>OZ023326.1:54117394-54145333 GCA_964007535.1 Brachyptera risi
TCTACTAAAAATACTCTTATTTATTTGTTCATATTGGGTTGTAAGGACGCACTATACTGATGGCTACGATCTATTGGCGTCGGTGGATGATGAATGAGATGATGGGATGATGAGATGAAAGGTTATTTTATTAGGTGTTTTGGATGGTGGGAAGGAGTCGGTCGTGGCCTGTGGTTAAGGAACCATCCCAGTATCAACCTGAACGACAGAGGGAAACCACGAAAAAACCCTGTCAGGATGGTCGACCATGGCGGGAATCGAACCCCGGTCTCCCGAATTACGGTTCAGTGTGTTACCCTGTCTTTTCTGTGTGCAGCGGAGCTGCGCATGTGTTACCAGTGCCGACCAAGTTAGGTCATGAAAGGTTTTTCCTGCCCCAAGCGTCTCGGTTATACTTTCATTATTTAATATACTCAGTATACTTACTACACTTTGATATACTTTATGATAAATTGATAATCCGCCTATATTTACGCGTCTTCTCATATGACTTACACCCATGTTTTTGTATTTAGTACACTCTGACAAGAAAATGAAACGGTGTCATGCGGTGATCGCTGTGTATGACGCTTTACTTGTCTGCTTGCCTATCTCTGTGTCACGTTTGGTATCAATCTATGTTGGCCTCAATGCTGCCCGTGCTACGTTTTGCAGCTATAACCACAGATAATCGAGTCTGTGCTATAACGTGATGTATATATAATTAAATGTCCATGATAGTTCGAATATAAATATTTTTCAATGGTCGCGTGTCTCACCTCCTTTCAGTAGAGTCTCACATCCTGGTTGAACGAATCCCCCGTTCATGTAGAAATCCACGTGTCCACTGCGCGTGACCTTGCCTAATACATATATATATATTATATATATATATTTATACATTTATTGTAAAACCACATATGTTCTCATTAATGACGAAGTGGCTGTTCACACCCATATCTGTATATATCTGTTGTAGTGCACTATTAGGCCTATATTTTAGGCCTATAAGGCATAACTTTCAGTCAAGGTTCAGATTTTAGTTATGCTTGTAGCTTTGATTATGTTATATAGTTCCATTCAGATTAGTTTAGGTCATTTCTAGATAAGATCATGTTGGTTTTGAATGATATCAAATTTGTTTACTGCCATGTTGCTTATATGTGATAACGAATGTTGAAGGTTCGTTATTGGTTTGATTTTGATAAATATCAACGTAAACAACGAAATACAACAATGCCCGCATGGGCTACAAAATACTCAGGCATGCCTGAAAATAGTTCTTGCTGTCCATTCATTACAGGGGCATTTTATTATTCACGTATTGTGATCAGTTCCAGACGTTGGCTTTAAAATATTTGGAAGTACAACGTTAATGATGGGTTGAAAAAGTGTCTGCGAAAACGTTTTAGTCCATCCTGATTTCGTTCAATATTATCAGCCTAATTTGGAAGTTTCAGAGTGAATTCTCAAAAATGCGTATTTGGTAACAACACATGAGGACTTCTGAAGAAAATGTCAGATGAATGAACTGAAAATAATACTCATAATTCGGGGGTTAGAATGAATGGATGTTGGTTCAAAGGCAGGGCACGCCAACAGCGAGGTGATTTTGTTCATGTTCGTGTACTTTGCCATCGTTGTCAACGTTTGTGGATGTTTTAAGCATATGGAAGAAGCGGATAAGAAAGAGGAAAGTAAGAGAAGATGAGATGAGATGAAATAAAATGTAAGAAGCTTGACGATAGATGAAGAGAAAAGTGACAAGAAAATGAAATGAAATAAAATAGAATACAGAATGCAATGCTTAGTACTCCTTCCATATAATGTGATCACCAAAAGGCTCCTACTCGACCGAAATAGTCCGAACTTGATCTGGACTCTCACTCCAGACTTTATCGCCATGGGTGATCCTCTTGAAACCAAATAAATTGCTCCCGACGACAGCGCTGGAAATCGCGGGGGCACCCATATCTACACCACGTCAAAATGCCCGGATCCTTCTAGGGGGTATTTGACTTTCATAATTATAATTGATCCATCGACAAATAGTTTGGAGAAAATTCCCTTTAATTGTTACATTTTCTCGTGACTGAATTGTTTCGAGGCATATTATAGGGGAAAAAACGGCCTACACAGAACTGTCATATACTATTTCAAATAGGTTTGAACCAAAAGAAGGCCGGTTCTTTACTTCACAAACTACAAGCTTTCTAAATACTTCCTTACCACTTATGAAGCCATTTGTGTGCACGACGTCTACGAATAACGCGTCAGATATATCCAGCGTCTCGTCCGCACCTTGCAGCTCATACAACGGTCTTGCAGGATCAAGGCCTATAAAGATGGACATTCGTTATACCTTTATGTATATTATACATAATATGAACCGGTGCAATAGTATCTTGGTTCGTATAATTATATACTTGTATCCAAGTAAGGTAGGTCTCCTACCATTATAACAAGCACAAATATCACCGTTATATTTGTATATGTCTGTAGTGTTTGTGGTATATAATTACTTTTAAGACAAGATTGACGGTTAAAAACACATGTAAATTTATTTGGAAGCGTCATTTAGGTCTATTTAGATCAAAAAACAAATTTAAATATCAATTTTCAAAGTCCAGTTAGTAGACTGTATTTTTCTTTCGTGAACTCAAGTATGGTATAACTTTATATATCTTGGTGTATCACTATTTTATATATAAACATAAGTGCGTATGCACTACACATACCTATAGAATGAGTCAAAGAATCTTTTAAAGAATCCTTTAGTGTTCTGATGGAACATCCTGAGATGTATGTAGAAATAATTTGAAATATACATATTATCCATATATATCTAGGAATAAATATAAAGCATGATAACGTTAGAATACAAGAGCCCTCTAGTAAATCAACAATCTTTATAATTCTGCTAGATAGTATTATAATATTTGCACCCGATACATATATTTCTGATGAATAATTAAATTTTTTGCAAACGTTTGTAGTTGCCACGTTTGTAGATAATTTTTGGGGGAAATCTCAGTACATTATTATTATAAAAATTATGAAATTATAGCCACACATCTACATTTGAGACACATAAGTTTCTGACAGTTGAACTGACAATTAATTTTGGCATCATAGCCCAAAACATCTAAACAGAAACAAAAGCATTTTCATGCAAATTTCGCGTCCACCAGAAACATTATTCAAAAGGTCTGCTTTAACACCAACAATATGAATCGAGTTGACGATCATTAGTATCTAGGCTTCCTTAAATTTAAAATAAGTTTTGATAATCAATGATTTTTCAAAACTTTGTTGAAATGTGAAAGTTGACGTATTGAATCATGCATTCTCTTCTCATCTACATTTCAAAATTATCTTTTCATTCATTTTATTATCATGTATTATATCATATTACATTATTTTATAGACTACCTTTACGTTATGAGTAAAATATTGACTGATTGAATTTGATTGATTTGCCCAAATGTATCATTATTTTCATTGGTTCAAATCAGATGTGTGAAAATTAAATCATTATACATTATGTTACTGTGCATCAAGATAATTCAGTTTGATTTACTGAAAAATAACTTGAAACCATTTGCATGTAAACTAACGACTTCTACCTGGCACTTCCATCAAAAAATTATATTTAAAGATTATGTGAAAACAACCAAACGGTAATTTCAAATATTATGAGCTGTCTCAGAAACTAACTGGATGAAGATGAATAGACCATTTCCGAAAAAAATTAGCCATCTAGCGGCGATCGTTTGAACTAGAACGGGATGTCATTACCCGAGTTCGAAAGTCCTATGCTGCCAATGCTATTTAGCACGTTTGATTTATATTATTGTGAGTTACAGTGAACGTATTAAGTTATAATAGTTTATACATTATACATTTATACATTTGTAGTTTCAACATTTATATGTTGACTATATACTGAGAGATTCACACGCTGTCGGAATGAGTAAGATGAGAGATAATGCAAGTTCTATATCTTGGTGTTTTGCCTTTAAGCCTGTGGATAATCGGGCTGACATTTTGAACAGTACTAAAACTCCCAGAATGCAATACCAGCGATCTCGGCTGCTGGGAGGCGTGACGCGCCTGCGTATTGAATAATGAAAATGGTCTGTTATACCTGTAATTCTACCGAGTCTGAAAGGTCTCAGGTAATTGGCCAATAGACTAGCTACATGCCCTCCAAGACTGTAGCCGATCACGTGTATGTCTTGGGATCTCGCCTTGATCAGCCAATGCACGAGCTGAGAAATGCACTCAGCAGCATGTGGGGCATTGTTGAAAGCGATAGCATAACAGGGGAAGTCTGGTCCAACATTCAATTTGGCATAATCAACGACAAATATGTTGTAGCGCCCCGAAGATAAATAAGCTGTAAAATAAATTTAACAATAATTTATCATTACTCATTGTAGAATTGAAACTTGAAGATTTTCGATGGAATCTTATGGTACACAAATGGAATTCATGATATAAAATTAATTGCTCACGTTTATATGTATATAAATATATATATATATATTTATATATATATATATATATATATATATATATATATATATATATATATATATATATATATATATTAATGGACATCTTTTGGGTGTTTTTTATAGATCATTATTTTATTATGAACGACCAACGTTTTTATCAACAAATATTAATAAAAATGCATCATGGAAGAAAAGTTTGCAATCATATATATTCGTATATATATATATATATATATATATATATATATATATATATATATATATATATATATATATATATATATATATATATATATATATGTGTATATATATATATATAAATATATATATATCGTATATATATACATATATATATATATATAGGCCCCTATATATATATATATATATATATATATATATATATATATATATATATATATATATATACATATGTGTGTGTGTGTGTGTGGGTGTGTATGTGAGTGTGTGTGTGTGTGGGTGTGTATGTGTGTGTGTGTGTGTGTGTGTGTGTGTGTGTGTGTGTGTGGGTGGGTGTGGGTGTGTGAGTGTGCGTGTGTGGATGTGTTGATGGAAGTTTTCTCAAGTACAAATATTTGTATCCACTTCGTTAGGTATAAGTTGTGCAATTGTCATAACATCATCCTTTTTTTCCTATTTTGTGTATTCGTCATAGTTGTTTTCTCTGTATTTGTATTTATTGTGCGGATTTGTGCCATTATAGTTATACCTTGATATATAGTCACCGTACCGTA
The DNA here is from genome assembly GCA_964007535.1 of Brachyptera risi. Taxonomy (NCBI): domain Eukaryota; kingdom Metazoa; phylum Arthropoda; class Insecta; order Plecoptera; family Taeniopterygidae; genus Brachyptera; species Brachyptera risi. The sequence goes on from OZ023326.1 coordinate 54,122,646, forward strand.
TTCTAAGTTCCCATGTGACGTCACGATAGCGGAAGTTTTACCGGCGGCCATATTTGTGATATTTTTTGTGCGGCATATTCAGTTCACCAATTAGTTTTCCTATGGTGTATCGATTTGTATTTGAATTAATTCAGAAATATCATCGGACATAATGGTTACCATGTGCTATTCTGAGATGTGGTAAGAACTCCAATAAACACAAAGATCTTCCATTTTTCAAAATACCAACTATTTTAACTAAACAATGCAACAATACATTGGGTCTCTACTAGACGTCGAGCAGAATGGATTGCACGGATCAAAAGGGAGATCTGTAAGAAGTAGATATAAAACCTCACACTTGTGTAGGCCTATGCAGCTTACATTTTATCAGCGGTATATATGAAAACTTACTTAGTTCAGTCATTGTTTCATTTCACTTATTGATCATTAGGCCTAGGCCTAACCTCAAAACATTCCAGGCCCAGACTAAAGCTTTCAACACACCATTTTGGGCCAACCTAGACCTGGGCCTATTGAATTTTTAGCATTAACCTGGTACTGAGGCATTGAATACTAGATTTCAGTTACAAAATATAATCATTCAACATCATGTAGGTATAAGATCTTTATAGGGTTACGTCTTTCAAATGTTGGAAGGGAAACAACAACAAGGGGGGATCAGGGGGAACTCATCGGCAATGCCATGAATGGATCGGCTTTGTTTGTTTGAAGATATTTATTCAACTTTCGGTCACTTCACCACATCCACGACCATTTCCGCACAATCCACATCATATGTGTCAACACCCCCACACAATTCTACTATATTTAGATACCTTATTTTATCGACACCGTTTAAATTGAAGCAATGACCCGGTGAATAACATTGCTTTGAAGCGGCCATGGCGATACCGGAATATCACAAAGATGGCGCCTGATCCAGAAGGCAAAAGTTTGTTGGTTGTCGCGGGAATTATGAATAGCGTAAGATAAGATACCGTATAGCTAAGATACGTCCAATATAACTGCGATAGCTATAATCAAAACTAAACATGCATACCTTCTCGTATTTGTACCAAACCAGGGTGGCTCATATTCGACGATCCATGAATAATGATCTTTGTTGGATTTGCTGAATTGAAGTCAGACAGAGTTGTTTCGTGTTGCAGGTCAACCAGTTTGCCCTCACTGGGATTCAAACTGAATAAGAGTAAAAAGGCGTGTATGTAATCATCAAGCTGATTTCGTTCGGTATGCAGTTGCTTGCTCCGCATCTTGATACACATTAACGGTTTTTACACATACATTGACAATCATGAATACCATTTTGATATATATATATATATATATATATATATCTAGTTTAATTGAAGTTGATTCCTCGATCCATTATTATGAGATGAATTATAATTCCGGTATATTTCCACTTGATATACCGAAATTATAATTCATCTCATATATATATATATATATATATATATATATATATATATATATATATATATATATATATATATATATATATATATATATATATATATATATATATCAAACCCAGATAACCAATTAAATTGGGCCAGGGGGTGTTTCTACCTCTTTTTCTATGGCAGACTTGTCATATCATCTCTCGTTTACCACTTTTTCCCATGTTTCTCCTCGGTTGACTACCCCGAACTTGACTTCCTGGCCTGCCACCTTTCTCTTGGTCTTCCAACTCTTCTCTTAGTTCCATTGTTTTCTGCTATCTCAAACATTGCTCTCGGTATTCTCTCCTTCTCCATTCTCCGCATATGCCCGTACCCCCTAAGTATTTCCCTTTCCATTTTAAATGATAACCTTTCTACTCCCACTTCGTTCCTTATATTTTTGCTTCGCTTCTTCTTTATCTTTGACACTCCTGCTACACGCTCCTCTCGAACTTCATTTCAAATTATAAACCAAAGGTTACTCTTCAAAACAATTTCATATGAAAATAAATTGCTTGATACACACAAGGTTTTAAATACTTATTAGATATGAATAAGGCTATGAATACCGTCAGAATGACACTACTAGTCATCCAATATACCCATGCCAGATGGTAGATTATAACAAAATGATGTTTAGGCCTATATGTGTTTCTGAATTAGATATAGGAATCGCTCTCTAGATAATGTTTCACATAATAATCTCATCAACTTGGGCTTACAAGAAGAAAAAGGTATATAAATAAGTGAAGGTTTGGTTGATTTGAGATGTGCTGCACGCACGTTCATGTTGTTTGCAGGGGTCCAAACAATGTTTCAAGTTCCGATTCAGGTTTCTTCTACAAGAAAATTAGGGTTCTGATTTCGGTACAGTTCAGGAACAATTGGTTCCGGTGTTTGAAGGTCCCAAACGGTTCCAGCTCTAGTAAGAAGCTATTTATTTATATTGTTATTGTATACGTGAAATATTGATTGGATACAGAAATGCCTATGGAGAAGAAAATTGAAAATGAATAAAAATTGTGACCAGTTTTTCATCGAAAGACTTCATTTTTGTGAAGTACCTATATTTTATTTTTTGTGCATTTTTTTGTGCATTTTACATGTTGGTGCTTGAAGATTTTATATAAATATCAATTAAAAATTCATGATTGGAAAAAATTGATTCAGGAAACTATTGGAACCTTGAAGAATCGTTGAAGAACCGAAAAAATGAAGTCTCTAGTTCCGGTACAGAAACTAAACAATAATAAAAAAATCCTCAACTCTCCGTCAAACTTGTTCAATTTGGTTGTTGCAATGTGACGTTTTGATGCTACGCCACTTGTTCGTGTTGTCATCTGTGTTAGACAACAACACAGAACACTACAGAGAAATCGTAGAATTATCTGGTGTTGCGTCTTTCTGTGTTCAGGCCGAAGTTTCTTTAGGTAACGTCATTTTGAGTTCAGAGCAATGGATTTGATTGTACTCATACATTCATGTCCACGCATGCGCCACTTTCTTGTACACTGTTCGTATAGATTGTATAACAATAATTTGGGTTAGGTTGATCAAGTTAGGTAGATTAGGTTGTTTCAGTTCAATATAAGTGCAAACACAACAACAATAACATTTAAACCCGATACGGGTTACGAAGCCACCATTTATCTATTTATTTATTCAATCCAAAGATTTGCACATTGTACAAATATAGGAAATATAAAAACTTACAACTAGATATAAAAATGAGTAGATAGAAGAATATGATTAAAAAAGACAGAATGATATATATATATATATTGAATGGGAAACAGTCATGACATTCACATCCTCCAAAGTTGAAAGCTTCTGGCTGTGACGTCACGTAAAAAATGTTGGACCCATACACACACAAACTCTCTACACCGGTCAATTTCCGTTATGTCTTATGTCACCATGTCATTACCCAATTGGTGAGATGGCAATTCAAAACTTGATTCGTACAATTATCAGTTTATAGCCGAAACGTAGCATGGTGGAAATCAAAATTATAAACTGACCTAAAGCGTATGCTCAGTGATCACAAAATCCATTTTTCTTCAAATTATTCTATACAAATTAAAATTGACACTTTTGTAACTCAAACATCTCCAAATCTTCACTTCCTCTTATTTGATTATTAGTAAATCTGAGCTTTAAAATTGCCTTAAAAAAGGTTCAACATTTGAAAAAAAAATTGTAAAAATTAAAAAAAAATGACATGAAAAATGTGATAAAAATGTAATTCTCACCTTGTGTATAAGTAAAACTTGACGTTGTCGTTATCTGGACAAGAGCCTTGTTGGATCATGCGACATGGGCCGATATCAACTAGCGTCGTGGTACTCGCTTGCGTGGTGGACATAGCAGCAAATAATGCTACAAAAGAGAGTAATGTAGGCCCCAAGATGATTGATTGAGGGTTGCGTTAGTTTGCCGGTTGGAGATGGTGACTTCACTAATTCGAAAACACGTTTCATTTCCTGAGTACTTTTCTGAGAACCAAAGATCGCTGCTCTATATCTAGTGTTGCTTTGTAACGGCTGACAGACTGACAAACTTGATGACAGCCGTTATTAGCTTAGCCGACGTGGATGTAAAGTTAGTTCCTTTTATCACTACTACCTACGCATGATCGATAGTTCTTAAAATGTGGCCTGTGAATTGGAACACATTTTTACCATGGGGGGGATAGGAAATGAGAACACTATACCAAACCGGCAAACGCAACCCTCAATGCATCTTGGTAGGCCCTATCATTAGTAAAACGCAGCATGTATGCGTTGTAAGATGAGTGAGATATTTATATGAAATATACTCAAAAGTTATATGCTTTTTGTTATGTGATACTATATGATATAGGCACACCACAGCCTTCCATCTATAGACCAAACCGGCTCATGTAGATCAGTGCTAACATGCTTGCTTTAATGTGACACGGGCTCTGTGCCTGTAGGCTGATGCCGGAATGGTTCCTTATATAGGCAACGACAGCTTCCTTCTCACTATTCTTCCAATTACCTAAAACCATTCATTTCATCATCCGGTCATCTCATCAGTCATTCATCCGGTGCCAATGCAATCATAGTGCATCGTTAAATTTACCCAAGATATAAATAAAAATACAGTTCAACTCCTTGATCATACTGTACCAATTATAACTTTGTCTTGATTTATAGTTTTACATTATAATAGAATAAAACTTGAAATTTCTTAAGATTGACTGGAGCATTTTCTTTGAACTTTGTATATGCATGTATTAGAACAATCACACATCCTGTTAGAATTTCTTACGATAAAATTCAACAGTTAAAAATTTCACTCAATGCTATGTAAATTTTTAAATACTCAAATTATATTTTCCGGAAAAATTACTCGATCGATTCTGCTCAAAAATAATCTCTTCCCATTCTTGTATGACTCTAATGTCCAGGAAAAGTTACAGGCTGATCGGTTTCTTTGTCTAACCTACGAAAAGAAGAAAATTGAGCCTAATTTGTGACACGATGAATCTCTGCTATGCTCATCTCGTTATTCATATTTCCATTGATTTCCCATTTCAAACAACTACATAAATAAACTATCCAGCATCATCTTTATTAGGCCTACTATTATTTTCAATATTTAGGTAGACACTATGCGTGGTAATATGAAATACAAATCAGTAGAGTTATTTAGAAGAACTTCACCCCCCCCCCCCCCCCTCCACACATACACACACATGCAAAAAAAAACACCTTGAAAAAGTAGTAGCCAATGCTAACTATGTCTATTCGATTTGTATGAGAATAAGAAAGTGAAATAAGAAAAAAGATATTAAATGGAAAAAAAATAAGAAAAAAACAACGAAGGCATCGTGGCGTTTCTAGATGAGCATCGGTGATTTTTATTTTTGAATATAATTATTTCATATTTGAATAAGATCAATTGGAATGTGTCTAAAAATGAATAGAAATAATCAATCTTCTTGATTAATTTGTTCAATTTTTGAAAACAAAAAGGTATGGCCGTAAGTCTTTCTTTGTCATTTTAAAAAAATGATGAATTCATTTTCTTAGAAACGACGTTTCCAAATATCGTAAGCTTGATAAAAACAGTAAGATTCAACTGTAAAAACACTAACATTCTATAGAGAATTTATACTTATCAGATAAAATCGCAAAATTGAAAATTCAATTCCATGCTATTCTTATTGTGATTTTTTTATTTCCAAATAATTTTCCGAAAAAACTACCCAACAGATTTTACTCAGAAGCAACTTCATTCCAGACCAATGTGGAGAAAGCCTGAGAAATATATCACAAAAAACGAAATTGAAAACAATTGAATATATAAGTTATAGGCAGCCGATGATAGTGTCACGAATCGTAAATTGCCATAAAATAATGAAACATTATTTGCGTAATGAATGAATCAATTCTTATTCAAATCAATTACAATCACTTGTAATTGTGGTATCGAATTTGTTGCTGCATTTTTCAAAATTCCAACTGAAGTAGACGATTTTCAACATAAAACGACAAAAAGTGCAGTACCGTATGTTCGTTTTGAGGCAATCCTTGCCGCAATATGTCACTCGATTGATTATTGTTATTGAACGACAAATGCTCACGCGCAATTAAAACGAAAATAACTTCAACATTGAGGTGAAGTTACTAAAAATACACATATTTCAAATAATCAATAACATGACATTCGTAATTGTAAATAATAACAATTTGAAAGTCAATGGTATCATAAATGGTATTGGTGTAAGTAACTTCATATCAACAACCAATCATGCAGAATCAGAGGACAGAATAATCAAAAATCAATTGGGTTACGCTTGTGTACTCATGTGCCAAATTTCAGCTTGGATGCGCGACCTAATCTCTGCAGTGTATACTTTGTGATAAAAACATAGGCCAGTGCCAAAAGTGCTCAGTCGAGATTCAAAGGCCTACTGGAAAAGATTGGACTAGTATTTATGTTTTATGTTCCTTCATACGCGGCACATAGGTCAGACAAAGTAACCATGCAACGACTTGAACTTTTTCTGGAATTTGGTGAAAATAGACTTGTATCTATTCTGAACAAAAACGGATTTGAACAAAAACTTTTCAGAAATGAATAGTCAAAATTGAAAAATAATCAAGAGAATACCATTGGATGAAATTTTCAATTATAACATTTCATCTGTTTAAAATTTAATTTTCACATGATGATATCATTGATGTTACATCACATGTCTATAAATCAGTATAAAAAATAAGGTTTAACTATTTTTAAGAAAATGAATACATTATATTGGCAAAATTGAAAATATTGGGTTTAAAGCTTGTTATACGTGTAATCAACAATGTGGGCTGTATAAAGAATTGAGAGTAAGGAAATAGGAAAAGCTAAATCGAGCCTATATTGTTTATATAGGCTCTATAGGAAAAGCAACATAAGTTAGTTGTTATTAGAACAGTATATCAACATTCTGTGAGAATTTCATTTGAATTGTATAATATTTTTGATATGGAAATTTTCACTCAATGCTATTCTAATGTAGCAATCTTCGTAATTTCAATATTATCGCATGCAAGAAAAAGTGACAATTCCAATTTCAAAAATGATCATTTATACTTTCCATAGTATGACCACAGCCTTCTTTATTCAAGTAATTATGTTATGAAATAAAAAGTTACTATCCATAAGAAGACATACCTTAATATCTACCTATGCAACGATGTAGTGATACCAACCTATTGGATCATAATATAAAAAAGATGACCCAACTCCCATACTGATAACATGGAAGGCATTTGTGGTTTCTCGCGGTCATTTCAGAGCCAATCGTCCTGATTGCCTGTCACGATTTATCGGATTCCCTTGTGAACTAGATGTAAATAAGAGTAGCTCCGGTACCGGTGGCATTGTTGAACTTACAAAATCTATCATTCTCGTAATCTACTGGGCCGTGTGTGTATAGCATTGTTGAGCATTGTTGTTCTAAATGATTCGATATAAAAGCGAAAGTTACGCTACAGGCAATCGGGACGATGGACTCAGATCATGGAGGTGTACAACTCCATACTCAGATTCTGACCCCGGAAATATTTCACTTTCAAGACCCGAGTTCGGTCACCTCCTTTATATTATGATGAAATAGGTTGGTATCAATACATCGTGCCTATACTATCTTATCTAATCCAGAAGGCTGTGTGTAGTATGATCAAATGTTTAGAAAAGTCGATTGGTTACTCTATCCTAGCTCTACCCATAGAGAAGTGCTCTGTCTGACCTGTAGGCCTATGTGCGAAATCAACCATCCATAAATACGGGTACACAAGTCCGATTTTTTTCTAGTATATAGGCTCTATATGGCTGATATCTTTCCTACGCTCATCTAAACATTTTCAAAATAAATGTGTGTATACATGGAATAATAACTTTAGTTATTTGAAGAATGTTCTCAATTTATCATTCCTTTTTACTAACCGGTATATTAATGATGTCCGCTGTGTGATGAAATACAAATATAGGAATCGATTAAACAATTCAAATATCACTTATGGAACTAGAACTCAAATTCGTTATCAATTTGTAAACAACTTTGGAAGGTGAACCGAAAAGATTATTTGTATTGTTACCTGATACTTTTATAAACACTGGTATTTTGAGCAAATAACTTTAACTTTCTCGTACATTTCATATTATTATAGAATTAAGAAATATCCAGCTCATGCTACAACGAATTTGTGTTGCGTTTTCTCAGTGGGCCTACTTCGTTTTTGTAAAATAAAACGCTTTTTTATATATATATTTTTTTTTTGATGCACTATAATGATAACTACGATCTATTGGCGTCTAATGAATGATTGATGAGATCATGGACTTACAACTGTTGAGATGATGGGATGATGAGATGAAGGTTTCTTAGGTATTGGAAAGGATAGTGGGAAGGAAGCGGTTGTGGCCCAAATTGTAGGAACCATCCCGGCATTAGCCTAGACTACAGAGGAAAACCACGAAAATTCTCTGTAAAGATAGACGGTGGCGGGGATCGAACCGGGTCCGATATGCCCTTTCACCTCCCAGATCACATGAAGCGAGTGTGTTAACCACTCAGCTACATGTGCTGGTAGTAAAACGCTGCCTCGTTTGAATATAATTCCATCAATTCCTATGGTATCTTATATCAAAATTATTTCAATGAAGAAAAACCGTATAAATAATTAAATATTATGATATTGTGAAAAAATAATATTGATTATGACTTACAGAAAAATTGTATCGTTACAAATAATGCATACCACTCCATATTTGACACCTTACTTTGATATAAAATATTATTAAACATTGCTTGAGGTATATGTTTGTCACAACTTTCTACCAGCACAACTCCGTATGTTATTGTCGCATTCGATATAGGTCTATCACTGAACAATACCCATGATCGTAAATATACGAAGACAATGAGTTGTTTTTGGAATGATGAATTACTAATATGCTATGGACTATGGAGTGTACAACTTCTCGTGGAACCTTGACACCAAAGACTGATGTGGTCCTCTCCTTTTCTTATGAGAAGTGATCGTGACCTATCATTAAATGAGCGATAGCGAAAACGTCCATATGCTATACTCTTAGGTGTGTGTTTTTTTTATTAGTTTGTTTGTTTTTTGTCGCACTGCACGTGATCGCACGGTGTGGCTGATCAATATAAAAAAAATGTGTGGAACGCAGACGTAGGCGTACCCAACTTGAGAATTTGGTTTGTCCACTTTTGTTTGAAACCAACACGAAATATTGAAAAATTTCATAAGATTAGACCTAAGCCCAGAGAGATTGCCCAAGTCTAGAGATTTGGAAATTTGGAAAACCAAATTCCTTCAAAAAAGTCAAACTATCAAGGGAAGTGAACACATAAAATATGGGTAGACAAAATCAGTAAAACCACAGTCATACACAATGGAACAATATTCATTAATAATGATCCTAAGAAATTAGGTTCAATTAACCAAATTTCAATCGAATGCTACAATCTTTTAGAATATTTTTTTTTCAAATCAATTTGTATTGGGATCAAAGACGCACTCTTCTGATGACTACGATCTATTGGCGTCGGTAAATGATATATGAGTTGGGATGATGAGAAAACTGAAACTCTTGCCAACTTCTCTTGAACTGAACACTACAATATAACTTGATTTATATTTTGGTGAAATGACCTAATGAATATAGTTCAAAATCATAAAATAAAAAGTAGTATATTTTCCAATATTTACATTAAATGTATGTATTCTGCATATATTATATTTTGTTTATATTATCATTTTTGTATCTCACGTTCTATAAATCATTGAAAAATAGAATGAAAAAATAAATAAAAGAATTTTTTAAAAAATGAAAAAATAAATAAATAATAAGTCAAGACTAAAATCACAACTTACCATTTCGACATATATTTATTTCGACAAGAGTTCTCACTTACGCGGGCTTCTTGTTTCCAAATTAAGATTATATACAATCAAAATCTCTTTCTTAAAAATAAATTCATGTCATCAATTATTCCTTTCACTGCCAAACCATTCTAATTATTGTTCACTTTTATAGAGTTGAGATATTGCTTCAAAGTATTGTTAATTTATTATTATAATATTATTTTAAAATTGTGTATGTTTAATCTATGCATGAGTTATGACTATGTTAATCTTGATCACATGAACAAGAATAAAATGATATATAAATTGAATTGAATTGATGAAAAATTATTTTATAATATAAGTGGTTTTTGAATAGTGAGAACGAGTCGGTCGTAGCCTTATCCGGTTCGTGGACCAGTATATTGCCCTGTACGACAGAGGGAAACCACGAAAAAAAAACTGTTAAGATGGTCCACCATGGCGGAAATCGAACCCCGGTCTCCTGAATGACGGTTCAGTATATTTCCCTCTCGGCCACGTACGTCTCACTCTAATTGAAGATGCTAGTATGTTGTTTCATTAGATGAGCGGTAGCTTCCACTCCCTCTCCTCTCTCATTTGTTTTTTTATATTGGGTTTTAAGGACGCACTATACTGATGGCTACGATCTATTGCCGGCGGTGGATGATGAATGAGATGATAGGATGATGAGATGAAAGGTAATTTTATCAGGTGTTTTGGATGGTTGGAAGGAGTCGGTTGTGGCCTGTTGTTAAGGAACCATCCCAGTATCAACCTGAACGACAGAGGAAAATCACGAAAAACCCCTGTCAGGATGGTCGACCATGGCGGGAATCGAACCCTGGTCTCCCGAATGACGATTCAGTATGTTTCCACTCGACCAGGCGCCTCCGTTTCCATATGTCTCTTATGTAGACTGTTTCGTTTTCCTTTGTAAGTACTGCACATGTTGCATGGTTTGACTCATCAACATGAAATTTTTTATGGACTCGCAGACTTGGGCCTATTCAACTTGGAACAGAAAATTTTTTTAGCCATAACGGTTCTACCATTATTGAAGAACACCATCTTAAAAGTTCTAAAAACCCCATAAGATTAGGCTGGGTGGTGATCGAAATTTGAAAAATAAATTCTCTTCAAAACATTCAAATTGTAACTGAATATAAACACACGAATGATACACATTATTACGGATTTCTATGCAATTCGGACTCGCCAGTTTGAAGAAAATAATTTGATAATTTTTTTCATTCAACAAATGGATAGAATTAAATCAATGTTGCTGTGATTCACGGCTTTTCAGATTCGATAGTTGCCCAATGAAGTACATTTCACACGAGTTAAGGTGTGTAGAATTTACAAATATACTTCATATAAATATCTCGCTAATCTTAAAACGCATAGCACTAAGCAAACGCCGCATATTAGTATCATAGTATGCGTTGTAAGACGAGCGAGATATCTTTTTTTATTTTTTTTTTTATTGGGTTTTAACGACGCACTGTAATGATTACTAAGATCTATTGGCGTCGGATGAATGATTAATGAGATGATGGGATGATGAGATAAAGGTTTTTATGAGTAGTGGGAAGGATAGTGGGAAGGAAGCGGTCGTGGCCTATATTGTAGGAACCATCCCGGCATTAGCCTAGACTACAGAGGGAAACCACGAAAAACCCCTGTAAAGATGGACGGTGGCGGGGATCGAACCAGGTCCGACATGTCCCTTCACCTCCCGGATCACGAAGCAAGTGAGCTAACCACTCAGCTACTGTGCCGGTAGCGAGATATCGAGATATCTATAAAGTATAATCGAAAACTCGTCACACCATGGCTCATACAAAATATTCTCCATATTTTGGTAACAATCGACTCTGAAAAGCCGTGAATCTCGTCAACATCGTTCTGCCACGGTGCAGCTAGTGATATCATTCTAGAGAGGCTATGTCAAGCATAGATATATTATCTTTCGAATCCAGTATTTACCCCAAAGACCTTTATATATATATAAATATATATATATATATATATATATATATATATATATATATATATATATATATATATATAAATATATATATATATATATATATATATATATATATATATATATATATATATACATATATATATATATATATATATATATATATATATATATATATATATATATATATATATGATAAAATGTCATTTTTCGGAGATTTGCCCTTCCTTGAAACAACTGGTGGCTCTGAAAAAAGAACCCAAGAACCCCAGGCTCTTTTCAGAGCCACCAGTTGTTTCAAGGAAGGGCAAATCTCCAAAAAATGTGACATTTTATCATCATCTTCCGGCCCTCAAAGGCTACGCTACGCTACGCTAAGGCTACGCTATATATATATATATATATATATATATATATATATATATATATATATATATATATATATATATATATCATTCATATATATATATATATATATATATATATATATATATATATATATATATATATATATATATATATATATATATATATATATATACTGATCTAGCCTCTCTAGTGATACCAACAGACTCTATAATGATATAAAGAAGGTGTACCCACTCGAGTCTTCAAAGTGAAGTGTTTCCGGGGTCAGAATCTGCGTCTAGGGTCCCATCCATTGAGCATGATGTAGTGATACCAACCTATTTTATCATATAATATAAAGAAGGTGTACCGACTCCCATACTATTAGCTTAGATGCGGTATTTGTGGTTTCATTTATTTATTTTTTTTATTCATCATGTACACTTAAAGTTGCACAAAAGTGCGGTGGCAAGGCCTTGAACTAAATAGTATAACATTAATAATTATAACGAATATAATAATGTGAATTACTCAACAAAGTAGTTTTTCAAGTTCAATCTCAAGCAGGTTCAAGCCCCTTCCCAAGCAGACCGAATAAAGATTTGATTTTGATTTGAATCCTTGACATGGAACTCTATTTATACCTTTTTTGGCTGAATTGAATTATTGCTTTCATCTTTATGTACATCTGTCATCTTGTCTCAGGGTGGAGTATCTGTGAGCGTAAACGGTGGCGGTGAACAGACGCTCTCTATTGTTGTAAACAACTACAGCGTATAGGCGTCGCTCCTGTTCGTATAGACAATCTGTGAGAAGACTTGTTCCTGAAGATTCACCAGCAAGATTGTAGTCAGGTCGCGTTATATACTCATACGTATCAATCTATTTTGTGGACGCATGGGATGATCCGACCAGAGAGAGAGCACTCTGGTTTCTTGCGATCAAGGTCCCGATTGCCTGTCGCGATTTGGTGGTTTTTCTTGTGAACTTGATGTAGATTAGAGTGGCTAAGGTACCGGAAAAGCGATAGTTGCGCTACGAGCAATGGGGACCCTGGACTCAGGTTCTGACCCGGAAAATATTTCACTTTGAAGACGCGAGTCGGTACATCTTCTTTATATTATGATGAAGTATGTTGGTATCACTCACCATACATCGTGGTTCTGCTATTATTTCTATCTTTTTTGCTGAATAAAAAAACATTTATTAACTTATTTATCATTATTTAGTTATTTATCAAGTTATTTTCTTCAAAACGGCTGGTCCGAAATGCATGAAAATGTGTAATTGTGTGTACCATTTGTCATTCAGGTATTTACATTCAGTGAAAATTTGAATCATTTTTGAGATTTTTTTTTTCAAATTTTCCCGCTCATCCTAATCTTCTGGGATTTTTTTTAGAAAATTTGAGATGATGTTTCTCAGAAATGGTTCTTCGATTTCACCCCAAAACTATACAATTCTAAATGGTATAAGTTTACGTCTACAGAAAAGTTTCATGTCGATCAGTCAAACCGTGCGACCTGTGCAGTGCTTAGAAACAAACGAAAAAACATATACAGACAATTAGCTCCCTATGAGTTGTAGTACACTTGGGAGTCATCGCTATCGCTCATCTAACAAGGCAAACGCAGCATACGCAGCATACAGCAACGCATTTTGCGTTGAAAAATGAGCGAGATATCTAAATAGAGTATAATCGAGAACTTTACACACCTTGACTCATATACAATGATTAATTCTGCAAATATCGAATCTAGAAAGCCGTGAATCTCGCCAAGGTAATTTATTAATTAAATTTATTAAAAACATTCATTAGGTATATTATTTTGTTAAAAAAGGCTGTTCCGAATTGCTTACAAATATGTGATAAAATGTATAATTTTTGTGTTCACATTCAGAGAAAGTTTTATTTTATTGATAGAGAGTTTATATTGTTCAAATTTACTTACTCAGCCTAATCTAAGGGGATTTTAGAAATGAACAAAAAATACAAAGCTCCATAGCAGTGGGATGAATTTTTTCACTATAGCTCATCTAATCAATAGGTATTATATGCATGCGTATACGGTGCATACACAATTCATAAGGTATTTGACATTCATATTCGACACGAAAAATAAAAACGCGCTTAATTTTAAATGCAATATTATGACCGATAGATATGTTCGCGTGTACAGAAATTTGTGGATGTCGATCAGTCAAACCCTGCTACTTGTGCAGTGCTTATACAAACAAACAAATGCAAAAAAAGACAAAAAAAGACAAAGCTCTAAAACAGCTCATAACAGGGGTTGGATGTCAATTGACCATTGTAGATGGGCGTGACTACTGACTTATACGAAGCAGGGGACATTTTAGATAGGCCCTACATTGATTGGTTATTTTCCTATTTCCCCCGCTTCACTGTCCACTTGATTAGTTTTTATATTGTGTGACATCACGAGGGCAGACGATCTACAATGGTCAATTTTCTAACGCTTATCTAATTAATAATTATAGATGATTACAGATGATATAATTATAAATATGTATATCTACGGTGCCTTAAGTACACATTCATAACGTCTTCGACATTCATATTCGACACGAAAAATGAAAACAGAATGCGCTTCTAAATGCAAATGGCCGAAGAATGATGACAAAAAACATGGCAACAAGGCAATATTTCAATCAATGTGTTTGTTGAAAATACTCGCGCGTTTTATTGTGTGACTTTTCATGAGATCCACTTTTCAACACTAACAGCGTACTGCAACATTATAGGTGAACTACAGAAAAAAATGACGTAGGCCCTATTATTTTCGAAGTTTATACAACATGGTCATGGTCACGGGGTCATTGACCCCCATGACGTCATCCTAGATGACGTCATCCAAGATGGCAGCTGTTATCCAAGATGGCAGCCATTATCCAAGATGGCGGCTATGTCCAAGATGGCGGCCATTTTCAATTTCAAAGTTTCCGCTTCTTATACGGGCGCCATTTTGAATTTTTAATTGACCTGAGCAAGCTCTAGCGGCGAATTCTTGAACTCGATGGTGGTGCGCTCTAGTGGCGAATTCTCGATTTCGATGGTGGTGCGCTCTAGTGGCGAATTCTCGAACTCGATAGTGGCGCGTTCTATTATAGAATTCTCGTGGTGTGAGCTCTTCAATTTTCGTCATTATAATAAAATGCAAGCTCAGGTTCACTTGGCTCAGATCAAACGTGTTAGTACAAGTCAAGTGTTCTGAATATTGTATGTCATCATTACTTTCAATCCTAATACAGTCCAACTTATTTTTCAAGTGGTTCATTTTTACCAAGTTTCTGAATTTTTTAGATCCCATGTTTGATTGATCAATCCATTTTTTCCATCAATTTATCTTTTATAGTTCTTCTTCTAGCTGATGTCTTCGAGGATTTTCGGTCGCTTTGTTTGAAAAATTATCAACTCGATCCCGCCCATACCTATACCGCTCCCGGACTTGCGTGCGAGAGTTGCTTAAAAATGTCGGGAGTTGAATTAGAATTGTTTACAGATCCTAATATGTATTTGTTTATTGAAAGCGCCATCCGGGGAGGTGTAGCCATGATTTCTAAACGTTTCTCGGAGGCGAATAATAAATATTTGGATGGATATGACCCCAGTAAGCCTTCAAAATACATTGCATATTGGGACTGTAATAATCTTTATGGGGTCGCCATGTCTGAACAGTTACCACTTAGTGATTTTAAATAGCTCAATTCGGATGAAATCAATCAAATTAATTTTCGAAAAGTAGAAGATAATGCTGAAATGGGGTATATTCTAGAAGTTGATATGGAATATCCCAAAGAACTACATGATTTACATAATGACTATCCTCTTGCTCCCGAAAAAATGGTAATTTCTGAAAACATAATATCTAAATATAGTGCTGATCTGCTGAGGCAATTTGATCGAAAATTACCCGTAAATGTACAAAAATTGGTTCCAAATTTGAATAATAAGAAGAAATACGTTTTACACTATAGAAACTTGAAACAGTACACATCTCTTGGAATGAAGGTTAGTAAAATTCACCGTGTGCTAGAATTTAAGCAAAGTGCGTGGTTAGAACCTTACATTAACTTCAATACGAGACAGCGAGCGTTAGCTGTCAACAATTTTGAAAAAGATTTCTTTAAATTAATGAATAACGCGGTTTTTGGTAAGACTATGGAGAATATTCGCAACAGAATTAATGTTGAACTCGTTATTGAGAAAAAGCGTGCACTAAAATTGGTTGCATCGCCAGCATTCGAAAGTTTCAAAATATTTTCAAATAACTTGGTGGCTATTCACTAAAAAAAGCCAGAATTATCACTCAATCGACCCATCTATGCAGGGTTCACTATACTGGATGTGAGTAAAACTGTCATGTACAAATTCCATTATGAATACGCAAAAAAGAAATTTGGTGATAAATTCAAATTATTATTTACGGATACTGATAGTTTATGCTACGAAATTCAAACTGATGATTTGTACTTGGATATGAAATCTGATGAGGATTTGTTTGATACATCTAATTTCCCTAAGCAGCATCAACTTTTGAGTGAAAAAAATAAAAAAGTGTTGGGTAAAATGAAAGATGAGATGAATGGTAACCCTTTTAAGGAATTTGTTGGATTACGCGCCAAAATGTATTCAATCTTAGAGAATACAGGAGTGAGTAAGAAAGTAGGCAAAGGTATTGTTAAATCTACCCTAAAGAAATATGTGAAACATAATGACTATAGAAATTGTCTTTTAAAAAAACAGATCCAATCAGCTGATATGTACTCGATAAGGAGTTTTGACCACCAGCTGTTCACTATTAAACAAAGAAAAACAACACTATCTTGTTTTGATGACAAACGTTATATTTTAATGTACGGAATAGATACTTTAGCTCATGGACATTTCAAAATTTCTAAAAAGATGGCGTAAATGAATTTGAGCTTAAACGCATACAATTTATTTATTTGGATGAAGAAATAACCTTTATTGGTCCCTGACTAAATTAAAAAACAGGATAGCAATCAGTATAAAAATACATAGAAAAATATAGAGAAATAGATTGAAAATATTATATATTGATACATGAAAAGGGAACTGATCGAATAGAAAAAATGTAAAAACAAAATAGGATTGAATAAAATAATGAGGAGATTTAGTGATTACAAAATCAAAAGTGATATATGGAAACGTTAATTATACAAATGATTTCTTAAAATTCTTACGGAGTCTTTAAGTGCTGACACTCCGATTTGATATTTTATAAAGTTACTTATAAAAAACGTTTACAAAAGTCACTGAAAAAATTACAAATTGTTCCCCTGGCTCCCACAAAAAGTCCGATAACTTCTATTTCCTTTAAATTATACTTCTTGAGGAAGTAAGGAATAGTTGGCTCATAAATCTTTTTTTTCTCTTCATTGACCTCATCGGGTTGTTTTTTGTCTCTTTCAAATCTGATGGTCGGATCAATTATGTAACCTTTGCATTTCTTCCTATCAATAGCCATGATGTCTATTCTTCTTGAACTCCCATCCACAGCAAGACAAGATACCTCCTCGTATACTTCGTATTTGGTTTTCAAGTTGTCTGCAATCAAAGTCCTGATCCTATGATGGCGTAGATTGACTAGAGGATTCCCTTTTTCGCAGAAACCCAGGACGTGAGGCAAGGTTTCAATCTCGCTGCAGTGTCTGCAGCGGATGCCTTCCAGGCTTCTGCCGGGAATCACTCTTACAGGTGCAACATTCGCAGTCATCTTCAATGCATCCCTCTATTCAGAAACCGACAAACCAGCGTTTCCACAAACCCATTTATTTGCAAGTGTGCATTCTTGATAGAGTATAGCACCAGCTCCCTTCTGATGGAGCCCACACCAAATCTCATATTCTCTTGTCCTGAGGACTTCTCGTAGGTGTTCACCTCGAATATGACGCCGAGCAACTAGTTGGCTGGAAGTAGGATCGATCTTCAGTTTTCTTAGGCATTCCTCCTTTTCCACATCTGGTCTCCTGATGGCGTTGACATAAGGGTTATTCGTTTTTTCAAGAGTATCGCATATATTGAAGTGTTGAATGAAAGCTTCCCATCTTGCTTTAAAAACACCTAAACCTCTGAATTTGCGACTTGTAAATAGCATAGCATCTGGAGTATCACCAGATATCCCGATTACATCCTTCACAGCACTTTTCACAAGTTTATCAATGTCATCAAGAAATTTTGTAGGAAGTTTGACTAATGGGGCACTCTGGAGCGGATAAACTAGTGTTGGCCAAATGTACTAATAATGTGAACTGAAATCTTGGTTCGAAGTAGGCCTATACAATTTATTCATCTGGATGGATAGAAATGTGCTGATTGTAAACGCAAATCTTGATTCGCTTGTATATTGATATGAAAATATATGTATTGGATTATAGAAGCTATAATAATAACTCAATGTATTACAAGAATCAATAAATTAATAAATGTACTAATTGTAAACTGAAATCTTGGTTCGCTAGTATTTTGATATGAAAATATAATGTATTGGAATATAGAAGCTATTTATAATAAGAACTCAATGTATTACAAGAATCAATAAATTAATAAATGTACCAATTGTAAACTGAAATCTTGGTTCGCTATAGTATATTAATACGGAAATATATGTATCGGGATATAGAGGATATGATAAGAACTGAATGTTAAACAAGAATCAATAAATTATTATTGTTCAGAGAACTTTGAGCATGAAAGACAATTGTTTTCGCTATCCTTTCTCAATGAATCTTCTGTTTGATTACATCATGAATAACAACTTCAGAAACTTATGTGTATCAACTCTATAAATAAAACTCTGCTCTGTGAGAAATACCGAGCTCATAATATATGATTATTATTTTCAGACAAATTATAGAAATCAAAACATATTGATAGATCTACGATTCGAAAATACTATATAGATAGTTAGCAATCACTGGCAAAATATAAATGTACTAGCAGACTGGGCCCGTCGTATACGACGCGCCGCGATTATGAATTAAGTGATGTGGAGTTGCGAACGCGTTAGTGGGTTGCGGTTTCAGTATATATTGATATATATATATATATATATATATATATATATATATATATATATATATATATATATATATATATATATATATATATATATGAATATCCACCTCATAATCGATTTTCCAATATTTTGAAACCGGAACGTGCGTCCGGTTCCAAAAAAGGAACCGGAACGCCGTTTCGGTACGTTCATTCTATGCGAGCAAGGAAAGCAATGCTACCCCCGTATTGCTGCTTACTGCGAATGAATATCTGAATGCCTTTTAAATACCCACCTTGAATTATTATGAGAAGAAAATGAGGAATCACTGAGGAAATAAATCACTGAAGGAACAATTCAAATTAAACTGAAGTTTTCCCAATAAAGTAGTTGATTCTGTCCTCTCTGTAGGTACGTATGCGGTGAACTGAATACTTAGAATGCGTAGTACTATTTATTCCCTTCGAAGATTTCATAAGTCGTCAGCTATAGCCACATCATCGCCTGTATTGCGTCTTGAGAAACGCGTATGTTACATGAGGCGCATACATATTAACACAGATTGCATGCTCGTACCGCGGTTCGAGAATCTTCTTTTCGAGAATCTTCACTTCTTTTCAATCTGTCACATGTCAACAATAATAAACAATGCAGCCCTGCCTATTGCCTATTGATGACGTATTCAACGATGACAGCAGTTTACACAACCAATCACGCTGAAAGTATCTATGATGAACCCTCCCCCTGGAATTGACGTAAGAAATCGGAACCACCGGTCTAAACCTACACTACCGTTGCACAATACTATTTTTTCCAGTATAAAACAGCATTGTATGCTTCTAAGGAAATTACGAAGTAAATGGTTCGCCTTCTCTTCCTCCCCCCCCCCCCCCCCCCCCCCTCACCATTAACCAAAGTTGTGACTGACAGGAGACCATCCTTGGTAAAACCGGTTTACCCCAACTCCCCATCCCACTACCCCTATCCGACACTAACGCCCGTCTCAGCACTCGGAACCCCCACTCTACCAGGCTTCATAGAATGGACGGACGGACAGACGGATGGACGGATGGACGGATGGACACACGCACGCACGTTCTCCCTCCCATGATTTTATTAGTAAAGATTTGGATTGATCAAATTACTTAGAAGAAGAATGACAACTTCTTTCAGGAAATAATATGTGAATGGTTAATTTGTATAAGTATAATGAGAGTTGTATTCGGATCGAATGAATAGTTGGATAAACGTTTTGAACTTGAAATTCACAGTATGGAAAAGAAAAAAAAAACTCATGAAAAATTAAAATAACCTATGAAAAAAAAAATCTTATGAAAAAGATGACACTGCCATGAGCATCTTACATCCTTAAAAGAACATTGAATTGTCTGAGAATTACCGTGAGAGAATAATCAACACTCAAAATAGTGAGGATGTGCAAATTATAAAAGAAAAACATCCTCAAAAATCTTTGGCCCCAAGAAATAGGAACCCCCGGTAACCCCAGAATTAGGAACCTCTTAGAATAAGGTGTATGTGGTGAGATTAGTGAGTAGGTTAGAATGTGACGTCACTTGAAAATAAAATATTTGATTGTTATCAACCCTCAAGAATCTTAAGCCCCCCAGAAATTAGAAACCCCCGAAAATTAGGAGCCCTCGAATTAAGAACCTCTGAGAATAAAGTAAATGTGATGAGGTTAGTGTATAATAGCATAGGTTAGGTTATGAAATTATCTCTCATACGTCAGATAGTTGAGCTTGTATCGAATATTAACGCATTTCCTAGTGGTTGAATGGTCCAGTGGTTAAGACTCATGACTTCAAACGCTGATCTCTCAGGTTCGAATCCTATCACTCGGTCATTTTGTATTAAAAATAATCAATCAATTGATTAATTGATTTGGTTTCAAAATTTGCCACCAGATCACGCCTGCATACAGATTGGGAATTCGAAATTGAAGATAACGCGGAAATTCGAAATTTAAAAAATGGCGCGGGAATTGAAAATTGAAAATGGCGCCGAAATAATATGACGTCATGTCAGCCATTTTGGATGACATTATAGGTTGATGACGTTGGTCGCCATCTTGGATGAGAGGTTAATGACACTGACCGGGTGAGGTTAGTGCCTAATAGCATAGGTTGGAGTGTGACGTCACGACCGCCATCTTGCTCCAGGCAAAAGTGGCCCAGAACTCTCATTTTCTCCCTACTGTGGTGGTTGTGGTTATAAGAATGTTTGAAATGGTGTATTCTCACACTGCCTATTCTTATACTGCCTACGCTATCTGTATACCTTTTTTGTCACACTGACTACGATGTCGTTTTCCCAACTTCCCCCACTCAGCATCCCAGTTGGTCATATTTTGTCTTGTATATTGGGTTTTAACAACGTACTATACTGATGGCTACGATCTATTGGCGTCGGTGGATGATGTATGAGATGGTGGGATGATGAGATGAAAGGTTATTTCATTAGGTGTTTTGGATGGAAATGGATTGAACTTGACGGTCGAGACTACATTATTAATATATTGGGATTTCCAAATTTCTTAATTAAATCATTAGACGCTCACATTCTCCAATTTCTATGTCCCTGTTTCCTTGGTCATCTCCTTCTCTTATTAGTCTCGTTTGTTTTATTTATATCATAATTAGGCCTATATGTTATCAAATCATAGTTTACTATATCATCCACTTCATACTTATGTACCCGGTATTTAAATTTCGACGTTCTTCAGCACATAGTTTTGAACAATCAAATTGAAATAAAAAAATAGATATATATTAGTTTTTAACGACGCACTATACTGATGGCTACGATCTATTGGCGTCGGTGGATGATGAATGAGGTGATGGGATTATGAGATGAAAGGTTTTTATATATATATATATATATATATATATATATATATATATATTTTTTTTTTTTATATATATATATATATATTTATATATATATAAATATATATAAATATATATATATATATATATATATATATATATATATATATATATATATATATATATATATATGTATATATATATATATATATATATATATATATATATATATATATATATATACATATATTTATATATTTATATATATATATATATATATATATATATATATATATATATATATATATATATATATATATATATATATGTGGATATATATATATATTTATATATATATATATATATAGAGATAGATATATTTATATATATATATATATATATGTATATATATATATATATATATATATATATATATATATATATATATATATATATATATATATATATATATATATATATATATATGTATAAAAAAAAAAAAATATATATATATATATACATATATATATATATATATATATATATATATATATATATAATATATATATATATATATATAATATATATATATATATATATAT
>OZ023326.1:54145533-54190278 GCA_964007535.1 Brachyptera risi
CAGGTGCAATCATTGGTAAAGGTGGTGAAACTATAGCGCAGCTCCAAAAAGACGCAGGTGCCAGAGTTAAAATGTCAAAAGCAAACGACTTTTATCCAGGTATGCCTAAAAAGTACATTATTGCTGTATGTCTAGTAAGAAATAATTGGAAGCTGAAATGGCATTTTTGGAAAGTACGGCTTGATTTAAAGAATATCGATTTGTGTGGTGGATCATATGAGACCTTATTGATACAAAGTAAGAGAAAAAAGTGATGAGAGTAAAATAAGGTTGGTACAGAATGAAAGAAACACATCCTTTGATGGGGTATAAAATAGTTACTTAAGAGCCCGCATCTTAGCTGAGCATGATATTCCTCGAAATTCCCGACCCAAGTTCGTTGTGCGTTTAAATGTTTGGTTGTGGGTTGATAAGTGTAGAAGGATAATATTGGAAGAGTTCCAGTAACCACCGCTAGATGGGGGAGTTTTTCATTTCATAATTTGTACAAAATCTAGTTACATTACACATTTTGGCCAAGGAAATTGGGAATAAGCAAAGTTGTACTTAAGGATATGCGTTTGTAAATTATTTCTACTAATATTTGATAACCGGAAATTAAGCAATGAAAACCATCAAATTGGGCACATTTTGATTCAATCATTGCTCCATAATAAAATTATTCTTCAATTTTCGATTGGGCATATCTAATTGTGGGGGTAATATTCATTCATTGCATTTGACCGCAAGTCCGTAATACTTGTCGTTCTTGAGATATATGTGGCAATAGTGCACCCTGTAGATCTGTCTAAGATGCGGGCTCTTAAGGCATCCATCCATCTAAAAATGAGAAAAACTACTTCCTACAAATAAGCATATTTTGAATCGACTAATGCAAAACCGTTGGAGTAAATTGATACCGGCATCAAACTGATGAAAAAAATCTAATATTTCATTTTGGCCAAATCTTTTTTCCATGTAGGCCCTACCGACAAAATAAATACAAATGCTTGTGACATGGGAATTTCAAAGGAATAATTGTAAGCTTCAGAAAGTTACCAAAGTTGATGTTCAAACTAATGGGCATGTCATCTGATACCGGTCTGGTTATAATTTTCATGAGTCTTGCCGTTTGGTTAATATTAATGTTTCAGTTGCCAAGGAACTTTTACAAAATTTTATGGGATTTTGAATGAATCTGTACCAATAGCACTGCAAAACCAGAGTTCAGTAGGGACGTGACAAAAGGAACGCATTCTTTCTTGGGAAACTTTTAAGTGGACTTGTTCCTTTTTTATAACAAGGAACTTTGTCAAGAACTTTGTTACTATTTTTGGGGAATGTAAGAACGAAAATTCACGTTCCTTTGAAAGTTCTTTTCAACATCACTGTACTTGTTGAAGTTATTTTTACATTACACTTGATTGTTATCAATTACCATTTCTGGTTAATCAGTCAACTTAAGTTGTGAGTCAAACTACCCTCAAGTATGCTTTCGACAATTGACCAGTCCTACTAACGCTCAAGTGTCCCATCGACCCGATAGACACCACCGAACTGAAAGTACCTAATCTAGTCTACCTAACCCCGCCAGGGCAGGCGTCGACCAGTCCCTTAAGCTAGCATTCCTAAGGTTTGACGTCATAGTTGCCACTACACAACGTGAAAAGAATGATCATCAAAAACCAATCACGAGATAGTATACATTTTGATCAACTACATAATAGCAAATACATTCTCAGAAAGCATCGACTTCGAACAGACTATCGAAGCCCACATGGCTCTCACATCTCATTGTTGTATACTGTATATACTTTCTCACTGTCTGGTCACGTTGTGTTATTTGTTCGAGGTTTTACTTTTATGAACTTCGCGGAAATCTCCATCAGTGATAGGAATAGGCCTACTCATATAGTCGATTTCGCAACTTTTCCGACTGTCCTGTACTGCACTATCTTACTTTTCATCAAGTTCAACATTCCCATACCGTCCAGTGCTGCGGTAGAAAGAATATTTGCACGGGGGAAGGGGGACCCTACTTTTAGAGACAGAAGAGGTAGGCTTTTGGATAAAAATTTTGAGGCTTGAGGATTGGACTGTAAAAGGTAAAAACTGTATTATCAATAGGGCCTAGGATATTTGTATATATATTTTACCTCATCAAAAAGCATCATATACCATAATATAATATGTCATCATATAATATTATATATTATATACTGGAAGCACCATATGATCATTTATACTACCCATTTTCTTTGAAGAATTGTAGAAAAACATGTGTGTTGATTTATTCAATTAACAATATGGAATACAATTTGACTGTTTAATTTTCTTTGTCTAAACACCAAGAAAGTCCCAAGAATTGTCTGCATCAAGAACTTTTAAAGGAACTTCTATATATTTTGGAAACTTACAAGTTCTTCTTTTATCTGAGGAATTGGGAACTTGACTTGGTTCCTTTTATAGGCAAGGAACTGAACTTTTACTCAGTTCCTTTTTTTTAGGAACTTACCTAACTCTGTGCAAGAGATATGAAACTTCTTATTATCTGATGACATCAGTCATCCCATCACTCCATCAGTGTGATCTTTGGCAAATTTCAAAATTTTACTTGATCATTTTTGTGGAATTCCTGCATGCCACGACTATTTCTAATTATTTTGCCGGTACACAGAGAAAAAATAACAAAATATGTTGACTTATTTTTTTTATTAGTTTAATATCAATTTACCTCAATGTTTCCTCATTAGTTCATTGAAAATGTAGTCATGTGTCAGTAGTAGTTTTTCTAATTTTCAGGGGAATGAATAGTCATAAAACCGGCACAGGTAGCTGAGTGGTCAACGCACTTGCTCCATGTGACCCGGGAGGTAGTGGGCATGTCGGACCCGGTTTGATCCCCGCTACCGTCCATCTTTACAGTGGTTTTTCGTGGTTTTCCTCTGTAGTCGAGGCTAATGCCGGGATGGTTCCCACTACATAGGCCACGACCGCTTCCTTCCCACTATCCTTCCCATTACCCATAAAAACCTTCATCTCATCATCCCATCATCTCATTAATCATCCATCTGACGCCAATAGATCTTAGTCATCATTACAGTGCGTCGTTAAAACCCAATATAAAAAAAAACGAATGGCCATAAAGTTACACCGGTAGGCCTACTTATAAAATGGTACAAAAAAGTTGAAGTGTATTCACAAACTGGTAATCAATATTGACATTGATGACCTATCACCATCTTAGAACTATTGTCGTGGACCTACAATTGTTCCGGTAAAAATTCCACACTTGGCTAAAAAAATATATTTTATCATTTAATAGGTACCTATGGGTCAACATAACTTGTTATTGTTATTATTAGTGATGAAACCACGTCAAAGTCTTTGAACAACAAAGGAGCCGCTTTTATATGGTCTCACAAATTCATCCTTGATCTTGAGACCGGCTTCCCACTCCGAATTATTTTCGGGCCGGATGACAAAATGTTTGCCGAAATTCTGTCACCGGTTCCCACTCCGATTTTTCAACAGCACATTTTCGTGATGATGGCTATGGCTTCTTTAAATCTGAATAAGCAATCTTTCAAATATAGAAATCAGATGTAAACATTCGTTTAGGTCCTAAGGTTTATATATAGGCCTATACCTTGGTGCACATTGATCTTTGGAAGGTGAGAGTATGTATCAAAATGAAATATTCAAGAGTAGTTTTCACCCATAAATTATTATCATTAATGAACTTAAATCAGAGTGAATAGATTGAACCAAATAAAATGCATATCACAGTCAATAGATTCAACTAAATGAAACGCGCAAATAAACGAATGTACAGCTAATTGACGACTTGAAACAGGGGCTGAGAGAGAGAAAGAGAGAGAGAGAGAGAGAGAGAGAGAGAGAGAGAGAGAGAGAGAGAGAGAGAGAGAGAGAGAGAGAGAGAGAGGGAAAGAGAGAAAGAGAGAGAGAGGCTGGCCGCCCAGTTAGATCATATCATTTGTAGTCATTTAAAGATACCCCGATTGGATATTTGAATCTGACTATACAGTTCTAACAGCCCTGTTTGTTGGACGTTATGATTTCTGACGTTGAGACTGCAAGTCGTTGATTGCAATGATTTTGATATCAAATCCAATGCCGTCTAAAAAACAAGAAGGCCGTGGCAAGAATGCGGTCAACATGGTAACATAACAACTTTTTCGGCATGAAATGAATTCAGCTGTAATTATTAAAGTTGAACCAACTTTTCCGAAATACTACATCTTGTTTCAGTGAAATTCTGGATTGTGATTAGATGAACGGGAATTTTGGCCAAAATTCCCTTTGGTCCAATCACAATCCAGAATTGTACATAGACAAAATGGTGTTGGCCTATATCGAATGAATATTAGAGTTTTAAGGCGCATCGACAGCGAGGTCATTTAGCGCAATCGAGTAAGTTGGCCTGAAATCTAAACTTCGTAATGACAGGACTATACATGATTCATATAGAATGACTAGAATCATCACTATATTAGTGTATAATGTCTGTAGACCATGGCAAAGAAACCATACTTGAAAATAATATATCCAGTTCTTAAAGAATGATAGGCCCTATTGAAAATAGTTCTAATTAATCAGAACCAAGAAAGATCGAACATTTATTTTCCGGTTTGGTTTCAGGGGTGATCGATCTTCAATCGATGTTAAATCCCTAATATATGTGCATAAATAAAATGTCTTTCATGTACATAAGTATACTACCATTGGCATTTATTAGTCAAAATGATTTTACTTCTTTTCTCAGGTACTTCAGAACGGGTGTGCCTGATAAGCGGTAATGCAGAAGCCGTCATGACCGTCCTTGTTTTCATTATGGAGAAGATAAGAGAAAAACCTGATCTGAATGCTAAACAAGCTTTAGACTTTGATAACAAAATGGGATCCGAGCGAGATCGTCAGGTACAGTAACTTGATCTCCATATTACTAGTTGTATAGAATTTGTACCAATTTTTAAAGTGTTTCTTTCCTAATCACTTGAAATGAAAAAGCAGAACTTATTCACAAGATTGAACTTGGTTTATTCTAATAGGCCAAAAAGCAAAAACAAAAAAAAGCAACCAAAAAGCATGACAAATAGTTTTACCATTTGTTTTTCTAGTTGTGTGAAATCACATTTCCAGGGAAACGCAACATATGTGTTGTAAGATGAGCTTTCACTTGTGAATCATTCATAGAAATATTCCTACTAAGTTATAAATAGTATGGAGATGTACAAATGAACAGATATTTCAATTGGTCAAGCCTGAGCTTACTTACATTCCCGTTTCTGCCCGAATGTAAAGAATTACTTCTCTTTTCTCTTTTTAATATAACACTCAGAGATATAACGGATAGCGTTGTCTCGTCCACTCATGGTGGAACTATAGGCCTGAGCATATTGATGAGAAAAATTGATTTGAAGAAAATCATTACTTGGATAATTATGTGAATCCAAGAGGGTCTGAGAAAAATACATTTTGAAAACCATTCCAACTGGCCCACCAAAGGAATAATTCACTCCACTCTGATACGTGCGCTAGCATCGCTCTGTCATCGCTTAGAAGGCTTAGTTTTGCGTCTTCTAACGAAGTCAGATACTAAGGTCTTTGCTGTGGCTGTCATCTCGAAAATGTTCTGTTTAAAAATCGGAGTGGAAACTGGTGACAGAATTTTGGCCGAAATTTTGTCGGCCGACCCGAAAAAATGTTGAGTGGAAACCAGGCTTTATACCCTTAGTACTACCACTAGTAACATTATACTTTGTATTCCCAAGTTTTAAATAAGATAACAAGGCCCTACCACCACAAATTTTATAAATCAAATTGAATTTTAATGGTCCCCTTGAATTTCGATTTATCGAGGTTCTAGAAAATGGAAATGGTACTAATGGAAATTTCTAGAAATGGTACTAGATATGTGATTTTAATCATTCAATTCAATTCATTGAGTCCTATTATTTACGAGGTAGATTTCATGAGCTTTTTTGAAGTTTTTTCTAATCTTCATCAACTTTCAATGGCTGGGAGCTGTTAAGCTTTCTCAACCAGCTGCCCAGTAAGTTGGAGATCCTGGATATATTTTGTGCCTTGGTGAGCTTCTAAAATGAATTAACACTATAGAATCTAATATTTCCAGAAATATTGTAAGCCTACTGTTGGTATTCCATAAATAAAATTAACAGTTTACTTAAAAATGACTGCCACGCGAAAGTGTTGATACTTGATACCCACATTTTAGTGTTTTTTAAGTGTGGGGTAAGTGTTTTGTCCAACTGTAACTAATGAGTGGAGGCTCAGGGGGGTGTCTATCGGCTGCAGGTGAAGATCCTGGTTCCGAACAGCACTGCAGGCATGATAATCGGCAAGGGCGGCAACTTCATCAAAACGGTTAAAGAAGAGAGTGGGTCCTACGTTCAGATATCGCAGAAGGCAAAGGAACAGACTCTGCACGAACGCTGCATCACTGTTATCGGTGAGTCGAGCAATTACATAATTATTGTGAATGTGATATTGGCAGGAAATATATGTAGATAGCAACAACAGACCCACAAAGGTTGACACCCACAAAGTATTTTGAGTTGCAACAAAATAGTAACCAATAAGACAATAATATATACTATATAGTAGTGATAACATTGATTAATCGAAAATCGATTCAGATTCGATTCTAATGTTCCAAAACAATTCTCAAATCAAAAAATTGATTTTTTTATTGATTTTTTTTATTATTATTGATTTTTGGGGGGGTTCAGTGTTGTACTTCTTCACGTCGCAATAAGTGCTCATTTTGTTGTCTATAGGCCTAGGCCTATCATTTTGTATCAATTGTTAAGATTTTACTATCTGGACACAAGCCATCCCTTTGGTTACGTCTGACAGCCAAACGTTGGCAGAAATACCCAAATGGTACAGTACAGTTCAAAGAAGTCTCTAGCAGCTATTTTTTACGTTGAACGCCGCGGGCAGGTTGAAAAAGAAAAGTTCAAAATTACACAACTTTTTTTGAGGATAATTTTTTTTTTTTTTCAAAATCAATTTGTAATCAATTCTGGAGCTTAGATAATCGATTCCTGATTTTGAGAATCGATGTCATCACTACTATATAGCAGGGATGACGTCAAGGAACAGGTTTCTTTCTCTTTTTTTTTTCAATAACATCAAAACTTGATACAAAATCATTGTTCCCCAATTAAGGCTATGGATGAAAGGAAGGATTGTTTGGACGGGGCGATCACCATAAGGGCGATCTTACCACCCCAAGAATGCAAATTGACACATTTTTCTCAACCACCCTCATTTAATCAGGTATTTGTATTTCAGGAAATTTCCATACAGAATGTCAGTGCAAAACCTATGTATCTTTTTTAAGAGACAAGGAAAATGGAACCATCCATTCAGGAAAGAAATCTATCCTAGAAGATTTAATACTACTACTTTTCATTATGTATGTTGATGATCTGTCCCAACATGTGATGAAATGCTGAAATAACTAAATTGGCAGACGATACTACAATTATAGTCACAGGGTATGAAAGAAACGGAGCCAAAAAATAAAATAGGAAGAGATTAAAAAATATTGTTAGAATTTGGTCACCGATTCATGCCGCCATAGTATTCTAAATACCAATCGACTTCCTCAACTTTACAGTAGATGAAACAACCAAATAAATTACTTTGTTGACCTAATTGCTGGGTGAAATAATTTGCAGGTGACATGGAGAGTAACAAGAAGGCATGCCAGATGATTCTGGGAAAGGTGATGGAAGACCCTCAAAGCAGTAGTTGTCTTAATGTGAGCTACGCAGACGTATCCGGCCCGGTGGCGAATTACAATCCCACAGGATCACCCTACGCTAACCACAGTGGACAACACACTCCAATGCATACAGGTACAGTCAGAGTTGAGTCGAAAAACTTTCTAGAATCTTGGCATAATGGATCTCTCCGGAAATTTTCAGTTACCTAGCCGTTGCACTTTTATGTCTAGTAAACAATGCTAATCAACAGCTACTTGTGATGTGCTTACATTTCTTTGTATTTATAAATACAAAATACATTTGTTTCTCATAAAGTAAAATTTGAGAATTGAATAAACATGCTCAGATAGGCCTATAAAATCAGAAACCCACGATAAACAATCATTGAAACCTCATCACTCATCAGGAAAGTAGGCCTACATCTACGTATAAAAAAGTCTGTAAAATATTAATATCAGTTACAGTATTAAAGTAGTCTTCAATATACAGTAAAATTGATCAGTCCTAAGGAGTTTCACAGTCTCCGTTTTGAAATTTAGCCTGTAGTTTGTATCTTCGAGCCAAACAGGTAGCTTATTGAAAAGTCTTCTTCCTATTTCATACAGTGGAATCTTTGTATATAGTGAAAATCTTCGAATCTACAGCACTTGAAACTTTCTAAAAAGGACGATATATTGCGATGATCACTGTAATAAAGAACGTACTAGAGAGATTCTACTGTATTAAAATGAAAGCACCAAGGCAAAAACTCTTCATTCAAGTTTATATTTTGGTTTTGATCAGTTGATTCTCAAACGACATTCCTGGAATCTTGTGAGAGATGTTTATAGCAATTTCATTGGTTCAGCCAGCTACAGCTCATTGAGCCCCTAATTTCTAAACATGATCATTTCCAGGCACATACAGTTCAACAGCCAGCTTGACTTCATTGGGAAGTTTGTTTGTAAACGGTGCTCAGTCCAGCCTTAATCTGAGTCTCAATTTAACCAATCCCGGCTCTCCGCTCAGCCCCAACATAATAGCACAACTGCTCGACCACATTAAGGTATGTCTTGATTTCATGCAGTTCAAACTTATACTCTAAAAAATTAGGCTGCCTCCAAATCTTGTTCAATTAGTCAATTGGATTACCGGTATTTGGATATTGGATTATTTAATATTAATTGATATTTTGAAAGTCTTCCAAAAAGTTGGCAAGGGTGCAAAATGACAACACTGTCGGCGCACGAAAAAAACCTAATCGTTTGAACATATAATGTAAATGATATTTATTCAATGATATTTCTGTTATTTTTTGCCGATTATTTCGTCGATTAATCAATTTCTAAATCAATTGATTAGATTCTATATCCAACTAGTTGAGTGCCCTTGTAACCACTTGACGGCCGTGGACGCATGTATGTGTCCACACACTTTCCAATACAATGCATTTTATATCTCGACAATATCATTGATTCCTGCTGACAACTAGGAGATGGATCGAGAAACTGGTGGTAATTTTGTTTTCGACGATAAGCTAGTGTATCGAAAAATAATGTAATAAAGTCAGATGCTATTTCAGAACCTCGTTGTAGGCTTTCCCTCCTTACATGTGTATATTACGTCTTACCACTCCCACGTCCTCCTCATCATTCGGCTTCTCTTCTCAATCTTATGATACACCTGCCTAAACCCTATACTCTAGCTGCTTCCTTCATTTTTCTTTCTAGTTCATTGTGAATTCAAGTGCTCCGTATGTTACAAACGATACATACGTATATACACATTTATAAACCTTCTCATCCCTTGATCAATTATTCTGAGAAGTTTCATCAATCAATGTCACTTTTTGACATCAAACGGCAACCTCAGTAAAAATCGAAGTGTATTGTAACCCTAAACTTGACCACCATTTTCAGATTCTACTTCTCCGCAACAGTTGTTTCTCAGACCAGTCGGCAAACGACATAACGACTGCAATAGGCAAGCTGGCGCAGTATGGTGTGCTCGGCATGACAACGAGCCACCAGCCGACGCCGCTCATGGGCGGTTCGGGCAACTTCCTCGGAGTCAGTCCGATGGATGCTACTCCGTCCATGCAGCAGCCCAACAACGGCGGCTCGTTTGGCCCCATTGGCACTGTTACTGGACCAGGCAGCTCATCACCCCGACAACAACTCGAGAGGTAGGCGGTACACCTAGAACTCAGTAGATTTATTGCCAGATAACTTGGATGCTACAATAATTGAGGAAATAATGAGGGCTTGATTTATGTAACGACGGGAAGAAATGAGTTCCTAACATATTCACTCTAGGGATGTCGGCAGGTACCTAGGCGGGTCCAATTTCCCGAAGTGAAACCCGTATTTAGAAAATTAGCCTACTTGCCAGGTAGTCTTAATGTTTTTTTCTGATCTTTATTTTCCTGTGTGATGTTTTTGGTCCGG
The DNA here is from genome assembly GCA_964007535.1 of Brachyptera risi. Taxonomy (NCBI): domain Eukaryota; kingdom Metazoa; phylum Arthropoda; class Insecta; order Plecoptera; family Taeniopterygidae; genus Brachyptera; species Brachyptera risi. Next base: position 54,155,717 of record OZ023326.1, read on the forward strand.
TCTGTATGTGGAATCTCTCTCGACTCACACGCACGCACGTCTCTCCGCCCTGCCCCCCACCCGCCCGCCCGTCACTACAGCATGTCATAAGACCTTGACAATTGTGCTGTGTAAGACACACACATTCACACAATGCTCATAGCAACTAAGTGACACTGTCCAGATGACTAGGCATGTCTGAGATGTCATTTGACGGGAAGTGTGGTATTAGGCCTACTTTAAATTTGCTTTCAACATTTGTTTGTTTCCGTGTCATTGTTAGAAAAAGAATATTTTTGAAATGACATTTGACTTCAAACTATGAAAAGCAATCATCATTGCCTTTTTAAAACATTTTCATTTAGGAATTACTTTTCGACTTTCCGTTGCCATAAAAGAGATACGCTCATGCAAACATCTTGCTCCCCCCCCCCCCCCCCCTCCTATGCATTGTTAGCTTTTACTGGCAGGGCAAATGTGCCAGTGCGATTGCATCTTTCTCGTCAGTGTGCTTCCTTGCCTTGAGGTTAGAGGTCCTGTTGCTCTACAGAGTGATGATTGGATTAAGGAAAATGACGCGTCTTTTTTATGAATATAGGTGATTTTGGGCCTGTATGTTTTTCTGTTTTGTTTTTTTGTGGGGTCAACCCGGGTGGGAGTCGGGTAATGGAGGCAGGTACTCGGGTAGGAAAATTCCTACCCGCCGACATCCCTAATTAATCACAAAAATGTTTTTCTCTTCATTACAGTAGATCCTTATTGATGCCCAATTCTACAGTACCAGTATTTCCCTTTATTACATAAGTAGTGATACAAAATGCTCGAGAATTTTCTTTTGGAGAATATTCTCCTCAGAGCATTTTCTGAGCATAGGCCTATTCTACAAAAAAATATTAAATGCAATTTCTAAGTCATTGCAAGTGAAATCATATACCGGTATTATGTTCAAGCTTTGATAATGCATTGTTAGTTTGACCTGAAATATGAACATCATTATGGGTCTACTCAAATAGAATTAAGATCCAAAACTGGCACATGTAGCTGAGTGATCAAAGCACTCGCTTCTTGTGATCCGGGAGGTGAAGAGGAATATCGGATCCGGTTCGATCTCCGCCACCGTCCATCTTTACATGGGTTTTTCATGGTTTCCCTCTAGTCTAGGCTAATGCCAGGATGGTTCCTACAATATAGGCCACGACCACTTCCTTCCCACGCCTTCCCAATACCTAAAAAACCTTCATCCCACCATCTTATCAATCATTCATTTGACGCCAATAGATTGTAGTTACACTATAGTGCGTCGTTAAAACCCAATATATATATTAGTGATGACATCGATTCTCAAAATCAAGAATCGATTCTCTAAGCTCCAGAATCGATTAAAAATCGATTTTGAAAAAAAAATTGGAAAAAAATTTTTAAAACATAAATAAAAGGTTCATCCTCAAAAAATGTGTGTGATTCCAAACTTTTTTTTTCAACCTTACCAATGCGTTCACGTGAGAAATAGCTGCTAGAGGCTTCTTTGAACTGTACTGTACCATTCAGGTATTTCTGTCAACGTTCGGCTGTCAGACGTAACCGAAGGGATAGCTTGTGTCCAGATAGTAAAATCTCAACAATACAAAATAATATGGACAACAAAAAAAGCATCTATAGCGACGTGAAGAAGTACAGCACTGAACCCCCCCCCCCCCCCCTCCTCCCAAGAAAAAGGTTTGTTTTTTGGGGAAAATCGATTTTTTTATTTGAGAATTGTTCTAGATCAGAATCGATTCTTAATCGATTCTCGATTAATCGATGTCATCCCTAATATATATATTAAGATCCAAATAGAAAACTTTTTTTTTTCATAACATCGAAACTTGATACAAAATCATTGTTCCTCAAGTAAAGCAATGGATGAAAGATATGATCGTTTGAATGGAGCATCACAAGGGCAGTCTGACCACCCCAAAGAATAATTAATAATATATTCATTCAACAAACAATAAATCTTGAGGTAATAATGCCACAGTTAGAAAACAAGTCAAACATTCACAGTGGGGTCAAGAATATCTTGAATCTTCTTATCATCTTAATCTTCTTATTATCATCTTAATCTTCTTCTTATCATCTTGATCTTCTTCTTGAAATCTTCTCCTCTCTTTTTCTTTGTACATAGGCCTACTTGTGTTTATTACAGTTTAATTGATCTTTTTTTTCATTTTTTGTCATTGTATTGATTATTTATTTGTTTTTTCAATATTATACGGTCTTGGCTAATTGAACTTGTGAGTTATACATCCCTCAGACTGGAATGTTTGAGGGAAACCATGAAAAACCATCAGTCAAGATGAAAAAAATGACCGGCACAGTAGCTGAGTGGTTAGCTCACTTGCTTCGTGATCCGGGAGGTGAAGGGACATATCGGACCCGGTTCGATCCCCGCCACCGTCCATCTTTACAGGGGTTTTTCGTGGTTTCCCTCTGTAGTCTAGGCTAATGCCATGATGGTTCCTATAATATAGGCCACGACCGCTTCCTTCCCACTACCCATAAAAACCTTCATCTCATCATCCCATCATCTCATTAATCATTCATCTGACGCCAATAGATCTTAGTAATCATTACAGTGCGTCGTTAAAACCCAATAAAATGAAATAAAACAATGAAAAAAATGTTCAAGTTGTGGTTATAAATTCAGAAGAACTATACAGGTAAGGTGCAGAGTTGATAATTTGCAAGACTGTGTCTTATTGAGTTTTTTCATACAATTATTTGCTGCTAAGAACGGAGTTTCCACTTTCTCCGTTAGGCCTACTAATTTTTTGGAGATTAATTTCAGCATCAGATTCATCATTGGATTCACTGATTTCTATTAGGGAAAGTCCCACTTCATTTTCTTTATTCCTAATCTCAACAACACAAGCCTCTAAATCTACTGGGCCAGAATTCGTCCCAGCCATCTCTGAACTTTATAATAATGGTGGAAAACACTTTTAATTTGAACTGTTCATCATTATTTGCTTGTTTGTCTATTAAGAAAATGCTCTAAACAACTAGAAGCACTATCTTTTGGAGAATATTCTCTTGAGCATATTCTCAGGTTGCATCAGTCACTACACTACATAAGTACGGTATTATATTTGTCGCCCCCGTGGCTCAGTCAACTATCGTAGATAGCGGTAGAAACAGAAGTCAAGTCGGGCTTGGGTTTTTGAGTCCTGTATGATGCATGGGTTTTTTAAATGTCCTTTCACCGATCATCACTTCATCATTTAATCATCATTTTATCGCCCACTCATTCGTACCCCCGTATAACCTAGCTGTAGGTGGAGTCGTTGAACAGCATTAAAAATTTAAAGTGAAGAAGTAACTTGCTTGGGCCCAGTATTACCAAGTCCAGTTAGTATTTATCTGAGAGTTGGTGAAAACAAATACCACAGGTAACCATGGTGATAACAAGTTTGAACTGTTAGATAAAGGCTAACTAGACTTGGTAATACCGGGCCTTGGACAAATTTAAACATCTTTAGAAGGTATATGCAGTATATGAGAACCTATCTGTTGAATAAGCAGCAAGAAGTAAACAATCATTCACCGATTTTCATGGATGGGACATTTGAATATTGTCAATTGTCATACACATAGGGCCTACTGTACTTGAAAACAACTTTGCATGCACTTTATCTTATAGAGCCTAGAACTGAAAATGTTGCTTTTCCTTTGAAAAACTATAGTCATGTGTTCATGTCGTATTTCTCAAATCAATGCCGCCTATCTGCTGTTTGGAAAATTTCATTTGAAAGAATGCTTCAGCAATTGGTCAACTATTTCCGTACATTTTTACCAGGTTTGACGGCAGCCAGCCCGGCTTCGATATGTTCCGACACGCGACGAGCCCGACTCTAGGCTCGCCCGGTCTCTCGCTCAACAACAACTCTTTTGGCCTGGCCACTGGCCAGCAGGCAGTTTGCAAGAGTCCCAACCAGTTGACCGGGGAGGAGCAGAAGTCGGATATGGAGATCGGTAATTGTTTTTCCATTCACAAAACTTATTCTATATAGTTACTTGTATTAGTAGCCTATCTTGTCTCGGCAGCAAACAAGGCACTGCCATGGAAACGCGAGTCAAACTGATTGTTGTTTTAGTATTTTGTGTCAGTTTTGAAGTTATTGAAGGTTTATTTTAAATTTGAAACATTATTTATGGAAGTGCTGTCTTTAATTTCAATACAGTGAAACCTCTATGCATCGTTCCCAAATCCATCGTTTTCCTGCTTGTATTATTAATTTTTTCTTGCCCCACTCCCATATACCGTAATCAATGTTAAATTTTCCTGGATGGATGGTTTTATCTTCCTGGTCCCTTGAAAAATGATGGATAGAGGTTTCACTGTAAGATCATAACCTTATGGACATGAAAGTAATGATGTTGTCTAATTCAGGAGAGAACATTGTGGGTGCTATCTTGGGTCCTGGTGGCCGCTCCTTGGTTGAGATTCAGAACCTCAGTGGTGCCAACATCCAGATCTCGAAGAAAGGCATGTTCGCTCCCGGCACCCGCAATCGCATTGTTTCAATCGCGGGCTCCACCAACTCAATCAACACTGCTCGATACTTGATCCAGCAGCGAATCACAGAGGAGGAGGCTAAACGAGCGCGGCACCCTGCACTCGGGGGACTCATGCAATAACCGCGCTATCAAAACTGTTACTTGGTATTGGCAGGTAGTCTCTAAGAACAACCATCAGGCATTTATTCAATAAGGGCAGATTTCATCCTTCAAATTATTTATTTTCACTCAATAGGCCTAATGTTTTACGAATAGTAAAAACAAACGATGATGCTTCGGTTGAATGTTGATGTAACAAAATTAATAACAAATGTTCGTTTGTAAGTCTTTTGCTGTGACCTAACTTTTTTAGGGGCTTGTGGTAAAATTTTTTTGTGATCTGTCTTGGACCCTACTGAACAAAAGTAACCAATTTTTTCAATCAAACGCCTACAATTTGACTCATGGCGGAGACCTGGATTTTCCAGTTTCAAAATTGGGATATTACATTCTGATCATATTTGTGATGAATTATTGAAGATTGTACCAGTCTTGTCCTCAGCATCATAGAAAGAATAATACTTGATACTTGTACCGACAGGACGATATCATATTTGAATTATAAATCCATAATTCATTGAAATTTGAGTCAATCATACAAATTTGTAGACCTTCATCATATAGTGGGCCTTTAGTTCTAATTCCCTAGTATGCATACTAAATAGGGATGACATCAGAAAACCGGTTTCCAGGCACCTGATTATTTGATCGGATCCAATTATCAAAACCGGAATTTTCAACCATGTTTTCTCATGAAATGTCTTCTTTTCTTGATTCAAAATCAGCCATTTTTGTATTGCGTACAAGAGAAAGCTCTGCCATGAGTCGAAACGACACGCGAGACACCATAAAGATTGTACATCATCATGTGTACTCGGTTAACTGTCGCCTCACGATTGTTGTGTGGTCTGCTTCTACCGAGAACGACAAATAGTTATTTAGAGTTGCACCTCTCGCTCTCTTGTCAAGATCAGACTCACAATGGATTCAAGCCAATCAATCGTATGAGATACACAGAGCTAGCTAGTTCTTTACCAGGCGTTATTCTGACTCAATAATTGTTGTATTTTTTCCGATGATTAACCCGGTTTCAAACCGGTTTAGGCAATCAGGTGCCTGTTCGCTAAATTCAGTACTCAATATTATCCCTACTACTGAAGCTGAGTTTTAATACACAGTTCAGTATATTGTATGTGTTTGTTCCTGATAGGCAGTCCTATTCAAGTTTCATCAATGAAATTTCTTGCCTGCTTGCTATTCATTCTAGTTTTATCATAATACACGAGTCATTAGATGATCTCTTTTACTTCTCTATCCTGTTTCGCTCGAGATTACAATAAGCAAATACGACTCAACGGTCTCGGTCTGTAATACTGATTGATAGTTGACTGAATATTGCAGTTGTATAGATCTGCTGTGGCATAATCTACACATCAGCATGAGAAATCATAAACACTCAACATTTTCTTCCGCATCTTTCTCTAGATGACTTGACAAGCACTTGATCATTTTCTTAGGAAGTTTGGGTGTTTCGCATTTAAAATTAAAGTGTAGTCAAAAATCAATGCAATTTTTTCCCTTCACATTTTATAGTACACTACATATACTAAAATATATAGACTTACACTGGATTTAAAGAAGATCTGGTGCTTGTACTTTAAATCAGAAGTAACAATTGACAACCATACCTGAAATAAGAACTTAGCTAGATGGTTGATGGTCAGTATCTGTATAGTGGCATTAGATGTACCAAGTGTTAAACTATGCTGTCAGTAATTTTTTGTCTCCTTGTAGAATGGTTGTTTGTTAATTGTTGCTTCACTTTGTTGAAAGAAACGTCATACATTTATATTGAATCGCTACCATTAATTACTTATACTTACTCTACTATTTACTCACTTTTTATGGGGACGAGTTTGTATCTTCGGAGGTTTGTTCGTTTAGATATTATTACGTGAAAACTTCTTGCTGAAAGTGAGAAGTGAGAAACAGATGAGTCGAATTTTCATAATTCAAGACACTCATATCTGACAATAGGCTATCATTTTTCTTTTGAGACCTGGCAAATGACGGGACTTTTAAAAACGTCACCGGCTGAATTAATAGGTCCAAGTACTGTATTGTATTTAAGAGTAAACTTAAAATTTGTATTGGTTGCCTCAACAGTTTGAAGATTCGGTTAATATTATTATTTGATAGTTTAACTCGTAAATGGTGCTGGGAATTATTGTATTAAGTTTTCCTTTGTTCGTTTGACGGACAGCTTAAGTTGATACGAGCTCGTCCGTTGTCTTGCCACTAATCTTAACTTATGCACTTTTGGGCCATCTCTTTGGCCGTAAATCATTATATACTAGCAGGCATCATGACATTACATCGCTCGTTTGTAAATAATTAGAAATCATTTCTCAATCAGTTGAATCATCTAATCAATAATTACTATAGCGTATGAAATATGAATTATTATTGTTGTTAAATTCCAAACAAGAAAAATATTACTAATGTTGTTATATGCGTAGTTTTGGACATGGAGTAATTTTGTCACAGATTCGTACACTTGTGATAATAATTATCTATTAAAACTATTTAATGAATTCACCATTTCATTTTTAAATTTTTAATAGGCAAAGTGGTAGGCCTAATGCCTTGAGCTATAGGTTGTACAACCGAGGCTATATTTCAGGACTTTGAAGTCAATAGGCTTCTGTCACGTAACAAATGACAAACAATCGTTACCACAGCAATACAGCAAACTGGTGGACTAACAAATATTCTAATTGGACAATTCCAACTGATGGACATTGTTGTCTCTCTCTTTCAACAATGGGTGACGTCACTTGACAGAAGCCTATAGGCCTACTTGAAAATATGTGTAAAACTAAAATCACATATCTTTTTCATCCTTTTTTCTTGCTGTGTTGCAGTAGGCCTACTCTTCCCATAAACCGATTGTTTTAAAAAATACATCTTATTTTTCATAAAGTTCTGTCTCTGTGGCAAATCGTACTTTATAATTATGGACGTGTCATTCTCATTGTATTTACCTTTAACGTCGTTGCATGTGCCATTTCATCAATAAGCCCGTTGTTAATATCACCAGAGACGATAAAGTAGTACCCTACTACTTACCAGCTCTGATATCACTATCATTTGGTGTAAGTTTCATTCAATCATAGTATCTCTCTATCTCTCCCACTCACCGTACGAGTGGAGCTAGTAGTATACATACAAGACGTTATTGATTGTTAAATTTTAGGAACTGGAATCGTGAGGAGGGGTAAGTGGAGGCGGAAACTGCCTTGTTGTTTGTATGCAACATGTTATATTGTTGTTGATGTTGTTATTTAGTCAGCTGTGATAAACAACGGTAATTGTTTGATTCCTGTTTCACAAATATCCACAGTAGAATGCAGTGGCATTTGGTCTTGGTTACAACTTGCAACTAGAGTTGGCTGGTTTCCTCCTCTTTTATTATTGTTATTAATACAGAAAGATTTTTATCCACAACTGCTTTAGCAGAAACGCGTTGCATCTTCTTGTATTTAGTTACCGGTACTGGGTATGTGTATTATAATGTGAAATCTTGAAGATCAACTTGAGAAAGATAAAGAAAATACTTGTCTACTGTCTAAGCATAGTAGGCCTACCTAAATTAGTGTAAAAAAGCTAATCTTGATGGGGCTCATTTCTTATAGTGTATATTATTTGTTTTATTAAAATTTGTTATATAAACTTGATTAACTTGTTTTACTTTTATCAACTGTTGATTATATTCATTATTGTTCATTGGGTTATTTAGCTTGATGGACTATAACTGCAAATGGCAGATATAATTGCTTGAAATCTGCTTCGCAGAATATTTGATTCTTTGCACAATCACGCTATGACTATTTTACTGTGGATATTTCTTCCGTTACCGTTAGTACTTTCTCCTGTTGTAGTACGTACATTGTTAGTTTTTAGCCAACTGGGAATTAAAAAATGGCGTCCATTTTGCATCGTCAGAGCACGACCGGGTTTTGTCGTTGTCGATTAAGCAGCAGTAGTTGACTAGTTGTTACGACGACCCAATTGACTCTGTTTTGTCATCATATAAAGCATGTATAAATAACATAACGTGAAGTTTTGTCTTATCTCAAATTATCTAGACCTACATTGATTTTAAATTATGATATCTTCAGGCTATTTATATTTTATATAGATCTTGTCTACATTTGCTTTTTATATATTAGCCCTTCTCAGTCCTTGGAGCGAGTAGAGTTGGTAAACGTCTAGCAACACAATGAGTTGAATTGTTATTAGTATTGATACTCATTACAAGCTAGATTGATGTTATATTGTCTTGGGAAGACTACAGGAAGACTACTACTACTGTAAAACCAATCAATATTAAATCTTATGGTTATGAATTTGAATACGTAGTTAGAACATTGACAACACATTTGGAAGCAATTATGGTACCGTTTAGTTGATCAAATCTTATCAGTCATATTTGGATGAACCAATCAAGGCAATCATATAAAATAATACGGATGTAATTTCAATTATTGAGAATTGATTGGCGATGCTCCTAACTACATGAGTCGTGGCCAGTTTTTCAGTTGTTTGTTGAAACTTGCATCAACTGTTGTCATCCACCCTTAGTTACGTATTTTATTGACCAATAAGTCAATTGGCCCAATGGACTCTTAACATTCTACTAACACCAGCCCTCAGGCTACGGATTTCAATAGTTCGTGAAATTTGTTTGGCTAATCAACTGTTCAGTCTATAAAATAACACAGGTAACCAAGAGAGATAACAAGTCAACCGTTTGTTAACTTTTAGCAAACTATTGAAACTATGGGCTTTAGTGTAGGTGGGGAGATGTGAAACCAGAACTAAGAACACTGAATGGGACTAATGTAATGTAAGGTAATAACAGTGAAACCTCCATCCATCGTTTTTCAAGGGACCAGGTAAATAAAACTATCCATGCAGGAAAATTTAGCTCTGATTAAATGGGAGTTGGGTTAGAAAAAATAAATGATACAAGCAAGAAAACGATGCATAGAGGTTTCACTGTAGATCTATTGAAGGTTTACTAATTTTGAGGCATCTCTAATCTCAGTTTATTTCAAATACAACTTGGTGAGATACATTCTGATAAGACAAAACTTTGGTGGATTCGTTCATTGGTTACAAAATGTGATAAAGTGTCATCTAAATTCATCTTTCATTGTTACTGGTATAATAGTTACCATACTCAACTTGATCTTTGTGAATCATTTTAAAGTTGTTACATATTAAATTAATTATTCCAACATATGAGGTTTTGAGGTGCTACCAATATCAGTCTAATAAAAGGTCTACTGTAATTCCTGTGTGTTCCAAAAAAAATATTTTGAATTGTGGTGGTTAATGATCTGTAAAATATAATATAAGGTAGGCCTACTGTATGTATATGTGTTCACATACAGGTGGAACTATTGGAAATTGTATTTCTGAATTGAGTACCTTATATTTCATTCTCACTGGTTGTTCACTTTTAGATTATTGCAATCATACATTTGAAATATTTTAAATGACTTAAATAGAGTAGATCCAAGTAATATTCACTCATATTTTAAAATTATAAATGTCAAAATTGTAATAGACTCTTGGCATTTGTGAAATGGTAGCACCGATTTATTTTACCAAAATAAGATTACCAAATCATTATTAACAGTACTGTACCAACCAATACTTTTAACCAGCATAACTTAACAAGCACAAAATAGGTAACGTGACATTCTGTGAAAAATAACAGATAACAACCACAGAGTGAATGCAACGACAACAAATTTTGACTTCTCATACCATCATTTGGCTCTAAGAAGTACTCAAAGTAATGCTCTAATATCATTCAAAATATGGCACCATAGGGCAGGTCTATTCTATTCCCAATTGTTGACATTTTCAATTAACCTTTTTGATGTAGTTACTGCCAGAATGCGTGACTATCGTCTTCTTTTAAATGTTGAATGAGGAAAATTATATATAACTGATGTTATTTAGTAGATAAGTTGTCCTTGTTTACGTTTAAGTATTTTATGTACAACGAATATAAAGGTCAATTCGTTGGTATTGTTGTTTTTCTGTATTTGTGGCTTGATGGCAAGTTTTTCAAAATCAGAATTGGTTACTATGCAATTAATACATGGTTATTGATTACAGTCTAATTCTTCTACAGAACACATATATGTGAATGTAAATATATTCACATATTATATGGAGGCCCTACACATACACATATATATATATATATATATATATATATATATATATATATATATATATATATATATATATATATATATAATGAAGGCAGACGACCGGCCGCGGACGTGGCACTACTTTTGTCGTCGGCGATCGGTTGAAATATCCGGTAGTTGGTCAATATATATATATTAAATATATATATATATATATATATATATATATATTTATATATAATATATATATATATATATATATATATATATATATATATATGTATTATATATATATATATATATATATATATATATATATATATATATATATATAATATATATATATATATATATATATTATATATATATATATATAATATATATATATATATATATATATATATATATATATATATATATATATATATATATATATATATTTATATGTATATAATATATATGAAATATATATATATAAATTTATATAATATATATAAAATAAATATATATAGTCATATAAAATAAATATATATAGTCATATAAAATATATATATATATTTATATAATATATATAGAGATATATTATATATATATATATATATATATATATATATATATATATATATATATATATATATTTATGCGTGTCTATGTTGAAATGTAAAACATTTACGGTAATTATAGTTGTTGAATCCGTGTTAGACAAAGGTGCAAGTAAATGTTGACAATTGTAGGGTAGGTTATGCATTGCTTAGATGACACTGCTGTTTATTATTTAAACTTCACAATATTTTCTTATTTCAGTGATGCTAAAACTACATACCCAATACCCATTATTATGATTATTGATTGGTTCAATTTAATCACAAAGTTATGGTTGACAAAGTAATCATTTACATTTGTTTTCAGTTACGTATCTACGATAATATACTTATATTTTTGTAAAACAAAGTCACATTAACAAAATGAGATTGATCAATTTTGTGTTGTTGCCGAGACAAACTAAACAGCCATGTAACTGTTTGTGCTGTACTATCTATGTACTGTTGAATAATGTAACCAAATACTTATTCATACTTTCATTAAAATCCATACTCTTCAACTAATCAGTAAACTTTAGATAACTCAGTGCCATTGCAGACGCAAGCAGCCTTATATTTACAATGTTCCGGAAAAATAGATTTAGAGGTCATTTCATAGCTCATAGGGTATACGGGATTTCTTTCTTCGGTGTACATTACCAGTACATGTAATGTAATATAAACTGTATTCATTAATTTGTTATTCTCCTTTAGGACTTTATTTTGTATTAACAGTGTTGAAAGTAGGTACACTACTGAATATTAAAATCTACTATACTTTGTAAATATCTAGGACTGTAAATTATTTGGGTTATTATTCAAAGAGGGCGGATGTTGTGTACCTGATTGTCCTAAGAATGAATTACCATCTGCTTTAGATTGGAACAGAAGGGTTCTTACGGATTTAAGTATCATGTTTATTCATCATTTTGCTCCGCTTTCTATTCAGATATCCATTTCACTTTTTTTCCATATGGTGTTGATTTTTGCATTCATTTTTTTTAATATATTCTCAACTAGATGGAAATTGTTGCAGTTATTTCCAGGCAAAGGGGTTCCCTATTTCAAGATAACTAACGCTTTTCATTCATAAGCATGTTACAACTACTAATACTTAGTATTACTCACTGTGGTTCATTTATCAATAAATCCATGCTGTAGCAAAATACACAATTCATTCATGCATTATCATTTCAACATCACATCCTTCATTCCTCTATATAAACAACTTCATTTACATCGCTACTTTCGTTAGTACCAGCACACGTGTATAGTATACTTATATACACATCTTTTTTTAAAAGATCGATGCAACATCATAATATGGTAGGACTGAGTGATGTAAATTGACTATTGATCTGAAATGTACGAATAGATGGTAGTTTTATGGTGAAGTATCCAAGTTTTAGTACAGGTATAAGAGAAGTAGAACACCAATTGGCATGCAATGAAAACCTGCAACTTGTTTCATGCCATTTGATTGAGGCCCGGTATTACCAACGTGGGAGTAGCTCCAACTGGCAGATGAAAGTTGTTATCACCATGGTTACCAGTGATATTTGTATTCACCAACTCTCAGATAACTGCTAACTCGACTTGGTAATACCGGACCTTAATGTGATGAATAATACAAAATAATAGAACTCGGGCTAAATGTTTTTCAAGAATATCCTTTCGTCAATATATTAACATGATTTGTTTCTCTAGTACCGTACCGTACTTGTTACAATTCCTATACCTCTGATTGATGATATTATTTGCAAAAAGTATAATGACCCACTGTCGCAATAAATTCAACGGTACTCGAATCACGTATCTGTAAGTTAATTATAATAATAATAATAAGTCTTTATTTCTTTCAAAACACAACACAGGTATACATATACATACATAGTTGGCATTTAAAAGAAAATGGCGAGGTTCGGTGGGATGCCGCTCTTCCAACTAACCATGATCAATAATAGAGAGAATAAGATATATAATAATAGAATAGTTGTAATAAGAAAACACTAAGAATATCTTGAAATAAGAAAATATATAAAGATCATTCATTTTTAAAACTAAGAAATGTTAAATTCACATTCTTTCCGGTATTAAATCAACAGATTTCAATCTAAGTAGGATGAGGTGAAACAATCAAAGTGTATTTATAGATTGTATCATAGTTGCTGGTGGGAAGCGTTCCATTTCATGATGATACCTAAAAAATATTCATGACTATTATCGAATGCCATTTACTCTGCCATCCATCGTTGAATCATTATTGATACTAGTCATCAAATCACAATCTTTTTTTTTTTTTTCAATAACATCGAAACTTGATACAAAATCATTGTTCCCCAATTAAGGCTAAGGATGAAAAATAGGATCGTTTGGACGGGGCACCACAAGGGCGATCTTACCACCCCATTTTAATTATTTAAAACCAATGAACTTCAACACCAGGGCTGCGCTGTCTGTGACCATAATTTTCCGCCGCAAATAAAAGTCTTGCTGTTTCCGAAAGTCCGGGACACATTATAAGTAAAAACCGTTTCTGTGATATATATCCGGACATTATCAGCATTGGTATTAAGAGTAAACAAAACACACGAATGTTGATATCTTCCACTTTGAAACAAGTCTCTTGGGCAATGATCACTTCTTTTCATTAACAGCAAATGTAAAGTTTGTCATATACAAAATGGAAAAAAAAATTGAGTCATAGGCCTATAATGTTATAATTCAGCCTATCACTCTACTAATTGAATCTAATCAATTAGATATCAAATATCAATCTACAATCATGAACCGGAATTTCAATTGTTGCTATATCATTCAAACTAGGACAACGCAGCAAATGCATTGTGAAACAAGCAAGATTTCACATGAAATGTAACTTGTGCGTATTGACGGTTCACCCTCTGTCCGCTGGCGGAGATAGAGCAGACCTTGACCAATTGATAATTTCAATCATTTTACAGTATAATTGGATTTACTTGTTGATCTCCTTAGTAGGTTTTCCAATGTACTGAATACCCTTTGAAAAACACAAAATCCGATTTAAAAAAAAAAGTTTTCCGTTTTCTGATAGCATTGAATGCTCCATCTTATTATCATTCAAATAGAACAAGTCAGATGCTTCTCGTGGTTATAGTTTTTTTTTTAAATAATTATTTAGTCTTCATGTAACAATAGAATCTAGCCTCGAAATGAAACTTAACATGTAATTTCCTCAAAACTCATTTTTGATGACACTTGTGCAATTCTTGACATGGAATTGGAATGGTAAAAATTGAGTTTAAAACATTTTTTTTTTGCAATAAAGCTGAATACATTGCGGATGTATTAGTGAGACAGATTCTCTCCGAGAAAGAAACTTTTTTTCTTTTTTAATAACATCGAAACTTGGTACAAAATCATTGTTCCCCAATTAAGGCTATGGATGAAAGATGGGATCGTTTGGACGGGGCACCACAAGGGCGATCTTACCTCCCCATTTTAATCATTCAAACCTAATGATCTTCAACACCAGGACTGCGCTGTCTGTGACCATAATTTTTCGCCGTAGATACAAGTCTTTCAGTATAAATACACGAATGTTGATATCTTCCACTTTGAACTAAGTCTCTTGGGCAATTTATTATTATTATTTATTATTATTAACTCTTGCAGTTGCACATAAATGCGCGGTGGCAAGTTCCCTATCAATCCTATCCTATCGCCTCCCTAACCTTCTGACGGAATAGCTTCAACCCTATTTCATCCTCCTCAAGTATACTTCTACTAAGCCCATTCCAATCCCTACCTGTCCTATTCAAGAAAGAGAACTTACCGACATCTAATCTAGCCCCCTTTATAACTACTGCTCTATCATGACTTCGCCTACCCCCATACCCTGACTCATTCCTTTCAATCAACCTATTCAACTCTCCCCAGCCCCCTTCTCCTTCCATTACCCTGAAGAAATTACAGATCCGATCCTCCTTTCTCCGTATTTCCAATTCCCGCCATCCCAAGTCTCGGATCATCTCAGATGGACTCTCCAATATTCTCACCCTCTCCCCCCTTTCATTCTCCCCCCATTTCCACCTCCTAACCCTACCTGTAACCCTTCTAACTGCAATCCTTTGCACCCTTTCCACATCCCTTATCTCACCTAATCTATAAGGATCCCAAACTGAACTAGCATATTCCACCATGGGACGCACTAACGAGAAATAAGCCTTTTCCTTTATCTTCATACTTGTCCCCCTAAGCTGCCTCATTACAAAGTTTAGTGCATTTATACTCTTTTTTACTATTCTCTCAATCTGACTCCCCCACCCTAGACGTCTATCAAATACCACCCCCAAGTACTTGTAATTTTCCACTGACTCAAGTGACTTCCCTCCTACATCATACACTACATCAGCCCTCACTCTCCTCCTACCAAAGGTGACTAACTTACACTTCCCTTCATTTAACCCCATCTTGTTCAACTGAACCCAACAATTAAGTGCCGTCAAATCTGCCTGAATAGCTACTACATCCTCCTCTGTATTGATTTCCCTATATACCACACAATCATCTGCAAATAACCTTATTCTCGAATTAACAACCCTAGTCAGATCATCTATATATAAATCAAATAATAACGGACCTAGCACACTACCCTGTGGAACTCAATGATCACTTCTTTCCCTTGACAGCAGATGTAAAATTGATCATTATACAAAATGCACAAATTAAATTAGTGATAGGCCTATAATGTTATAATTAGGCCTATCGCTCTACTAATTAATTGTCGTGGCCAATTAGTACTTCATCCAAGCATTTGCTTCGAGGACTATGGGAAACCACGAAAAACCAAGTCTAAAAAGAAACTAAAATTATAATACATGTTTCATTTGGTTATTTATGTAAGAAATCTAAAGATAAATGTAATCAAAATTTGAAAAAAAATTGAATACTGTACTGTAATACTTATAATAATTAATTTATTAAACAGCTTTGAATATACATGTTATATAGAGAGAATGACAATTTATTGACGGCTGTCTGCATAGCGGGATACCAAGATGGTACAGCGTAATATAGTCAATACAATATAGTACAATGGTTATTCACAAAAGTGATAAAAAATTGAATACAGAAAAATCCTGAAATAATATAAAACTAACTTAATTGAGGGTAAATAACAAAAGTATGAAAAAAATAAGAAAATGGAACAAGGTAATAGAAAAAGAAGGTATTATTAATATTATTAAAATGATTGAAATTATTTGAAAGAATATAAATGGTGCTGTAAAAGACCTACGGAATCTATCAAAACTGAGTTCACAATATTTCTTAATAATACCTTCTTTGGGATTTTTTGATTATCAAGAAAAGTGCATAAAAATTCAGGAATGGTGCCGCGAGCTCCCACCATCAATCCCACTACATCCCAGTACTTCGCATCAATGTGGTATTTCGTTGACAGGTCTTTGATGCATGGAATGTAGTGTTTTCTCTTTTCAGTATTTATATGAGATGGTTGTTCATATTCAGTCTCATATCTGATAGTGGGGTCCATAATGATAACTTTCTTCTCATCAGGTCGTATAGCAATGATATCGACTCGTTTGTTGGAACCATCCTCTGCTACACATGGGATTTCCTCGTGAACATTCCATTTTTGTTGTCGAAAGGCGTCAGCGATCAAAGTCCTAATAGTGTGGTGTCGAGCATTTCTCAGAAGTTCACCCTTAGCGCATTTTCCAAGGACGTGGGGGAGGGTTTCTGTCTCGTCGCAGCCAGGGTGGCGACAACGGGTTCCGTCCTTGGATCTGCCGGGGATGGCTCTAACAGCAGCCACATTGCAGTTCATTTTGATTGCATTTGTCCATTGAGATGAAGATAAGCCCGAGTGATCGAAAACCCATGAATTACCGCGAGGATACTCTTTATAAAGGCAAATACCTTTTCCTTTTGAAGGTAGATTGGCCCATGATTCAAATGCCTTATCTCAAAGCTTATTTCTTATGGTGCGTGCAGTTAGGTTTCCTTCTTCGTTTACTTGAAACATTTCTAACTTCTCTAAACAGTTTTTCATTTCCTTCACAAAATCATAGTGGTGAAGGTGGTCATCCTGTACTTTCAAAAGTTTCATGCATATATTATAATGTTGCAGGTATGCTTCCCAACCAGCACGCATTATACCAAGACCTTTGTATTTTCTTGGCGCATATATCATTCCTGTAGGAGTATCGCCAGGTAAACCGATAATCTCTTTGATACCGCTGCGTACAACCCGGTCTATGTCCTCAAGAAACTCTTTTGATAGTTGACTTAATGGCGCACACTGTAGGGGGTAAATTAGTGAAGGCCATAGATATTGATTTACAATATTCAGTTTTTGGTCAGGTTTCAGAAGATTAGATGTTGTTAGAGTATGTTTGTTTGTTAGTTAGTTTTGTTTGTTAGATGTTTGTTAGTTATGAGTAGATTACATGCTATCAATATTCAGTGGCTGAGTTTCTTCTATACAATACCAAGTTGAATAGGCCTACAGCTTATACGCCTACTAGAGTACAATTCAGAGTAGATACAAGTTTTACTCAAATACAAATATACTACAATACACTTTGGAGTTCTACCCTAAAATTATTTACATGAGATAGTGGGTCCTTAAATATGCTGGCTGGTAACTCATTCCACTCTATGATACAGCTTTCAACCAAAGAATTGAGACCTTTTTTTATAGTTATCTCTTGTAATCTTATGTTCAAGGTCCTTTCTTCCAATATAATTTGCTTTTTTAAGTCTCTTATTTAGGTGGAAGAACGATCATGTGATCGAACCTCGTCCTTTTCAATTGTTATGACGGAATTGTTATGTACATGAAAAATAAAGACATTCAATTCTATTATTTATCTCTCCTCAGGCTGGTTTGCCTATATATGCCTTATATATATTTGTCAATCTAGCTAGCTTCCTTCTTTTGCTAAGGGGTTCCCATTTCATTTCTTCAATCAACTTTGTCACGCTACAATATTCATACTTCGTGATTTCTATCTCATTGTGTTCTCTCTCCTCAGGGGTGATTACATCAACAAGGTTTCTGATCATTTCTGCTTTATTGCCATTAGCATCTATGTTTCACCTCCTTAGCTCTGCTCTAATTTCTGTTGCTGTTAGGTCCAGGGACCCGAACCGAAATGAATAAAGGTTCCGGTTCTTAATTTTCTCAAATAACGGTTCCGGTTCTGGTTCCGGTTCTACGATTTAAAAGGTTCCGGTTCGATAGTGTGAATAAGGGTTCCGGTTCCGGTTCCACTTGCTAAATGAGTTCATAATTTTTTTTTTCCTTTGCTTGTGGTGGTTCGTCTATTTTTGGTGGTTATTGACACTTTGTTTTGTTTGTCCATCTGCCGGGGACAAATCTTTCCCCTCACACTGGGTTTCGACTTTCGAGGTTCCTCCTTTACACCTTCTCTTCTGACAAAATTTATACAGAAATGGTGAAACAGGAGAAATTCCCGAAATAGCGAAAACTCGACCAAACTGGCCACACGCTCTGATATCGGTTATGTTTGGTGCATTACTTAGAAGTTATACAGCTACGAGGGCACCGCCAAAGAACAATTCTCAGAGAGCTGTGTTCTTTTATACGGTAGAGGCATACTCTCAAATGTCAATGTATTTTCCCCGAACGAAAACGTGGACACAAAATGAGTCAACGGTCGTTTTTGGCACAATCCCGTGAAAAGGATTCATTTTTTAATGTCTGGAAAAAAAATAACTAAAAAGTTTCAAACAAAATGAGTGAATAATGAGTCTGAATTAGGTATTGAGAACCTTTATGGAACCGAAAAGAACCCAAGATTTTTAGGGGTTCCGGTTCCGGTTCTTGAAAATCAATAAAAAAGGTTCCGGTTCTGGTTTCCACAAAATACGGGTTTTTTCGGGTTCCGGTTCCGGTTCGGGTCCCTGGTTAGGTCATCAATTTTACTGATATAAGAACTTTGTGATTTCATTTGTCTTCCTGCAATATATTTAGCTGCTCTTCTCTGAACCTTATCTAGATTCTTTATTAATGTTGCACTTTTTGAGTCCCATTGCTGACGCGTATTTAATGGTTGGTCTGACTAGGGTAAGGTACTACTAGGGTAGGGTACTTGAATTTTTTAAGTTTCACATGACGAAATGAAGCTTTTTGAATGCTTTTGATGTAATATTGTTATGGTGATTTTTCCAGTTTAATTGGGAGTCTATTGTTACCCCCAGATACTTGGCGTATGGCTTTACATCTATTACCTCTGCTCCTATCTCATAGCAGAACTCCGCTTGTCCGTTAGATGATTTAGATTTCCCTACTCTCAGCATCACAGTCTTTTTAAAATTTATATTCAGTCCTTTTCTATGTAGGTTTTCGTTAAGTGTGTTGAGGTCTTGCTGTAATATGATATTATCTTCTCTACTTTCTATTTTTCTATAAATTGCACAATCATCTGCAAATAGTTTAATAGTAGGTGAGATTTCTTCTGACAAGTTGTTAACATATATTATAAACAGAAGAGACTATACCCTAAGGTACTCCAGATAAGACATTTATTTATTGTGATAGATGTTCTCCTACTTTCAATCTTTGCTTCCTTCTTGCAAGGAATTCTTCAATCCATTTTACTATACCCTTTGGTTGATCAACATATCACCGAGTATGCTTACTAAAAGTTTATGGTTAACTGAGTCGAAAGCTTTACTCACGTCTATGAATATTGCATCAATCTGTCCTCCTGTATTATGTACATCGCTCATATCCTCTATAAGACTAGCTAGCTGGGATTCGCATGAGTAATCCTTACGGAAACCATGTTGGTTGTTACACATCCATCCCACTCCTCACAATACTCCCTTACATACACCCCGATTACTCTTTCCATAATCTTACTGATGACAGAAGTAAGACTAATAGGTCTGTAGTTGGGTGGGTCTCATTTCAAGCCAGATTTAAATATAGGAATAATGATTGCCTGTTTCCAGTCATTAGGCAATTGTGCATTGTTAATGGACACATTGAATAGAACTTGTAGATATTTAACAATAACATTTTTTGTCACTTTTAGATAGGGTAATCAATGCTAATGTTATCTATTCCACCTGCTTTATGGGGTTTCATCTCAACTATAGCTTTATAAATGTCTCTATGTTGTATATTGAAAGTTTTAACTGTGTCCAAGTCTTTGTCTTCTACCAAAGAAAAAATAGCAATAATGCTAAATTAATAAATATCTATCTATCTATCTATACTATTATCAGACGTGTCTATAATTACTTCATCATTATTAGTAAATACAATTGCATACACTTCATTCAACAGGTTAGCCTTGTCTTCCTGTCTAGTCACATACTGATTTGATCCGTTTTTGCACAAGTCAGGTACCTATTACATGCATTTCCTTTTTTTCTACGAATGTAACCATAAAACTTATTCATCACGTCTTGTGGGGTACCCCACAAGTGTTGAAGGAAGACGAAAAGCATACTACGTAGTATGCTTTTCGTCTTCCTTCAACAGTTGGTTCATAAACTTATCATATGCTAATTTCTTACTCTTCTTCAACTCTTTGGTCAAATCTATTAATATCATTTTACTCTCTATATTTCTATTTCTATGTTTATATGCCATTCGACATTTCTTTCTCAGCTTTTGAATCTCTTTTGTATTTATTATTATTATTTAACTCTTGCAAATGCACATAAATGCGCGGTGGCAAGTTCCCTAAGTACCCCTATCCCACCATCTCCTTAACCCTCTGACGGAATAACTTTAACCTGATGTCATCCCCTTCAAAAACATTTCTACTAAGCCCATTCCAGTCCCTACCTGTCCTATTTAAGAAAGAGAATTTACCGACATCTAATGTAGCCCCCTTTATGACTACCGCTCTATCATGACCCCGCCTACCTCCATACCCTGACTTATTTCTTTTTATCAACTCATGCAGCTCCCCCCACCCCCCCTCTCCCTCCATTACCCTGAAGAAATTACATAAACGATCCTCCTTCCTCCGTATTTCCAATTTCTGCCACCCCAGGTCTCTCATCATCTCAGTTGGACTCTCCAACATTCTTACCCTCTCCCCCCTTTCATTCTCATCCCATTTCCACCTCCTAACCCTACCTGTAACCCTTCTCACAGCAATCCTTTGAACCCTTTCCACATCCCTTATCTCACCTAATCTATAAGGATCCCAAACTGAACTAGCATATTCTACCATGGGACGCACTAACGAGAAATATGCTTTTTCCTTAATCTCCATACCTGCCCCCCTAAGTTGCCTCATTACAAAGTTTAGTGCATTTATACTCTTTTTTACTATTCTCTCAATCTGACTCCCCCACCCTAGACGCCTATCAAATACCACCCCCAAATACTTGTAGTTTTCCACCAACTCCAGCGTCTTCCCTCCTACCTCATACACTACATCTGTCCTTATGTTTCTCTTACCGAATGTGACTAACTTGCACTTTCCTGTATTCAACCCCATCTTGTTTGACTGAACCCAACGATTGATTGCCGCTAAATCTACCTGAAGAGCTACTACATCCTCCTCTGTAATGATTTCCCTATATAACACACAATCATCTGCAAATAA
This sequence comes from Brachyptera risi, assembly GCA_964007535.1. Lineage (NCBI taxonomy): Eukaryota > Metazoa > Arthropoda > Insecta > Plecoptera > Taeniopterygidae > Brachyptera > Brachyptera risi. The sequence continues at coordinate 54,177,707 of OZ023326.1, forward strand.
CCTTATTTTCGAATCAACAACACTAGTCAGATCATCTATATATAAATCAAACAATAAGGGACCCAACACACTACCCTGTGGAACTCCTGACGTAACCTTAGTCTCACTTGAAACCTCTGAACCCACCCGAACTCTTTGCACTCTATCCTGAAGAAAGTTTCCAATCCAATTAACCAACCCAGCATTCCCAACGGACATTTTTAACTTCCCTAATAATATATTGTGATCTACCTTATCAAAAGCCTTCTCGAAATCTAAAAACACTGCATCAACACGTCCCCCCCTATCAACTACCCCAGCCAACTCTTCTGCAAAACCTAACAACTGCGTCTCACATGAATAACCCTTCCTAAACCCATGCTGCACTTCTGAAATACTCCTTCTTTCATCTACCTTCTCCACTACTCTCTTTATAACCACCCTTTCCATTATCTTACACACATGCGATGTTAAACTAATTCCCCTGTAGTTGTCTACCCTACCCCTTTGCCCTCCCTTTGAAATTGGAACCACCTCCGCTTTTTTCCAAACTTGCGGTACTCTACCTGCTGTGAGTGAAGCTTGAAACAACATAAGCAAATAACCTACAACTCCCCTACCCGCTAATTTCAGTAGATCGCTTTGCACCCCATCTATGCCTGGCGACTTCCCACTTTTAAGTTTCCTTAATACATTCCACACTTCTCTCTCTGTAAGCAGAACCTCCTCCCCATCCCCCTCTATTGCTTCCTCCTCCCCCATAATTCCATTTGCATTGAACACTTCCCCATAGAATCTATTTAAAGCTGCTGCCTTCTCTATGTCCGTTTTCCACTCATTCCCTACCTGATCAACTAAAGTTGGCAACTCCCTGCCACTACCTTTCTGACTAGAAACAAACCTATACATTCTATTCCAGCTACCTTGCACATCACGTTCATTGAACATACCCCCCATGAATCTTTCTTTTGCCTCCCTCTTAGCCCTGTTTAATTCCCGCCTTAGTTCCTGGACCACCTCCTTTCCCTCCCCTGACGCCCTCCACTTCCTACTCATCTTTCTACCCCTCCTCTTAAGCCTCCTAACCGTACTATTATAGTAAGCCGGATCTGCATTTGCCTGTAGCACCTTATAGGGAACCAACTTATCCCTAACCTCTTCATATATTTTCTGAAAATTGAACCACAGCCCTTCAATATCATCCATATCTATCTCGCACCACTTCTCAAACCTATCCTCAAAAGCTTTTCGAACCTCCCTTGCCTGCACCCTTTTGTAACCCCAAACTTTCTTCCCAACGTTTTTAGTTTGAACCGGAGCTAATGCTAAACTGACTATGGGTATTCGATGATCACTGATGCCTTCAACTACCACCGTCCTCGCCCACAACTCTATTGGCCTTACTAACACTACGTCTAGAATATTAGTTCCCCCTAGCCTTTTACTCCTAGTTCCCTCCTCCACAACCTGATGAAAACCTTCATTTAATATACCCGTAACAATATTTTGCACTACTCCCCTCCCATGTTCTGTACCTCCTACCTCCCACCGTACATTAGGCATGTTTAAATCTCCCGCTATAATTAAGCTCTCTACATTATCCCTAGCACTAAGCCTATCCTCCAAACGATGAAGCAATCCTAAATCCCCCCCCGGAGGCCTATATGCCGCGATTACTTCAAGAGACTGCCTGCCTACCATTATCCTCATACCCATCATCTCTACCTCCTCTTCTTTCCAGAGCAACGTCCCTTGGATTCCTCTTTTAACTGCTACCATTACACCCCCTCCGTGCCTATCCCTATCTCTCCTGTGCAGAGTGTAACCATCTACAGTTAATTCACCTTCTGTAAACCCCTCTCCTAGCCATGTCTCCACTGCCACCACCACTTCTGGCTGATACAATTCTAATAGCGTCCTGAATTCATCCACCTTATTTGCCAAGCTTCTACAATTTACTACCATTAGACTAATTTCTGGGCCGTTACATTCCTTCAACATTTTTTGCCCCCCACCCATTTTACACCCATCTACTTCAGCCGTTTTTCCCTTACCTACCTCATCCCTCACTAGTCAGGCCTGTGCTACCAGCCTACCACCTACCCTCCCTAACAACTCACCAAACACACACTTTCCCTCATCCGACAGATGAAGCCCATCTCCACATAGGCCTTCACCTTGCAGCCAACAATTGGCATCCAAAAAACACACACCCATTCTTTCACACATACGCCCTAGAAAACTATTCATTCCGTCTACCACCCCCTTCTTCATATCCTTACGATACAAAATCCCACTAACAACCACCCTACCTACCCCAAACCTCCCAATAGCTACATTCACTAACCCCTCCATCTCCTGCACTAACTTCACCTTTCCCCACCCCTCCCTACCACTGATGTCATTCGTCCCTACGTGAATGATCACCCCCTTCCCTGCAGCATCCTCCTCCCTAACCTGCTCTAGCACCTTCTTCATCCCGGCTACACCTATTCCCGGTAAAACTGTAACATCCAGCTTCCCTCCCACCTGCACTCCTACCCCTCGAACTAGTGAGTCTCCTAGCAAGACCACCCCTCTCAACCCCTCCTTACCCACCTTGACCTTCTCTGACCTAGGTCCTGCCCTAGCCTTAGCTTTTCCCCCCTCCATAATCCCATCACTGGGCCTCGGTTCAATTCCTCCTATGTCCCTCATTTCCCTATCCCTAACTTCATCCTTCCTAACACTACGGGTCCTTAATACAGCTATCTCCCTATCAATATGTCTTCCTTTACCCTTTTGCTCAACACTAACCCTAAGACTATTCCTCACAGTTGCATCATTTGCAACCACACCTCCTACCTTAACTCCTTCACATCCCCTACGTTCTTCCCCCTCCCCACCCACAGCCCTGACACCACTTTCAGCTAGGCCTACTTCTACGCCCTTCATCTCTTTATCTTTCTTCAACTTTCGCTCCAACCCAGCAATAGAAGCTCTCAACTGCGCTTCCAATTCCCCCCACTTTCCTGCCTCTTTCTCTACTACCTTGATAATACTCTGGATCTGGGTTGTCAATCAATTTCTTCTTGGGTATAAACTCAGTGCTCTGTTCTATTATACGAAGGAATCTTACCCACATTTCTTCTATGTTCTTCCCCTCTTAAGCCCATGATTCGAAATTATTATGTAGAAATGCCTCTATTGCTATCACATTGGTTTTTTGATATTGCCAGACTGTTTTACCCTTCAAACTATTTCTATTACAAGTCAATTATAATTCCATTATTACCATCTTGTGATCACTCATACCTTCGTTAACTTCTACTTTATTTACCATCTCACTAGGTCTGACTAGAAAGACATCTAATATATATTATTCTTTCGTGTAGGGTGATTGACAAATTGAGAAAGTCCTTCTCCCCCTTCAGTAGGCTTGATACTAACTCCTGTGCCTGACCTCCTCCTTCCACATTCGCTTCCCATAGAACATTTGGTAGGTTAAAATCACCTCCAATGACCACGTTATTAAATGTGTTCTCATTTCTTAACAAGAATTCACACACGCATAATTGCTATCTGATGGTCTGTACAGGCCTATTACAGTGAGTGCTTTACCTCCTATGCATTTTATTTTTATAGCAATCATTTCATTTTATTTTATAGCAATCATTTCATCTAAATTATCCTGCATTATTTCTGCCGTTTCATATTTGTTTTTCACACCCACAACTACTCCCCCTCCAACGGTGTTCGTTAATCTGTCTTTACGAAAAATATTTTAATCATTTGGAAAGATTTCGGCATCCGTATAGTCATTATTTAGCCTAGTTTCAGTTCCTATGAATATATCTAGATCATATATATCAATTAGACCCATAAATATGTTCACTACGTATTTTTATTTCTTAGACTCTGGCAATTCACTTGCATGATGGTCACGAGGCCACCATGATGATGAACACCTATCACACCACTGTTTACTTTCCTTGAGTCTCCACTCACCCCCCTGGCACGATCTATACCAGCATTGGATTCTTCAATTTCCCTCCATGTAATGTTTTGGTGAACAACTTTTGATGTAGACCCATCCAAGAGATTCATCATTGACACAGTCCACTTTACTTAGGTGTGAGCCCGTGTCTGGATCCGCGGTGGAAAAAACCGCTTAACAGCTACCCCCTTTGGCCAGAACTCGGGCTCAATCATAGATTCAAATACGTCACTCGGCACACCCACTTTGAAAGAGGAATAGTCCCCCCTTGCCTGCAGCTGTTCGCAGGTAAATTTAGCTTCCAATTTAGAGCTTATAGTCTTGGTGGTTATCACACGTGACATCTACCCTAAGCCGCCACACATGAATTCAATCTACTTTCGTAGCAAAAAACTTATGATTTATGAGTTATGAGTCATAGGAAAAAAAACTCCCACCATTACATGCTCATATAGTATTTATTATTTAACCAAAAAAATGGCAATTAGAAAATCAATCTATATCACACCCAAGCTGAGAAAACCATGTCAAGAACATTGCATTGTTTCAACAATAGATATTTTATTCAAATTTGATTTAAAAGCATTGTATTTTTTCATCCAACTAAATCGTTTTCAATCTGCATATGAAAAAAAACGTGGAAAAGTTACAAACTCTGAAGTCTTCCTTCAAAGGGTACTTACTACTTAGTAGTTAGCACCTAGCTTAAATTGATGTAAAAAAAATTAAAAAATACATTATAATTTTCATACTTGGAACGGTGTATTTGGTTCACGTGAAACTTTGTGATATTGTGTATCATTTGTTTGCTTAAATTCCACAGGAATTTCAATTTATTTGAAGCAACCGTAACCTAACCTTAGAAAGCCGGAAAAGAATGTATTTAATTTTCCCCTCTACAGGTAGTTTGTTCTTAATGAGGGTTCACAAAATTTCGAAATTCTTTTTCTCAAATGTGGCTAAACCGATTGCGCCTCAGAACTAAACATCATCATGTTGGTTGATGGCATGTGTGTATGCCAAGTTCAATAATTTTTTTTTCATTTAATTTGACCTGTGGAGCGTGAAAAAAAATGCGTTTCTCAAGTATGGTTAAATTGAGTAGGCCTACAATTGCTTCGCTCATCCGATGAAATATATAAATAGTAAATACTGTAGACCTAATACCTATAGAGTACATAGCATATATAGAGTACATTTCAATCACATAACTATGCACTTCTGCCAAGTAATGGGATAATTAATACTGCAGCCACATTATGATGGCGATAGGCCTCACATTCTAATATTTGACACTAATTTAATACCTGTAGGCCATCTCAATAAGATTTATAAATTACTGTTTACGTTGTACCCGTCAATTTGTGTACAATCTGCATGATTGCATAATTTCAAATTACAACCAACAGAAAATTTTCTCTATGTGGGCTTCTTATCATTATACTCATCATTATCATTATAAAAATTGTGAAAATCAAAGTGTTTAAGATGAGAATAAAATAAGTTTAGAAAAATGATTTTGATTACAATTGTACATTTGGAACTATGCATTTAATTTCATCTCAACCTAGAAGTATGTAATGTCAATTTTTGAATGACCAAAAGCAGAACCTTCACTCTTATGCAGCTTTGTCCAATTCTTTTTATCAATTTGTTTCTTAGTACGCACTGCAAAGGTCGCACATGACTGATGAACATACAACGTAATAGAATAGCAGAACCATGGTGCAAAGATATGTGGCTTTCTAGACTCGATATTTGCCAAGTCAAGAAATCATCGAGTATATTCTACACCAGTCGAGGTGTGTCGAGTTTTTGATTATATTTCATATAAATATCTCGCTCATCTTACCATGTATATGTTGTGTTTTTGCCTAACTTATGGACTGACGGGGACTGCCATCTACTAGTTGTCAATTACCATCTTCAAGTTTGGGTCCATTATCAATTTCTATCATACATCACAACATAATTCATTACTCACATAATAGTATTACTGATACTTCATAATTGCATCATAAATACAATGTCATCAGGCCCCTACAATGAATGAATGAAAATTCAAAACAGTTCATTTTTATTGAAAATCTTGCTTTTTAAAACAATGCATCATATAAATTAAAATACCCTGGGTATGCAAAATGACAATTCCTATAGAGTAAAAAAATAATACGTATTTGATATCCTACTTTTGTACCATAATCATTGAACTCTGTAAAAGTAAACACACAAAAGCTGGAAGAAATAGGTAAGCAAATTGCATTAAGGGGATAAGCCACTGAAAATTCTATCTTCCTAGATAAGGGTTCAAAGGTGATGAAATTTTTGCACATGATGTCTTTTAACTCAAAACGAAATATGTGAAAGAAAAATTTCGAAAATGTTGGCAATTTTTTCTGTTTTTCATTTTTCCAATGAAAAATTTGACTTTTTTTAAAAAATACTACTCCTCCCACACTTTTCATATTTTTGAAGTTACTATCTTTTATATCATTCTGCACAAATGTATGAAAAATAAATGGGGATCACATTTTTTTTTTTCATAACTGGAACTTTGCAAATATTTTTGTTCTCAGTTTTGGCCAAAATAACTCAATTTGAAAATTTATTTGAAGGAAACTATGGCCTAAATTGAAAATGTGCTCCCCATTCATTATTGAGAATATCACATTGGATTCAGATTTAAAAAATCAGTTCTTCAAGTATTACCACTGAAAAGGAGTAGCAATTTTCAATATCGCATGCGTATGAAAATACTGAAAGGAGTTGAAGGCAATACAAATTTAAAATTTTTGATCTTCATTTACTACAATGGCTTGAAATATGATATCTTCACGTTTGATATTGTGACAGAAGTCTCCAAATGGGACAAAACTTTTAAAGGTTCTTTAATAGAGTGTGAATAAAAATGATACGAAAAAAAATAAAAAATCCAAAAAATCATGATTTTCAGTGGCTTGTCCTTTTAATAACATAAAGAGACAAGAACAAAGTAGTTTGAATATTAAAAACAATATTTTACCTGTTTTACAAATTGAGAATATTTTCAACATCTAAAAGTAGCCCAATGGTTACTACTGGTATATGGCATTTATGGAATGTATGGCTGAACATTATTTGTCCTGTGAAATATTCTTAAATATTGGCAAATACTAACTAAATGACAATCTCATTCATCTACGCAGCAACAACAAACACTCAATCACTACAAGCAACATATGTAATCACAACCTTCATCATTTTTTTACTATTTGAAAAAACTTGATGCAGAATTCACAATCAATCAGAAAGAAACAGATGTCAAAACTGATTGAATTATTGTGTAGGTATCTGATGAAAGATATCCGGTTAGGCTATCTCTACGCCTACCTATAGTATAGCCTATGTACAGGTGTTTGAAAATGGTGTTAATGATCCCGTGTTTTTCGCTTGCATATTTCGGTGTTTGGCGGTTTTGTTTTCTTGATCTGATGTCATGTGGAAATGACATTTCATGAAGGCTTAAAAGAGAACAGGATTACAGTAAACCCTCTTTAATTCGAAATAGAAGGGACTCAACAAAATGATATCGATTTACAAAAATTTGGATTGACAAAAAAATATTTTCGCACAAATATCATCACTCTTCCCAGCTGGAATTCAGTAGGCCCTTACATTTTGTATTACGCGCGAGAGCAAGCTATGCTACCGGGCCAAACTATATGTGAGAAACTGTTAAGAGGCCTCACTGATCGTATGTACCCTACTCGGCTAGCTCCGACGATGCGCAATCGTCATGTGGCCAGCTTCTTCTATTGGCGCTCAGCTAAACGAGCGTTCCAAGCTCAACATGGTCTGGTGCTTGTCAAGATCAAATTGCACACATTTCAATGACACACACAAAGCAGCCAACAGCTCAACAGGCTTCGGCTTATTCTTACGCATCAAATAAAAAATCGTGCCATTTCATAATCGACCATTCAATAAACATGTTTTTTGTGGTATAGTATTTCGCAATGTCAAATTGATTTCGGTGTTTTGAGCAAACTTGGGTACATTTCGCATATTTACGCGACTTGGAAATTATATATAATCAATTGAGGATTTAAAGGAACATGTTTATAATGTTGTTCCATCATATTAATTTATACAACATTTCGCAATTTCGAGGCTTGCGAAAAACGAACACCCTATATTATAGGGTGGAAGCCGAATATCTCTTCTTAAGAGATATGAATTTGAAGGTTTTGTATTTGAACGACTGTAATGACATCCTCTCATACTTTTTACTTGTTTGCATAATTCTACTCAGATTGACAAAGTTAATGAGCATGAATGTAACCTTTGCATGAGTCAATTCCGTTTGATTAGCGGTACTTCATTTATCAGCAATATAACATGAAATCACAGTTTATTTATAAATTAATATCATCCTCAGCACATTTGTTTCCATTTGTAATATAAACGCACATCTACATTCTCGCATGTACTGCAGAACCAACTTCTGTCATGCATTTAGGAGCAATTATTACATTTGATATGCAGTCAAAATATATTTTAAGCAAATTCAAACACTTTCTAAGATAGCTGACTACCTTTCCTTATTACTCTATTATCTAGAATCTATTTACATCATCTCATTTTAATAACAAATTTCATACTGAAGGAAGCTCAGATTTTAGATTTGCTTTCACATATTTCTCACTAATGAACAATGATAACTATTAGGCCCATGCCATTATTTATAACTTCATATTGTGACTTATGAGTTATGACTGAGTATTGTAAATTAGGCCTAACCTTTTAACTGCTGAGTTTTCTGACAGCAGCTGTACACGCTGTGCTGAGTTATTGAATGAATGAATATTGGGGTTTTAAGGCGCATCGACAGCGACGTCATTTTCCCAAAACTACAATAGTTTGTACAAATGATTCCAGATGCCACATTTAATTATTTATGATTATTTCTGAATAATTTTTTTCGACAAACCAGAGGAATTAGATCACAAAAGAATAAAAGAATGAAATAGTGATGGAAAATCAGATGGATAATCCATAAATATTGATTTACGTATCCTAGGCCATGGTAGAGTAGGCCTAGGAATTGCTTCGGAGCTTGGATATCATCTTTTTGTTCACAAGTGAATACATTATTATTGTTATCGATACCCAAAGTGAGATAATAACCAGTGTCACCTTCTAATATTCATGTGTCAGGGTGAAATTCTCATTATCGGTCGAAAAAAGCATATTATATCGCCGAATCGTTCATGCAACATCCGCCATTTTCCCTTGACTCTGAATCAGTTTGTGCGTTGACAAAGCTCATTCGTCTGAATGAACGCTACTATTGTGGAATAAAGCGAAGGTCGACGTTATTTCGAAGAAGTACAAATATACAACCAATAGATCGCGCAAGAGCACAGAACAATCAAGTCGATAACTGCTTAGATAAGTGATAACTGTGTTTACAGTCCGGTAGAAAATGATCAATAAAGCGCGGAATTCAACACGGTGGGCACGGTAGGCATATACGGGTTTTAGCATGTGTAGCAGTTAAAAGGTTAAATGAATTGTTTAAAATTACAAAAATGTTAATCATTCATTATTAATAATTAATATAATAGGCCTACTGTGCAAATGATTGCTCATTGTTGTAGGACTATCAATTCAACCCACAAAAATAAAACATTTTTAAATGGAAAAAAAAAATGTTCGACTTGTGTGTCATTTGTACTTTTGGAAGCGTCTTCAAGTTCAGATCATTTAAACCATATTTATGATCACAATGTTCTGTGCTTTGTTAAGGTGAATTGAAATGTCCCTATTAATGTGACATGAATATTCACATTCATGTGAGAATATGTGAGAATATATTCACATGTGAGAATATTAAAACTCATGAGATGGCAAATCAAAACTAGTTCAGCCTGATGATAGGCCTAGCTTAGTACCTTACTCAGGTAAAGGAGGTAGCTAGTTACTAATTAGCAATGCTACCAGGACCCCTATTCCTGAGATAAATGAGATGTGAGAAAAATAAAAGTGAGTGAGAAAACGATTATCTCACTTAATATGGCCGATTTACCATTACCAATCGGCCATTTTAAGTGAGATAATCGTTTTCTCACTCACTTTTATTTTTCTCACATCTCATTTATCTCAGGAATAGGGGTCCAGTACCACCAATTAAATTGAGGGAGACTTTATACAAAGCCTTCACGATAATATGTATGAAAGTTTCTTAAAAACTCCACTAATTTTATTGTACATAATGTAGTCAAATTAATAAGCAATCAAGAGTTGAGCCTAGTAAATCTTGATGAACAAGTTCTAATTTAGGCCCATCAGTAATTGAATAGTAGACTTATGAATTGATCATTTACTTCAATTTTGGATTTATCGATATAGCAGCCACTGAAAAAAATTTAAGGTTTTAGCACTTGAACTACATAACTATTTGACACCAATGAGATCATTCTCCTATAATCTTCCCTTCTTTCCTCATATTTGAAAATTCCTAAAATGAATGTCCTTGACATTTTTCTTGGTCTCCATTGACACGCGGATTATTATACTTGTGTCTTGATGGTAGTTTCCGATTGCTTTGTTGGTCTGGTGATTTGATGAAGTGTTACTTGGTGGCTTCAGGAGGACAGTCAGGTTGGTTTGACGGGTGGGCGGCTCGGAAAGCTGGATGATTCTCAAGCTCACGATCAATACGCAAGATTATCGGGAACGGTCGTAGATCCACATGGAATCTGTCGGAAATAACAAGTTCAATTCACTCGTGACTTGAATGGTTGATATTCTCAATGGCACCATTAATGGAGTTCATCATATCCACAACTCCAATTAAATAACAGTATACCCAATAATACCCAATTATCTCATAATTCAAACATCTTATGATGGATTCACGGTGACAACCAGCACTGAGAGCTAAGGTTGAGATTGAGGCTAAGAATAAGAACCAACAGTTGACAGATACAAATTTCCATGCTACGGTTCACAATGCCATGAACGTCCTTGAATGTTGAGTTTCACTCATATATATATATTATAATAATAATAATAATAATAATAATAATTCTTTTATTCCATGCTTGATCATAATTACATGATAATGGTACGTCATATTATCGGTATATAATCGGTATATAATCAATATAACCAAAATATCATAAAATGACATAAAATAACAAAATTCAACAGTCGAAAAGAATGAAAGAATACAATGGACAGACATTAAAAAGCATAACACACAACATGAATAAATCGATATGAGAGAATGATTTTAGAAGGAGAGTCACATATATTAACCAATGGTTCCATCCATCAAATATTCATTAATTTCATAAAAACATTTGCCTAATAAGTAGGATTCAAGAACATGTTTGAAAATTTTAATATAAACGTTGGCAGCCTCTTTGATGAAAGTAGGAAGGTTATTAAACATCTGTATGCCAGCAAAGATGGGACCCTTTTTATACATTTCGAGTCTATGAGTTTTAATTCTGAACGTATTTCTATTTCTAGTCTCGTGTGGGTGATCTTATTTTAATTCATTGATGTCATTTAGATAAAAACTATTTTCCACTACATACATGATTACATTTAAAATATACAAACATGGGAAAGTCAAAATATTGAATCTCTTGAAAAGAAGCTTACAAGAATCTTTAAATAGAATACGTCAGATGTAGGGTCAAAACTAGCATTGGCCAAGTATCTCAACGCTCTTTTTTGTAAAGTGAATAAAAGATTACTGTGGGGAGATTGGCCCCAAAGAATGATTCCATATTGCAATCTAGAATGAACATAAGCGAAATACACCATTTTGACCGTTTCAAAACTACTCAAATACATTAATTTCTTGATCAAGAAACAGCCAGACGCAATTTTTAATCTACAGTCATTTATGTGGCTTGACCAGCTCAATTTATTATCTATGATTACTCCTAAAAACTTTGTTTCATTACAGGTTACTAAACTTTTTCCTTCAAGGTAGATTAAAGGGCTAGAGTCAGCCTGTTTGCGACTAGAAATGAATTGCATCACCAAAGTTTTCTTATTATTTGAACATAAATTATTATTATCACACCAAGCAAGAACTTGATTGACAGCTGACATATCCGACTGACTTGTTGATAAATCTCCATTAGACAAAAATTGAGTACATATATATATATATATATATATATATATATATATATATATATATATATATATATATATAATATATAGATAGATAGATAGATAGATAGATAGATAGATAGATAGATAGATAGATAGATAGATAGATAGATAGATAGATAGATTAGATAGATAGATAGATAGATAGATAGATAGATAGATAGATAGATAGATAGATAGATAGATAGATAGATAGATAGATAGATAGATAGATAGATAGATAGATAGATAGATAGATAGATAGATAGATAGATAGATAGATAGATAGATAGATAGATAGATAGATAGATAGATAGATAGATAGATAGATAGATAGATAGATAGATAGATTATATATATATATATATATATATTATATATATATATATATATATATATATATATAATATATATATATATATATATATATATATATATATATATATATATTATATATATATTA
>OZ023326.1:54190478-54215478 GCA_964007535.1 Brachyptera risi
TATATAATATATATATATATATATATATATATATATATATATATATTTATATATATATATATATATATATATATATATATATATATATGGGATTTTATAGTTATGTCGAAAAAGATACGCCTCGACCGGGATTCGAGCCCGGGACCTTCGTTACACCTTGGGTGAACCTAAGCCCCCTATAGGGCTAGTCCCCTCGAAGTATAGTTATGTCGAAGGAGTAATACCTCGGTAGCTTAGTGGTAGAGCACCTGCCCGGCAAGCAGATGGTCCCGGGATCGAATCCTGGTCGAGGTGTATCTTTTTCGACATAACTATAAAATCCCATATATCTCGATATTGGATCGTATCCAAGAAGTTTAATTATCATATTTTTCTTCATGCCTAGGTGAAGGTAAAATAGAGTCACAAGGATCTGTGGTAGCGTATAATCGTTACACCTTGGGTGAACCTAAGCCCCCTATAGGGCTAGTCCCCTCGAAGTATCGTGAGTCTAAGTATAGTTATGTCGTTGGAGTAATACGTCGGTAGCTTAGTGGTAGAGCACCTGCCCGGCAAGCAGAAGGTCCCGGGCTCGAATCCCGGTCGAGGCGTATCTTTTTCGACATAACTATAAAATCCCATATATCTCGATATTGGATCGTATCCAAGAAGTTTAATTATCACATATATATATATATATATATATATATATATATATATATATATATATATATATATATATATATATATATATATATATTTATATATATATATATATATATATATATATATATATATATATATATATATATATATATATATATATATATATATATATATATATATATATATATATATATATATATATATATATATATATATATATATATATATATATATATATATATATATATATATATATATATATATATATATATATATATATATATATATATATATATATATATATATATATATATATATATATATATATATATATATATATATATATATAGGCCTATATATATATATATATATATATATATATATATATATATATATATATATATATATATATATATATATATATATATATATATATATATATATATATATATATATATATATATATATATATATATATATATATATATATATATATATATATATATATATATATATATATATATATATATATATATATATATATATATATATATATAGGCCTATATGCTGAAAGATTTGCTGGTGATTTTGTAATTAATAATTTATGAAGGAAAATAGTCATATGTAACAAGCGTCTATTACGACTATTAGCCATATTTAGCCAATTCAGTTGAATAAGAAAAGGGGATATTTGATCACGATAGTATGTTTTAAAAATGATTCTAGCACAAGCATTTTGTACCTTTTGAATCTTATATTCTAATTCTTTGCTTAAACCAGTACTATAGGCACAATCACAATAATCGAATAATGAATGGACAAGCGACTCACACAAAATAATTTTAGTTCTGATTGGAAGGTAACGTTCAAAAGTATATAAATATTTAATGTTTAAATATGCTTTGGCACACTGCTTATTCATGTAGGTTGACCAGCACAGATTGGGTTGAAACCAGAGACCACGATTTTTAGCTGAGGTTACAGATTTTAGCTCAATGTTATTTAATGTTATTTATAATAATAATAATAATAATAATAAAAGGTCTTTATTAATCCGGCAAAGTTAAGCCAATGGCTTCTCTTACACTTATGTAATGATATGAGAGTCGCTTGATACCTAATAGAGATGAAAAATTAGTTTTAGTAATGGGTAAAAACTAAAAGGACAGATTTATTTGGTTTGAAGTGTAGCCCATGCTTATGGGAGTAGTCAACTATTGCGCCAAGGTCATCATTTAAATTGCTTATGGTCGTATCAATAGCGATAGACTGTGGGTTAGTAGCTGGATATCATCAGCATATTGATTTAATTTGCAATTTTCAACAACTTAAGGAATGTCATATACATATATAAGTTAAATAACAACGGTCCAAGAATAGATTCTTGAGGGACACCATTTTGTGCTATTAGGGGAGTAGAGGTAAGATATTTATTTGCCAAGGTTATTTGTACTTGCTGAGTTCTATTAGATAAGTAACTGGTGAGCAGTTTTAATGAAAGATAAAAAATAACAAGTAGGCCTACTTAAGGTCCAACCTCCATTTCCTCATGGTCATGAAAAAATTATGATTTTTTGTCAGTCGATTCGTTTTGATGTGCTCGATAATAATATCCAAACAGATGATAGGCTAACCGGGATAAATTTTGAGTTATATCACTGCAAACACGGAATGTTTTCCTATCCTTCAGCACGCAACCTTCAAATTTCATGCGTTTTTATTATTCAACAGATCATTAAAATATATTTAAAGGAATGACATTCAATCAAAAAACTTGTTTTATGGTAGATGAAGATGTTACAAATAGAATTATGCGAAAATAAATATAGGTACCCATTCTCATTTATGAATCACACTTATTTCAAGAGGAAAAATACTGGATTTTTCACCAAAATGAAGTCAAAATAGCAATTTAATATTTCATTAAAGCGCTGTAATTTCGGCCAAAAAATATGACAGTGTTTCTGATGTAATTTCAATTCAAGAATACACATCTTCAATAAAGCTTAACTCAAATTTCCCCAATGTACAATTAATTTCAAAATTACTTTTTGACTCTACTGACCAAACGGGTGTCAGACTTCAAGTTTAGCAATAGCATCAACCACAATTACCCACTTGGTGACGTCAAATATCAGAGCCACATCAACTTTTAGGATTCTTTAATATAAATTTTAATGACATATTATAATCAAGAAGATCGTTTTCGGACACTTCTTGTCCGAATGTGTCTAAAAATAGAATTGTGGTTAATGCTATAAGAAGATTGTGATAAAGAGACCAAAAGCCTTTGAAAAATCAAGAAGAGTAAGAAATGATACTCCGTTCTTTGTACATGTATTTTTGATAGAGTCAGTCATGTCAATTAATGTTGTAGCTGTGCTATGACCAGCTTTGGAAACCTGACTGCTCTTTGGGAATTACTGATGCAGTGTCTGTGAAAGCCGTTATTTGTTTATGAAGTACCTTTTCAATTAATTAAGACAAAGGTAATAAAATGCCAATTGGTCTTGAATCATTGGAATCTAGAGGATTTGGGAATGTTGATGTGGTGATTGAATAGTTTATGACATCGGTGACAGCACTAGTACAATATGGAATCACTAATTTAATCATTTCAATATTCATGTTGTCCAAGCCCATTGCTTTGCTACTGATAGTATTTAATATTTCAAAAATTACGTGTTCACTAACGATTTCTATATGAAAGCGTTCAACTGTTTTCAGATCGTTTAGTGTATTAATTTCCTCTAACACATACGGTAATTATGCTGTATTAGAACCAACACTGCTAACGTATAGATTTATTGCATTGGGGTTGTTAAACGAATCGGGAAAGGACATGCTATTTTTTTGTGAAGTTATGACGTTACTAGATTTATGGAACATCCACATATCTGAGCTGTGTAACCCATTAAGTTGATTGAAATGACTATATTTAGCGTTCTTTATCTCAACTGCTAACTTATTTCTCATGACTTTAAATAATATCCAATCAGTTTAGTCTTTGGATACCCTAGCTTTAATTCATGCTCCATTTTTAGCCTTCATATTAGTAAGGATTACTTCAGTGAGCCATGGCACAGCAGGCTTTGTACAACGTCTTTGAACAACAGGTGCATGTTTATGTATTAAATCAATTGACGACTAGTGATTGACCTGCCCACAAACGTTACAAAACAAAAAATCCAATCAAATGGGCTGTTTGTTATGTAGGTAAATTGACATTGCCTATCAGAGTATCTCTAAATGCACACATGAAGTATAGATCAAGGTGGCCTGCCGATAAGCCACGCCTATCACTAGTGGTCAATTATTACATTATTTGGACACATAACTTTTTCATTTATACCAGCATTTGTTTCTACAGATTCTCTCCATGTAATATTTTGTGCATCTCTTGCAAAATGGTCAAGATTTATCTCTTTTAGTTTTCTATATGTACCGTTGATTAATGTAGGAATCTTTTTGGGTATTTTATGTTAGTAATGTTTTGTTCATTAGGCCTACAGGTTTTTATGACCATAAATCCTGGGGCACCACAAAGTAGGGCCTACCAACTACTGTATGTGTTACTACGATATCATCAGTAGTATTACTAAATTATTACTCATTAGTAGGCCTATAATTTATCTGCACACTCCTTGCAAAAAAAATCTGTATGATATTTAAATTATAGGCCTAATGACATCGGATAATTGAAATGGATGTGGGAATATACAAGTACTGTATACCTAAATAGACCAAACAGTCTATCTTCTCTAGTTTAATTCATACAGTATTAGGTTTTACCATTCTCTTCAACATTCGTTGGTATTATAATTGTCATACAGCAACGCGTTTTACTACGTTCTGTAGGTTACATAAGTCATCATCAATGACAGCAGAGAATTCATACTAAGCATCACATTGAAAAAGTAGATGTTTAAAGTTTAAACCAATTAAGTATCTCGTCGACTTTTTTGTTTCAGCGGAAATGGAGATGGCTTCTTCAGCTCGGCATTTCAATCGAAACTTGAAGGGAACTCACTCTTCAACGTGAGCATGCCACGAGGTAAACTTTGCTAGTGTAAAGAACCTTCTAGACCTACTTGAAATTTGGGTTGCCATTAAACATAAAATTGCGAACGATATTGAAACCTTAATATGAAATATTGATTGAAATGGAAACGTTCAAACGATATACGAATGCAAAACAATGCGAGATTGAAGTCACAAGTCTTGACCATGTAGTATGGGTGGTTATAAGTAAATGCTACAAGCTGTGTGTAAGGAAGGGGTTAGCTTACACCTGAGTTCGCAACTTTGTTCATCAACAAAACAAAGAATTACTTCTTCAAAGACTATGATATTTTGTTCATTCCAATGATAGACAGGTCCTACACAACAATGCTGAACTAACAGCAACTAGAAACCGCGTCAGTATTGAATATTTCATCGATTTTAGCATTGATCTGTTCCTTTGATTTTAGCATTGATTTGTTCCTTTGCTTTTTCTTATCTCGAGTTCCTACTACATATTAATTAGGGTTGCCAATCGACCAAGAAAACGTAAACGATGAAACAATTTTCAATTGATTTTTGATGTAACCTAGCACATTTCAGTAAGAAAATGTAAATGATATATCATTTACATTTTCTTGATCGAATGACAACAGAGACTCAGTTAGGATGTGTCTATTGGTGGGGCACAGGTTACATAAATGAAATTACTGCCCAGCTGGACACCAGCCAGACACGATAAGGGGGTCTAGGGGATGGGAATGGGAAACATGGTAATTTTTTCAAGTGATTTTTGCGATTTACAATCAGCTTTGAAGTCTAATAATTGAATCATTATGTACATTTAAAAACAAATGATATAGTCTAGCTGTAATTGAATCATTATGAACATTTTCGAAGTTCTTTTTGCATTTTCTCTCAGCAAAGTTCCGCTGCAGGTATTTTTTTTTAATTTGGTCATTTTTCAAGTGTTTCTTGCGACTTACAAGCAGTTTTGGAGTCTAATAATCGAATCATTATGGACATTTCCCAAGTTATTTCTGTAATTTCTCCCAGCAAAATTAAAAATTGCTAGCAGCGTTTTTTTCGGAATACAGTATGGTAATTTTCAAGGTAATTTTCATGATTTACGAGCAGTTTTGGAATCCAATGATTGAATCATTAACGAAAAGAAACTCGACCCACACGGAGCAGAGGAAAGAGGCTCCAGCCCCGTAGGGAATTAAATTACGGTATTTGTAGGTTCCTTGCATATTCTGGAATTATTTTTTCATCAATTTTACCTACCGGTACTTCATGTACCGGTTGGCATAGAAGAAAATTCACATTGTGTCCTGTTTTTTTTTCTGAAACGCAGTAAAACTAATTGTGAATCATACACACACACTTTGCATGTTCATTTCAGCATTTTTTATATAATGAACGTATATTATTCATACTTCCTCCACCCTACTTCCACTGGGTTTTCTCTTCATCGGCAGTTTTTTAGCACTGGCGGTTAAACAATGGTCATTGAAACATTTATACGTTTTAACTTTCTCAAGCCCCAAGAAATGAAATTTTGTGGGAAAAAGTGTTCCATCAAATGTGCTACGAAAAAGTTATTTGAATAACATCCCAATGTGAATTCTATTGAGTGAGCAGCTATCTCAAAATCAAAATGGTAGATACAACATGTTTTTTTTCTGGTAAACCAATTGATTTTGACATTATGTATAATCTTACCAGAAGTTGGTAAGCTGATAATTGTAAGTTGATAATTGTGAACTGATAATTGTGAACTGATAATTGTGAACTGCTAAGCATTCCGATTTCCTCGGAAGAGGGTTAAAGGAATTATTGAATGAGTAAAAAATAAAATACATTAGATGTAGTTCCTGTGCTTATTTTGGCGAGTTCTGGGACGGGTGGTCATTTGACAAAAAAAAAATTGAAAGGAGAATATATGATATAATATTTTTGAAAGGAATCAAACCAACTTCTGACAGTATGTTTGTTTTCAATAATAGATCTTATGGTATTTAAGGAATTCAAATTTTGATACATGTCGAAGTACAAAAAGTGATTGTAATGCTCAAATTGGTTCAAGTCTTCAACTCATTTCACGTTCCATCTTTGCCCTCAGCTTAAGTTGCAAAAAAAACTGCTTGAAAAGACTCGGCAAATTCCTTCCACAGCTGTGGTGGTGATCCCCTAGCTCTCATATTGGGTAGCTTTCATATTGTGTTAGTCTACCTTCTTTTCTCTCCTATACCGTATATTACGTATTTCTATTGCAAGTTACCTACTTTTACATAAATGGTCACCAACTCCATATCAAAAGTAGTTTCCCAAAGACATACAGTAGGCCTACTATAGTGGCAAAGAAATCCAGCGACTGCCGTCTTCGTCACTGTTGTGACTATCCTTTAACATCAAGGTCTGGGAATTTTGCTTGAGACGTCGTAAAAAGATGTGTAGACGTGTGCTATGAAATCAGTTCAGCCCTATACTGAGTGAAATCAGTAGGCCTACAGTAATTTCAACAATTCATATTAACTTTTCTAGCATCGACCCTTCTGTACAGTGAAACTTCTTGAATCTTGATAGTTTTTCAAAGGATCAGAACAAACATACATGCTGGAAAACAATCAATATAAGAATATTCAACATTGGTTGATGGCCATCGAGTGTACGATACACGATAGGCCAAAATAAATGGTAAAAGCGGAAAAACAATGGATCCTGGAATGATGTGCGGAGGTTTAGGTTTAGGAGTACATGGTTCTATTTCTATTATAATCTTTTTTGTTTAATCCTTTCTCTAGAGGTGGCATATGGTGCAGTTGTTACCTTGAAGAACCATCGCACGGGTGGTGGCTACCTGCACTCACACATGCACCTTTATCCAGAAGGAGTTGGTGCACGCCAACAACAGGTTGGTCCACTTGATATGTGTGTGTGGTGTGTGTGTGTGTGTATTATACGGTATATATTATACACTGAGATGAGTAGTCGAGTGACTAGCACACTGAACCGTCATTTAGGAGACCGGGATTCAATTCCTGCCATGGTCGACCATCCTGGCGGAAGTTTTTATGGTTTTCCTCTTCTGTTTTGGTCAATACTGAGATAGTTCCTTCTTCCCACTATCCAAGAACACCTTATGAAATAACCTTTCATCTCATCAACCCACCATCTTATGTATCATTCACCGATGCCAATAGATCCTCGTCAGCAGTGCAGTGCATTGCTGAAGCCAATAAAATGAATATAAATATATGTGTGTAGGCCTATGTATATATATATATCTTTACTAATAAAATCATGGGAGGGAAAACGTGCGTGCGTGTGTCCATCCGTCCGTCCGTCCATTCTATGAAGCCTGGTAGAGTGGGGGTTCCGAGTGCTGAGACGGGCGTTAGTGTCGGATAGGGGGAGTGGGATGGGGAGTGGGGGGAAACCGGTTTTACCAAGGCTGGTCTTCTGTCAGTCACACTTTGGTTAATGGTGAGGGGGGGGGGGGATATATATATATTTATATATATATAAATATATATATATATATATATATATATATATATATATATATATATATATATATATATATATATATATATATGAATATATATATATATATATATATATATATATATATATATATATATATATATATATATATATATATATATATATATATATATATATATATATATATATATATATATGTATATATATATGTATATATATATTGTTAGGATTTACCTAACTGTTTAAAGAAGGCAGTTCTTATAACTATAATATTATATAGATGGCCATGACAGGCAGTCATGGCAACATTGTATTGTTGGATTGTGTTATTAGGAGAGAGTTTTTTATTGGAAAAACATTGTGATTTACTTCTTACAAATACAGATATAATTATGTTCTACAACGTTTTATTCTATATTAATTGTCCTTGTTACCCCTAAACGTAGCAAGTGGGGGCTCGTCCTTTTAATTCGCATACCGTAAGTGAAAGTGTTGTGAAAGTGTTTAGAAGTGTGTAGTGCAGTTTCGTGTTTACATGTGGTTATTTTCTAAAGTACAGACAATATTATGAATAAATATAGTGTGGAAAGTGATAATGCAGCCAGGGAGTTCGATGAAGAGACCATACCGTTAGACTTATTACGTATGATGGGAAGGTGCCAAGAGATAGACAATACAGGTTTTATAACTGCATTGAGGGTGACATGTGAATCATTGTCTGAGGTGCGATTTGAGCCACCAAGTTTTTCACCACCACCACTTCCACTTTCACCACCGCCGTCAATCCCTGCTCGTTCACGACCAGAGGTCCTCCTGGGTGGTCAAGGAACACAGTGTAGTGTAGTTCAAGCACTGAAACTGGAACTACCGACATTTAGTGGTTCGTCAGACCGACTCTCTCCGATGAAATTCCTGGAGGAGATAGAACGCTACGCGGGCGCTGCGAGGAAAAACCACCAGTGGCTTCTCAGTGAGGTACTACCATTAAATTTAGTGGGTGACGCGGGAAGGTGGTGGCAGTGCCGTGGAGGCTACTCCATGTGGGAAGTTTTTCAGAGAGATTTTGAAAAAACATTTGGAGAACCAGATAGAATACGCCGTCTGTGCCGGGAGTTGGACTCGAGGACCCAGCACGTTGACGAGGAGTTCGGGTCCTTCGTAAGGGTCATAGCTGCGTACTATGACCGAATAGGGAAATTAGTCCCGGAAGAAGAGAAGGTACAGAGGGTACTTGCACAAGCCAACCCCTTCACACGCCACCTGCTGCTAGGCCGGACTTTCAGGTCACTTCGTGATCTAGAGGATAGTGGGCCCGAGATCAGAGAATTAAATTGGAGGAACAACAGCTATGTTCCACCTCCTCTTCCTACTGGCCTACTACTGTGATCTAGCCTACTGGCCTGCGTATAACACACCTCCTCCCTTGAATCAGTACACCAGTCCACCTACTACAAACCACAAGATTTCGGGTCATGTTCCTGATTCACCTGGCACAGATGAGTCAACTTATACCAGAATCTGGTTGCCGAAGAGTCTTAGGGAGTTGGTGTTGAAAGTGGAACATGACCATCCTCTTAGCGGTCATGGGGGATTCTTCCGTACGTTGAAAAAGGTTCAACAGACCTATGTCTGGATGGGTATGCGTACTGACATCGCAAGATATGTGCGTTCATGTGTGTCATGCCAAACAGTAAAACCGAATCGTCTGAAGCCAACTGGAAAAATGGACAGCAGACTCCCTGGCGATCCATTTTCAGAATTAAGTGCTGACTTAGTAGGACCACTTCCAACGTCACGAAACCACAATAAATATCTCCTTGTGGTCGTGGACAAGTTCACTAAGTATGTAGAAGCTTTCCCACTACGCAATGCTACAGCTTCATCCATTGTTCCTCGTATGGTCGAACTGTTCTCCCGACATGGTTTTCCATTAAGTATCTCTTCAGATAATGGCAAACCTTTCGTGAGCGACATTTGGAAAGGTGTGTTGTCAGCAATGAGCATAGTAGAACGTCATTCGGTGCCATATCGTCCTTGTGGGCAGGCTGTGGAAAGGTACAACGGTACTTTGAAGGATTCCCTCAAAGCTTACTGCCAAGACCATCGCGACTGGGACACGCATCTCCAGGAAATCCTGTTCGCTCTTCGTTCTTCAGAAAGCGCAGTGACTGGATACACTCCCTCATTTTTAACCTACGGACGTGAACTCCGAACTCCATGGAAAATCAATAACGAAGAAGAAAGAGACGTCAAGGATGACGATGTTCACGAATTTGCAGCCAACCTACACAATAGATTGTCAGAAGCGCGTGATTTTGCCAGGACCACCATGCAAAAACATCACGAGGTAGCAAAAATGACGTACGACGCACACCGCAATGAAACTAACTTTTCAGTGAACGAGCTGGTGTGGAGAGAGAAACATGTCCTCAGTAATGCTGGTATGGGCATTGCAGGTAGTCTGGCTCCGAAACGCAATGGACCATTTCGCATCGTACGCTGCATTGGCAACAACGTTTTCGACCTGGTAGACCAGGAATCAGGCCAACCTGCAGGACGAGCCAATGCAGATCAGCTTCTTCGTTGGGAGCCTCGACCAGACTGGGCGAAAGGACCGGGTCCAGGTTCAGCGCCAGCTGTACGACCTGCTCCACCGTGTACGAGGACAGACCATCCGTACAACCTCCGAAACTGTGTACTTAACGTTAAGGGGGGGAGAATGTTAGGATTTACCTAACTGTTTAAAGAAGGCAGTTCTTATAACTATAATATTATATAGATGGCCATGACAGGCAGTCATGGCAACATTGTATTGTTGGATTGTGTTATTAGGAGAGAGTTTTTTATTGGAAAAACATTGTGATTTACTTCTTACAAATACAGATATAATTATGTTCTACAACGTTTTATTCTATATTAATTGTCCTTGTTACCCCTAAACGTAGCAATATATATATATATATATATATATATATATATATGTATATATATATGTATATATATATATATATATATATATATATATATATATATATATATATATATATATATATATATACTATATAAATATATATATATATATATATATATATACTATATAAATATATATATATATATATATATATATATATATATATATATATGTATATATATATATTTATATATATAAATATATATATATATATATATATATATATATATATATATATATATATATATATATACATATATATATATGAATATATATATATATATATATATATATATATATATATATATATATATATATATATATACATATATATTCATATATACATATATATATATATATATATATATATATATATATATATATATATATATATATATATATATATATATATATATATATATATATATATATACATATATATATATATATATATATATATATATATATATATATATATATATATATATATTCATATATACATATATATATACATATATATATATATATATATATATATATATATATATATATATATATATATATATATATATATATATATATATATATATATATATATATATATATATATATATATATATATATATATATATATATATATATATATATATATATTTATATATATAATATATATATATACATATATATATATATATATTTATATATATATATATATATATATATATATATATATATATATATATATATATATTTATATATATATATATATATATATATATATATATATATATATATATATATATATATATATATATACATATATATATATATATATATATATATATATATATATATATATATTTATATATATATATATATATATATATATATATATATATATATATATATATATATAATATATATATATATATATATTAGGGATAACATCGATCAATCGAGAATCGATTAAGAATCGATTCTGATGTAAAACGATTCTCAAATCAAAAAATCGATTTTTCCCAATTTTTTTTTTTTTTTTTTTTTTTTTTTTTTTTTGGTTCAGTTCTGTACTTCTTTACGTCGTAATAAGTGCTCATTTCGTTGTCTATATCATTCTGTATTGTTGAGATATTACTATCTGGACAAATGCTATCCCTTCGATTACGTCTGACAGCCGAACGTTGACGAAAATACCCAAATTGTACAGTACAGTTCAAAGAAGTCTCTAGCAGCTATTTTTCACGTGAACGCCTTGGGAAGGTTGAAAAAAAAGTTTCAAATTACACTACTTTTTTGAGAATAAACTTTTTTTTAAAATTTTTTTTTTTTTGTAAATTTTTTAAAAAAATTTAAAAAATTTTTTTTTTTTTTCAAAATCGATTTTTAATCGATTCTGGAGCATTGAGAATCGATTCCCGATTTTGAGAATTGATGTCATCCCTAATATATATTATATATATTATATTATATTATATTAAATTATATATATATATATATATATATATATATATATATATATATATATATACATATATATATATATATATATATATATATATAAATATATATATATATATATATATATTTATATTAGAGTTGCCGTTCGATATGAAAACTCATATCGATTATCGTTTACTTAACATCGGTTATTAATTGTATTATATCGATATTTTTTCTCCTAATCGATAATCGTATCGAATGTCCAAATATCGTATCGCATCGGAATTATTATGTTACAAATTGCAGTCTAAGCAGCTGTTTTGATTGATTCATTGACAAGTGGTTGACCTTGGACTACGTGCGGGAGCTCGGTCCTAGCAGGGAGGGGTAGAAAGATAATGGGATAGAGGAAGTCAGATTTCTGAGCTGTAGAAAAAGTACAAGTAACAACGTACATCTGGAATTCATTATTTATCTAATTATAGAAACCGTATAGTCCCGAATTTAATCCGAGGGTTTTCCTTGAAATTTCAAGCCCAAGTCACCCTCGGCCTAGGCCTATAATCGGTCAAAAATACTTGTTTTGCTCATTTTAAATGGGCGTAAGCTTACTACATCCTTACACTCATAATAACGGAATCGACTAGAAACTGAGAGATATTCCTCTAAAATCACGTTTAATAAATGTTTTGTCATGAAGAAGCATCATTTTCTCAATTTCCATAATTTTTATTTGACGCGTAATAATAAACGTAATTATCATGTCAAGCTGTTTGCTGCATAGTGTGTGTCTTCCTACTACGCGCTACTCTGACACGGTCAGACCTAGACAAGCACGAGACTGTTTAGCGTGAAAAAAACACTCGAAATCGGCATTCAATTGAAGCCTCTCTCAACAGTTTGCCACAAGTCGTTTCGTTGTCGCATAGCTGGGCTTATATTTATATTCTTGACAATACGGTACCCTTTATAGGTTAAAGTGCGTCGCAGTCTGTACCAGTGTACTGTACCTCATAAACAACCCTGAACCCAACCGCGCGATAGGCCCAAGTCTATATTTTCGTTTCTTGCGCATATCAACTCTGACGTCATTGCAAACAGCGTTTCTTATTGGCTTTCGAATGCCCAATAGAAAACAAGAACTTTCGTGCCACATACACTGATTGGAGCAATTACATAAAGGGTAAAAATAGCAAGTTTGAGAAGGAAACAATGTTCATTTCGATAATTGAAAAAAATCATATTAATATCGTATCGCCGAGATAGAATCGATTATCGTATTGTTTGAAAAAATATCGATCTAAATCGATATATCGATTATTGTTGGCAACCCTAATATATATATATATATATATATATATATATATATATATATATATATATATATATATATATATATATATATATATATATATATATATATATATATATATATATATATATATATATATATATATATATATATATATATATATATATATATATATATATGTATATATGTATGTATGTATGTATGTATGTATGTATATATATATATATATATATATATATATATATATATATATATATATTTATATATATATATATATATATATATATATATATATATATATATATATATATATATATATATATATATATATATATATATATTTATATATATATATATATATATATATATATATATATATATATATATATATATTTATATATATATATATATATATATATATATATATATATATATATATATATATATATATATATATATAAATATATATATATATATAAATATATATATATATATATATATATATATATATATATATATATATATATATGTGTGTGTGTGTGTGTGTGTGTGTGTGTAGATATGAGTAACTGTATCAAGTTTTATTACTTAGATGTATCCCTACCGGCACAGGTAGCTCAGTGGTTAACGCACTTGCTCCATGTGACCCGTGAGGTAGTGGGCATATCGGACCCGGTTCGATCCCCGCTACCGCCCATCTTTACAGGGGTTTTTCGTGGTTTCCCTCTGTAGTCTAGGCTAATGCCGGGATGGTTTCCACAATATAGGCCACGACCGCTTCCTTCCCACTATCCTTCCCATTACCCATAGAAACCCTCATCTCATCATCCCATCATCTCATTAATCATTCATGCAACGCCAATAGATCTTAGTCATCATTACAGTGCGTCGTTTAAACCTGATATATTTTTTAAAAAAAAGATGTATTCCTTGTATCCCTTGTAAATGATTTCATATTTATACATTCTTGAAACCATCAAAACTAACATTTGTCAGTTACTTTTTTGAAAACTTACATTCTTATTAAAAATTGGAAGATATACCATACCCCACATATTAGAATTTCTCCAAGCTTTGGGCAAACATTTTCAACCTGTTGTGTCAGCTATTATCAAAAACCTAAACAGAATGTGATATTTCGTACTCATACTGTAATTAACTTATGAAAATACACTTGTAATGAGGTGTAGTCAGGCTGCAGTAACTTGTATCTGTGACTTTTATGACATATCAGGACTGTAATGGTTTGCTGAGATGATGAACCAGTGGCTAGCATGCAGAATCGTAATTCCGGAGACCGTGGCTAAAGTCCCACCATGGTCGACCATCTTGACAGAGGTTTTTCGTTGTTCACCTCTGTCGTTAAAAGGTTAATTCTGGAATGGCTCCTTAACAACAGACCACGACCGTTTCCTTCCAAACACTTGATAAAATAACCTGAATTCATCTCAGTCAACAGTACAGTTCATCGTTGAACCCAGTTGACATGAAAGAAAAATGATAGTAATGTTCATAAAATGTGAATTTCAAGACAGTCCAAACTAATCTCCTAATCGTTCAATGTAGCTTATCACTGGCAAGACAAATTAATAGATATCCAAGTGAAGTAAAAATAGTTCAAAGTATGAAAACTTCCTAAAGCCAACTTGCAATATTGAATTTTTTACTAAAAAGTAAGAGTAATATTTTCAACTTTCTCAGTAGGCGTATTCATTTAATTTTATTAAATGAATTTTGAATTTTGGAAGAAAGTGGAATACTTTCAACTTTTCTAGTGTTCCTATTATAAATCACCAATAGAGTACATATTTGACTCTTTGATCGCCGGGTTGTGTGGATGCCGCAAAACAAAAATTCACATTTTTCCCACTTGTACCTTCATATCTTACTACATGCTAATGCTTTGCTTTTGTGATGCACAATTTTACATCAATCAACGTTGAAACGATATGCAAAATGTGTTCTCAGCTGCCAACTGCTTAAAGGATATCACAACCGTACAAGTACATTCAAACGAATACAGTGAAGCCTCTATGGATCGTTCCCGAATCCATCTTTTTCCTGCATGTATCATTCATTTTTCCTAACCCCACTCCCATATAATCAATGTTAGATGTTTTAATTGTTTTCCTGCATGGATAGCTTTTTTTACTGGATCCTTGAAAAACGATGGATAGAGGTTTCACTGTAATGGCATCATTTATTTCCCAAATTTTAGAGAAAACAAGGAACCATCAACTCAGTTTCAGAAATTAGATCTGAAACTCGATCAAACACTAGATCTAGATCAACTACTAGATCAAATACTATATTTTTTTCATTCATTTTCAGATTTATTTTTATTTTTGAATTTATTTTTTAGAATTGATTTATTCATCCTCCAAGATATGGCCCTTTTTCTGAATCGTGACGTAGACATTACTCAATTCTGTTTATGTTTCTATACAGAATTGGTAATGCCTACGTCTTGACTCATTCATAGTCCATGGAGGACAAAAATATTGATTATAATTTCTAAAATTCAGATGATGTTCTTTAGTTTTCTCTCAAATTAAATTCGTCATTATTCATTAAAATCTAGTTTCAGGATTGTGATGTTCTTCAACATTTATATATATAACAGCACAAACTATTTATTCCGTATAATCTACTTTCAAGGTAACTACGTACTCTCACAAAGACGTCAACAATCGATTCGAGTTTATAAAATACACAAGTGAAATATCAAACACCAGCGAACCATCAACATCTATCGATCTAGTGAAACATGGCGACATGGTTCGCTTGGTACACTTGAGTACTGGTCGCAACATTCACTCGCATAAAGAATTGGCTCCGATCACGCGGAAACACTTTCAAGTCACCGGTTATGGAGAGGTGAGCTACATGTTGGGCTTCATTATTGTATTTTTTGATGAGTGTAAGCAAAGACTTCCATAAGTACTTAAGCTGTATCGTTCTCTGTTGATCAAGTTATTTCTTTCCATGCTCACAGGTTGGATACTTTGTGCGCCTTATATAATTTTGAGGGGGACACGCATTCAATATGGAACTAGAGTAGTAATTATCAAGGGTGCTAGGACAGTTGTGGGTGAATTCTCCTTAAATAGAACTGGTAGGGACTGGAATGGGCTTGGTAGCAATATGTTCAAGAGGGATGAAATGAGGGTAAAACAATTCCGTCAAAAGGTGAGAAAGGTGGTCAAAATGTCTTGATCACAGGGGTAGGAAATTTGGCACTGCGCATGCATGTGCAACTACAAAAGATCTAAATAATAATTATAATATCTGTAGGCCAATACAAATAATATATACAAATACAAATATAAAGAATAGTTCAATATGTACGTTATGATCTGTGAGGTAAGTGTTACGTTGCTGGACATATCACTTCTCGTCACTACTTGTCGTGGACTGTATATCCATGTGATATTCTCAATTCTTGTCTCTTGTAAGTAATTATCCAAGTCAGTAGATGAGTGAATGATTCATTATTGAATTCTTGTATTATTATTCAAACACATGAAGATGCATGCCCTCATTGAATTTCAAAAATCAAAATAAATGTATAGCCGCTGAAATTTCCCCTCCCGAGTCCGATTTAATTATTCATTCATTCATAAATCAAAGACATAGTCCTATTTTTGGGCCCCCTTGGCCCCCATATCTCATACATAGTGTCGCCACCTTACACTGTGCTTTATTTTATGTACCCTAATATTTTTTTCCAGCGAAGTGGTGGCGATGCTAATGACTATTGGAAGGTGATGATTGTTGATGGCAAAGAGGGACAGATATTAACGACAGTATCAGCCAAGTTCAAGCTGGTGCATCAACTTCAACAATGCGTCCTGACGGCTAGCGGGAAACAGCTACCTAAGTGGTGAGAGAAATAGGTAGTCTGTATACTATACGTAGTTAGTTGTAAGAATACAGCATCTATTTTCAGGTTTGGTAGCCTATATTTATGTGAAATATAGCATTTTGTAGCAAACTACTGAAAACAGGAGCTGCAAATCCTAGATCAACAACTACGTGACTATCAACGAAAATTACACATTCTCTCGAACTTTTCAGTCTGAGGCAGGAAGCTGTCCGAATACCATTTATTTTTTATCTGTACTGTAATGTTAAAGAGGCAACGATTCTTTTCAACTTGATATTTGGTTTCTCCAGTTGATTTTATGTTCGAACACATCTTTCAAAAATTATAATTCACATGATCCATCTCAATATCTTCTAAATCGTGCAAATTTTCATGAAATAGCTAAATGTAGCTAACTAGGAAAATGCGTTATGTGTTTCTACGTTGATGGATAAGCTAGAACATATCAACATATCTTTAGTTGGTTATATATATATATATACACCTTGAGATTCGAATAATTACGTCACTGCCCTTCTGTTTCATTCATTGCTCATTCTAATTAATTTCTTCAATAATAAAGAAGGCCTTGTTTTAATCATTCAATTAACTGACGACTCGAAATAGGCGTGGCTTTACCAGTCAGCCAGTTGGATCATATCATTTGTAGTCATTTCAAGATAGTCCTACCCTGATTGGATATTTGAATTTGACTACAGTTCTAACAGCCCTGTTGATTGGACGGTATGATTTCTGACGTCATGGGGCGGAGACTGCGAGTTGTCAATTGGTGACACTGATTGCTTGGATTTGATTTGTATCTTAATAGCTTTGAGCAATGTAGAAACATTACATTACATATTTTGTTACATCAAAACAGCTGATCTGATTTGAGTGTAAGTTGAGAATAATCTGTATCAGCATTAGGCCTATATTGAAATTTCGTGAAAATTTTTACGTAGGAAATATTTTTTACAAATTTTCTCCTCAAGGTTATTCTTATGGTATTTTTAAAACTTTCAAATGAGTTTTCTCAATAGTGGTGCATCCGATTAGGCGATTACGCCTCAAAACGATGCAGTATTGAATTAGATAAGGACATGTGTGTATGGCAAGTTTCAACTGAATTTGATATTTCGTTTGACCTGGAGAGCATAAAGAAACAAAAACGTAGGGCCTACTTTTTTTTAGTACGATATAATTGAGTCTTCGCTTCGCTAATCCAAATACTCTGAAAAAGACATTCATAGTGAAAAGTAGTAAAATAGAAAATGAAGTTAAATGAATCGGAATACCATAAAACACGGAGAATTTCAAAAATATACATCCAAGTAAAATATTTGGATTTGATAGTCTATTTCATTAATGCTAAATTCCTACATCTCTAACTATAGTGCATTTAAAATTTCAAAAGTCATCTAGGCCTATACCTAATGGATGGTTATCATTTTATTAATCTTATAGGACTAAATAATAATGATAATCAGTATCCACCAACAATTGACGACTAGTGATTGACCCGCCCACAAACGTCACAAAACAAAATATCCAATCAAATGGGCTGTTTGTTATCTGGGTCAATTGACATTGCCTATCAGAGTATCTCTAAATGCCCACATGAAGTATAGATCAAGGTGGCCTGCCGATAAGCCACGCCTATCACTAGTGGTCAATTGAGGTTGCCATTTTAAATTTTTTTTTCAATGTAAAAACCACATTGATTGCTTGAATTTTATATTTAATACTCCTAATCTATCAAACGACTATCGATTAATTCACGACTCAAAAATAATTGATCATTTGCTTGAACATGGAAATATAGCAGAACCTTTTTAGTTCGTCCCTCATTATAGCAATTAGTGACCGTCGAGGTATATCGTCGTTTTTAGAGAGTACCGAACTATTGTCATAGTGTATTTTTTAATTGACGATACCTACGTCCCTTAGTTTAACGACCATTGTAAGAATAAAACGCTTTTTCTGGTTCCCATGCAAGAGAAACCATAAATAGAACGACGAAATGTTTAAAAATCTTCTACTTCAATCATAGTAAAATGGTAATTACCGCCAAAGATAACAGACCATACTGAACATTTTGACGGACCATACTGCTCCCTAGCTAGTTGCTACTCAGGCCACCAACCACGTCGTTCCAATATAAGCATGTTTGTTCAATGTCAAGCATGTACCAAACATAATCAAAGTGATCCGAACATGCAGGGGCCCCAGATACTACATCAATAGACTGCACAATATACGGGGTGTACCAACAGTTTTATCACGCATGTTGGGCGTTAAGAAATTGCTAATAAAATATGCATAGGCTATAGATGAGAAATTGAGACGAAGGGATTAACTGAAATTTCAGTTCAAAACAAACCTAGTTTGTATTCTTGGGGAGAAGATAGGTATTCTGGATCCAGCATTTTAGTTGAACTTAAATTTTCCACGATATAATATTGATCTAGTGCCGTGGGACCACCTGATCACAACCTGCAAGCAACAATAATGGTTCTTTGTTTAGAACAGATGAGAAATTAATGTAATCACAAAAATGAAAAGATACTCGAATAAACCACTGTACTAAACACCACATTTATTTTGTATTTTTCGTAAGAAACACTTCGAATTAAACGATGATTTTACACTCATAAATGAATACAGTGAAACCTATATGCATCATTCCGGATCCATCGTTTTCTCACCCCACTCCCATATAATGTTATATTTTCCTGGATTTTCCTGCATGGATGATTTTATTTTCCTGGTCCCTTGAAAAACGATGGATAAAGGTTTCACTCTAAAAGAATTAAGTGAAAGAACAGCAGCTTACCAAAATGCATGAGTGGAGAAAGGCCTACTCATAGTGGAGAACCCATAGATAGAACACAGAGATGAAATGAAAAGTACACACGAGATTCTGTCATTTCGGCTATTGCCTTGGTCACAGTATAGTAGCTAGAGTGATGAACTGATGAAGGCTGCTTGTTCAGGTAGGTGGGTGAAAAGAGGGGCAGGGGAGGAAAACAAGAAACTAAATAAGTTGGTAAATAAGTTATAGGCCTAAATTGAATGACCACCGGCGATTTGAATGTCCGCCCTATATTATACCATTGAAGACTGGCAATCTGGCACAAACTATTCTTGCTTTTTATTTGTACAACAAACAGGCAAAGTTTTAATGTGAATTTTATTGTAAAATTTGATTCTACAGTAGAACCTTGCTTATAACTTTCTCGTTTATACATTCACTATATTTATAAGTTTCATTCTTTGATCTCACCCATTTTCTCCCCATTGTCGGTGTCACTTAAAAACGAGGAGTGGTTTTAGTCGGTAAGAATCCGACACTCCCCGCAATTCAACCTGCAGGGGTAAGATTTCCCCTTCTCACAAAAAAAAAAATAGTTCCTTTAATAAGTTTTCTACATTAATACATTTTATCAGTCTGGTCTCCTGAAAAACGTACTAAAGAGGTCCCACTGTATAACAATGGTGAAATAACGGGATGAGCCCCCCCCCCCCCCTCAACGTCACACTGTCAAGGTTCTACTTACTCTAATTGGGAATTATGAATACAGTACAAAAATGGCCTGCAATTAATCATGTCATTCATTCATCATAATTCTTGTACTTCATAACTTTGGTCCTACTTTGTTAAGTTTAATATACTGGTATATTATATTTTCCATAAGTGTAGGCCTAATACAGCATACCGTACCACATGTTTGAATAATGCATTGTTTGTTATTATTTTTACAGGGCGTACGAACAGCAAGAAGTATCTTGTAATCCGAACCAACGAGATAAGAATTCTTTGTGGAATGTAGAGGACAATGTCTTCCCTCAACGTAAGTTTGGATGTGTTAATAAATGATGAGATATTTTTTTTTTTTTTTTTTAATAACATCGAAACTTGATACAAAATCATTGTTCCCCAATTAAGGCTATGGATGAAAGATAGTATCGTTTGGACGGGGCACCACAA
Source organism: Brachyptera risi (assembly GCA_964007535.1). Classification (NCBI taxonomy): domain Eukaryota; kingdom Metazoa; phylum Arthropoda; class Insecta; order Plecoptera; family Taeniopterygidae; genus Brachyptera; species Brachyptera risi. The sequence goes on from OZ023326.1 coordinate 54,212,212, forward strand.
GGGCGATCTTACCACCCCATTTTGATCATTTAAAACTAATGATCTTCAACACCAGGACTGCGCTGTCTGTGACCATAATTTTTCGCCGTAGATAAAAGTCTTTCAGTATAAACACAGGAATGTTGATATCTTCCACTTTGAATGAGATATAATGGGAAAAAACAAAAACTGACACTAAAATATTTTGTAACCAATGTCTTAACAATCTCATTTTTCCATTTATATTTTATAGGGATCTAGTAAACTAGAATCTTGAGTGTGTATATTTACCTTCTGATGTAGCCGATTACAATGGAACCTCATTAGTCATTAGTATACAGTAGTAAGTTTAAGTTCTGTAAGTTAGTAAGTTCTGGTCCTCTGAAAAATGTACTAGAGGTTCCACTGTAATATTCAATTACAGACGTAGTCTATAATTGAAAACAAATTTGTATCTAGTGAGGCTAATCCAAAATATTATTACCGTAACCTATAAAATGTATTCAACTCTGTTGTGACTGGGTTTGCTGCTCAGTATTAAAATTGTAAGAGATATCGAAACTTTTATTTCTAATATTGATCGGAATGTACCAAAAGTTAAAATTTGTTATCAATATAAAAAAACTGATATCAACCTTCTTTCTTGGAATTCATGCAATTATTTACACAACACAGTAACTTGATATTACTAACTAGGAAAACGCAGCATATGCGTTATAGGATAAGCGATAATTTATATGAAATATATTTTTAAAATGATGAAGGGTGATTTGGATCTATTAACTCACTGCCTCTTGATTCACCTACTGATAATATCAATGATTTCACAAACCAATTGGTCAACCTATAGATCACTTTTTAATAGCGTTCATATTTAGAGGTATTTAATATTGATGTAAGAAAAGAATAGGCCAGCCGCCCCGATAGCTCGGTCAGCAGAGGCACCGCTTCAGAAACTGAAGTCACCGTTAGGCGTGGGTTCGAGTCCCGCATAAGGCATGGGTTTTTATAAATATCCTCTCACTAATCATCACTTCATACATTCATTATCACCAGCTCATTTGTACCCCTGTATAACCTAGCTGTTGGTGGGGTCGTTAAGCAAACAATAATCATCATCAAGAATAGGCCTACTTATTAATGTTCATCTTTGAAATGGCTTGTCCGATTCAAGTAAAACTTGGGAATAATGTGAATCATTCATGTGATTAAATTCCATAGAAATTTTAATTTGTGCAGAGTCAATATTCTTTTTCATATTTTTCCCTCTAGATTACCTATTCTTATGGGGTTTTCAAAACTTTGAAATTATTTTTCTCCCAAGTGGCTCGACCAATTGCGCCTCAAACTGTGCAGTTTTTAGTTAGATAATGACAAAAGTGCGTGCCAAGTTTGATCAAAATACTCATTTTCGTTTCACCTGAGGAGTGCAGTGAAAAATGAAAATAAAAAAACGTTTTCTTTTTCGAGTATGGTAAAATTGAGTAATCGATTCACTCATCCAAAAATACATGGATCAATCTCGGTGGTACAGTACCATATTGAAAAAGAGCCCTCAATTTTTGAATAAATTTATTTTGCTAAGCCCATCCATCATAAATTGAAATTAGACCATTAAAACAATGCCAATTTCATTAAATAAAATCATAAGGTGATCAGTGATCACTTTATGACCAAAAACCGTGAAAATGCATTGACAACTGAATTCAATACCAAAAAATGAAAATACATATAACCTGCCTTCAGGTAAAGGACTTGTTATTTTCAAGCATAAGACTTCTTCATATTATATTGGCCATTAACTTCAAGCCCTACTTAGTTGGAGGCTACTTTTAAAGTGAGGTCATAAGAGCAAGTCTTGGTTTTCAGTGTAAAACTAAATTAGGTCTTGATGAGAAGTAATCATTAGTGATGATGAAGGTAGAAGGCTTGATTATTATAAATACCGGTAGATAGAAAGAAAACTACTGTAGGCATAGTATGTTGCCAAGTGAAACCCTTTTCAATTTGAAATTGAATATAAACGCTGTAACCCAATTAACCAATTTTGAATTATAATATTTTTACTTATCGAGATATTCAACATAGAGATTATGGGTCAAAACTCTATAGAGACCAGAACTAGTGTTTGAATTTATGATGTTTTTTCTTACTGATAATTTTTGGTAATTGTTACTTATAGGGTGTCCATCGTAGCAACCGTATTGTTAGCAGTGGTTTAATAAAAACTTGGGGCATATATATATATATATAAATATATATATATATATATATATATATATATATATATATATATGTATATATATATATATATATATATATATATATATATATATATATATATATATATATATATATAATTTTAGTGTAACTAGACCTATCAATCATAATTGACCCAAAGTTATCATGAAATAAATATGCTCTAAATAAATATGAATAAATATAATCTTCAAACTTACCCACAACGAAGATTTATATTACCGGTAACTTATATTCTACTCTTTATGATTAGACCCGGTATTACCAAGTTCAGTTAGCCTTTATCTGACAGTTTAAGCTTGTTATCACCATGGTTACCCATCATGCTCGAGGGTAGGTGCGTCGAATGGATTCAAACTACTCACGAATACTTATGATTTGTCTCTAATATTTAAGAATTAGGCCTAAATACTTGTAATTGTAATACGTTTTTGTATAACACAATATGTTAATGGTCATGTAGATTAATCTTGACTTTCATCTGGATTGCTTGTAATTAATGTGTGAAAAATTGACTTCTGAGCTATCAAATAAACATTATTATTATTATTATTATTATTATTATTACTATAAAAACTAACTCGACTTGGTAATACCTGGCCTTAGTCACCCTACAAAATGCCAGATGGGACAAATTTTTCAAGTATTAAATCTTTACGAACTACTTATATATAGTAATTCATCCATCCATTCACTGACAAGATCGGCAAACGGTTTAGGCAAACCATTTCAGGCTGAAACGGTTTACAGATGGTGATATACACGTCAGTTTTGGTGTAAAACACTTTAGTTCCAACCCAGTTTGAAATGTGAATTGGATAGCTCGATACGATTGATATACACGTTGAACCGATTCAAGGCAAGATCTTATATTATTGTAATAATATAGATAGCCGTGCTCAAGGTAATCTTGACCGATTCACAAGGCGCTGCCAATATTCAAAATGACTGGCGTTGAAACGTTTTGCTGAAGTGTTTCTGAATTGACCACTAGTGATAGGCGTGGCTAATCGCCACAGCCACCTGGAT
>OZ023326.1:54217978-54230478 GCA_964007535.1 Brachyptera risi
TTTTATTATAAATTTGTATTACATTACAAAGTAAACTGTATCAAATATTACACTATATCAAAGCATGAAATTATTTTTAGGGACGCACATGATTTTACAAGAGAAAAAGTCTATGTAATGAATCAAGGCTAGTTTACGGTATATCCATATACCGTTCGTATTTGGTACTCCGTAGAACATAAATTTAATGACATTTACTAAGGAGAGATGTGCAATTCCATTTTCTTTGTTGGAGGTTTAATTGCGTTTTGCAATATCGATCCACTTCTGTTTCTCCTCCGTACTCATCTTGACAAAACAAACCAGAACACACTGTTAATGTAGTGCAGCTAGAAAAAACACTCTGTGAAACACATTGATGAACATATTGTGCTTTATCTCAGCTGTCAGAGTACCGGTAGTGAATAAAACAGAATAAACCATAATATCGAGATTTTAGGAGGAACGGAAAAAAAATAGAAAATCAAAGAAACATAATTATATGATCCCTGAGATGAGCAGATGCCAACTAATTTGTTTCAACCAGAGTCAGTGTGAAGCCTGAATTACACACTTCAACTTATTCTTCAATTGACGACTAGTGATTGACCCACCCACAAACGTCACAAAACAAAACATACAATCAAACGGGCTGTTTGTTATGTGGGAAAATTGACTTAGCGTATCAGAGAATCTCTAAATGCCCACATGAATTATAGATCAAGGTGGCCTGCCGATAAGCCACGCCTATCACTAGTGGTCAATTTTATTAACTCAACTCATGAATTCACGAATTTATGAAAGGAATCTTGAAACTGCCATTTAGGCATTCACACTACTCAATTAGTTGAAAGATGTCAAATGTGATCAGAATTTAGCTGAACAAGTGTATCTTGCATTTAGTATGCAGTGCATACAGTACTTGGACATGCCTGTCTGCATTCACAGAGGCTGTGGCTGTCAAATGTCAAACTCTAACATTACGGTTAAAATGAAGTATTTCCTTACGAAAACGTTTTTCGAGTAATTAAATTCGTATATCATTCAAATTTTAATTTGCATTTGTATGCAATTGACTTGAACAAAATATAAGTAAATCCAGAAAATTTGTACTCCGGACGTCTAGATTATCAGCTTGGTCCTCTATGCGTTCGACCACTCTGACAGATGAAAATTGCCTGAAATTGACGACTAGTGATTGGATGACCCGCCCATAAACGTCACAAAACAGAACATCCAATCAAATGGGCTTTGTTATGTGGGAAATTTGACATTTACCTATCAGAGTATCTCTAAATTCCCACATGAAGTATAGATCAAGGTGGCCCTGGCGATTAGCCACGCCTATCACTAGTAGTCAATTGACTAGTACATTATCCAACAAGAACGAAAGTGGATTTTTATATAATGGCTTGTGAATTAATTATTTCAATATTTTAAAATTTAATTGATATTTATAATGGCTTGAAATACCTCTCTCTCAAATTCAACCACAAAATCACTGCAAATTGTTAAATTGAAAGTTCGAAGTGAGATAAAATGGCGGCATCGAAAATCGATGCCTTGATGGATCACCTCGGGATTGGTTTGTTTCCTTCATGTCCCTTCATGTCATGAAGGAAAATAGAACATGCAATATATCATAAAAGTTGAGCTAAACTTGTGTTTCGTGAGGAAACCGTTTTTCTTCAATTCTACCATTTAGACAGTTCAACTTCATGAATTCATAAGTTGAGTTAATACAATTGAAGAATAAGTTGAAGTGTGTAATTCAGGCTTTAGATAGGTTCTCCGATGAAACTCATGTACCGTACGTCATAGTATCACGAGTAAAAATCACTATCTGTTACTCGAGGCTCATACACATTTCTCAGTTACTAATAATGTCAACAGGAATAGATTGTATGCATAATTTTTTTTCTTAAATGTTCCTAAATGTTGAAATAGTGTTCATTTTCTTGAATTATCATGTAAATAATCTTAATGAAAAAGAAGAAGAAGAAGAATTTTGAAGTATTTCTAATCAAGGTCAATCTTTTTAAAATTTTCAATTTGAAATATAGTTTATCTCTATCCGCGACATCTTTAGGAGGGTCGGAATTGTTTGACTGTATTGCAAACGGAAAATTTTCTGATACTCTCAAATCTATATATATAACAGGTTCAATTGTACAAATTTTAATTCTGGGGTCAATCTCAAAACTTGGATAAAAGTTTCTTATGAGCTTGAATATCTTTTTTCCCACTATCCTACCCCACCTCTTCACGATAAGAGTCATACAGACCCATGAGGTACAAAAAAAAGTGTCATCATTTGAATTAATTTTAGATCCGACGATAGTTATCATTGAAACGTTGATGAAACCGGTGCTTCATCGTTGGAAATAATATAGAAAACATACAATTATAATCAACCTCCATTTACTAGTAAAGTAGGCAACAGTAGGTCTACATATACTTGGAAAAGAGTGAGCCATTTTTATTGGGGGCTTTTGAAGTGGAGCCTGATCATAATACGCGAGCTGGAAAATTTCCACGCTACCCACATTATTTTTAGTATAACCAATTTGTATTACCCATCATGCATTACAGTTCAAATATTACCTCGCAATATGTTAGCTCTTATACAAGACTGATTCATTTTCTTCTTTCTGAGATAGTCATTGACACATTGTCAGAATGAATAAAATTAGAGATGATGTACTGTATTTTAAGGATCTTCTTGGTTTGCCGTCAACCGTCCCTATGAATGAGCAAATTGACTTTTTCACGTGGACATTAAAAATACCCAGTAAAATATACAACCAAACTCGGCAGCAAGAGGGAGATATAGCAGGCAGTAAAAGACCCTGTGTAGATTCTTTGAAATTTTCACAACAATTTGTATGACCCATAAACAATGGAAAAACTAAACACTGAAAACAGTTTTATGGTATTGTTGAATTTCTACAGAGAAAGAGAAATGATTATTGTGTAATGCAACTTATTGTGCACCTCTGTCACTCTGAGGATTTTTCTTTCGACTACTTTTAAGCAGGCCCTGAGCTAACATGACCATGTTCTTCGTAAATATTGCAACTCTTTTCCTTTTGACATCTTTCGAAACCTTTTTGTAAGTTCTGTTTCATAACCTCTACATACGTAAATGTATATGTAAATATTACAATATTACATATGTAATATGGGGTGGTAAGATCACCCTTGTGGTGCCCCGTCCAAACGATCCCATCTTTCATTCATAGCCTTAATTGGGGAACAATGATTTTGTATCAAGTTTCGATGTTATGAAAAAAAAAAAAAAATTTAATGATGTTCATATAAAAATTAAAGAAGTAAACTCATCAGTTAAGAGTTGTAGTGGAGGTGAAAATCTCTGGAATATCTCTAGAATATTCAATAGGCTTCTCACAATGCATAGTGTACAGTATCTGCATCATCTATCTATTTATGCATCTAAGTATAGATGCAACATCAACCCCTGTATTTACTAGTTACATATAAACATGTACTGTACATATGTCTGCTTATAAAATGCTACATTTTCAATAGTCTCACTTGAATTATTCATCATTTAATTGAATACATAGGGTGTAGTAAACAAGACATTGTTCCTACTACAATTTTTTCCTTATCGTCTGTATACAATATCGTACTATGGTTCCTGTAGCTTTTTTTTTTCAAGACAAGCTTTTTTATTCGCAAACGTTTTACTACACCCGGCCCTTCTTTAAATCTAGATAATTCAACTGGTAAAACTAGTTTTCAATCAAGGTTGCCTTTCAATTTTTATATTTTAGGACTCGATTCAAAATCAAATTGTAATATTCTATATGCTGTGTATAAATCTTTATTAAATAAAGACTATGCCATAGTATTGTTGCCAAAGACACATAATAACGACCAAATAAATATGAATCAAGAAGAAAAAACACAATAGGTAGTTAATGATGATAGGTAGAAAAAATTCCAATAAAAATAACGAAGATCCTAACCTGTGAGGCCCGCAAACAAGTAGGCCTACAAAATTGATAAAATGGCATTTCTGATGAAAATTTTGTGCACCACTGGCCTAGATCCCAGCTTCAATGAAGTTAAATACGTATTTATTCAGTCTGTTTGCAAATGAAATGAGGATTGGTTGTGATTGATTTGATGGATGTGGGTTGGCTGGTTTTATATAGTGAAACCTCAATCCATTGTTTTCAAGGGACCATGAAAATAAAACCATCTATCCATGAAAATGTAACATTGATTATATGGAAGTGGGGTGAGAAGAAACGAATGAAACAAGCAGAAAAACAATGGATCCGGGAACGATGCATAGAGGTTTCACTGTATGCCGTTAGTAGAGCCATGTAAAAATCACAACTATGAAAGCGCTTTTGTCCGTGTCAAACTAATATTTCTTCATGTCTCAATACATTTTACGTTGTTTGATCATGTTTTTGAAAAGGTGAGAAGAAGCTGTAAACGTCTGATTCTGCAAGGTTTCAACATATAGGTGATAAGAACGTGATCTTCATAATAAAAATTCTGAGGCCCGGCTGTTGGACATTATTTTTCTGAAAATTGGAGTTAAAATGGTTAAGTTGGTTTGAGAATTTGGAAAAACAAAGTGTAGCTACAAATGCAGATGGCAGATGATGCAAACGTTTAACCACTACAAATTCAATGGTTTAACCCACTGTGGTGGACACTATTTTTCTGAAAATATCACAGGCTGAGGTGTTTCTCATGTATGCCTATTGTAGACTGTTGTATAATGGTTTTACCGGTACCATACTATTGCTACACTACAATATGTTGCTGCGCTCCAAAACACAATGTTTCAAAATATTAGATGTACCACAGTGATACTGTTTAATTTCTAGGCCAAAATGCAATAGAAGGAAAAGATGGAAGCTATGTTTAAGCCTACATGTCACTAGTTATTGATTTACCTTTGCCCACATTTCTCCAGCCTTTTTAGCCGTATCTGTTACTCGAGCTTTATTATTCTCCTTTACAAGCGACATGAAGAACGTGATATATCCAGATGGGCGCTTTTTGGCTTTATGCACGTAAACTTTGGTGGAACGACCGTACTTACTCTCCTTTGCTCGCGACATTAGAAAATAGATAAGGCTTACAACCGTAAATGAAAATAATAAATAAATTGATTAGTGACGTTTTTACTACCTCAAGTATTTAAATTAGGCCTAACTACTTTGAGAATTTGTACAACTAGGCCCACACAGGAAATATTTGTTCAAATGATAATTGATAAACAGATGATGCTACCATAGTAACTAAAACAAAGATAATATGTAATTATTCTATCATATTAGATGAGCCTTCTATATCCCAAGACTTTCATTTAGAATTCCAAGGTTTTAAGAGAATTATTCTCAGATTGATACTAATAACAATAAATAATCAAATGAGCGTAGCAAAGACTTCCATTCCGTTTACCGAAAAAATTAAGCCTAATTATTTTTCTTTTTTTTTTGTAATTTTGTGCACTGCTTACAGGTCAGGAAAAAATACTAATTGATTGGAAAGTTTTTCTGCATATTAGTGTCACACCATGAAACACCAAAATAGGTTGGGATTATTTTTCACAAAAATCGGTCAAGAATGGTTTTCCCGGAAAAAATCAGAAAGTTTGGAAAATCCCCACAAAAATAACCACGAGGGAAAATATTTGAAAAACAAAAATTCAAAAATTTTTTTTTAAAAATTACGGTACAGAATATTACAAAAACTCGTGCACATTTTCAGTGATTTTTACAACATTGGGATGAGAAATAGAAAAAAATGCATCAAAAGTATACATTTTATTGAATATTAGGATCAAAAATTGTTGCAAGTGGTTGCATTATAAGCATGCAGCACGTCGCACTATAACTATCAAGAGGCAGAAGGTAGGATACAAAACGTTCAAAGCAATCGAAGGTTTGTGGATGTAAAGTGGATAGAATATTTTTCACCCTAGATTTCGATACATCAAAGCTCATCATCTCACAATGCATATATTACATTTTACAAGTACGGTAATAATAATAAAACTTTAAACAGTGATTAACAATAGGCCTACAAGGAGACAAATACAGTACAAAAAAAGCGATATTCAGCATGTATTAGCAACTGCTAGTTTACATTAGCTGCTCCACCATTCTTATCCATCGATTATTCTCACCATCATTTTTTTGTTACACTTCTCAGCTACACTTTTATCCTTTGAAAGAAGGTCGTCTACCAACAAAATGAATGTGAATACTTCGTAAATTATATGGTCATCTTCTCAATGCAACTTGTTAATGAAAGGTTCAATGCTATAGAAATTTTTTTTTTCATTTTCCAATTGTTTCTAATTGCTTGTTTTTGGATGAGTAAAGCAAAGACTCAATTTCACCATGGGCCTACTCGAAAAAAAAGTTTTTTTTGCGCTCCATAGCTCAAACAAAAATACAAATTCAGTGGAAACTTGGCATACACACCTACAAGTGTCCCCATCTAATTCAATACTGTATAGTTTTAAGGCACAATCATTTGCACCACTTCTGAGAAAACTCATTTCAAAGTTTAAAAAAAAACCATAAGAATAACCCAGAGGAGAAAATTCATAATAAATATTTCCTTCGAAAGAATTCAAATTTTCATGGAATTTCAGTATGGTCATGAACAGGCCTATATTATCCCAAACTTTCACTCAAATCGGTCCAGCTGTTTTAATGTAACAAAATATATAATGTGATATTTTTGCATTGCTCAAAGCTATATTGAGATATACCAATTCAATCCAAGCAACAAGTGTCACCAATTAATTAAGAACAATCAAAACAAGACCTTTATTATTAAAGAAATTAATTGGAATGAGTAATGAATGAGACAGGAGAGCAGTCACGCAATTGTTTGGATCTCAAGGTGGATATAGGCCTACATAACTAATCAAAATGTTGACAAGTTCTAGCTCATCCGTCATCGCAGAAACACATAACGCGTTTTCCTGGTTTATTAACATCGAAATCTTGATTTACAATTATTGGTCCCCAATTAAATTGTTTCTCAAAAGATGTGGGCCTACTGGTAGTCGTGTTTCTAATTGTGAACCTCATTCTGAAAAATCATTATACCATAAAAATACTGCAGCAAATGTAGAAAATAACGATGATATTTCTGTTTGGTATGTTGATTTGGCACCGTCTTCTTTCCTGGATGCAAGTATAGCATTATAATCTTTACTAATGAAATAATGGGAGGGAGAACGTGCGTGCGTCCGTGTGTGTGTGTCTGTATGTCTGTGCGTGTGTGTGTCTATACGTCCGTTCGTGTGTGTGTCTGTACGTCCGTTCGCTGTATGAAGCCTGGTAGAATGGAGGTTTCGAGTAGTGGGACGGGCGATGGTGCCGGATCGGGTAAAACGATTAGATGGGGTTCCCCTGAGATGGGTCAGCTCCGGTTTTCCTACGCCGTGCAATTGGGTGTATGGAGAGGGGGGGGAGAAGGTAAACAATTTACTCAATACAAGAGAGAGAGAGAGAGAGAGAGAGAGAGAGAGAGAGAGAGAGAGGGAGAGAGAGAGGGGGGGGGAGATGATTGAGGGGAGGGGGGGCACGTTGTATGACGGGCCAAACGTGCTATTATGTATACATCTCTATTGAGACTCGCCAACAAATTAGCTGACACAAACAACACAGTAAATTGATACTACTAACTAGGAAAACGCAGCATATGAGTGGTAGGATGAGTGATAATTTATATGAAATATACTGAAAAAAATGGTAAAGGTGGACATAAACGATATGTCACCTATATCACCTATAAGGCTTGGAAGCACACTGATGAGAATGGTCAAATACTTTAATATTTGGAATGGTGCAATCAAGTATATTTGACACTACCACATTGGTCCTCCAATAACAGCTGATAATGGGTTGTTGGGGGAGGGAGAGAGCGGGGATACGCAAGACTTTTGCAAGAGCGCATTTCTTTTATGGCGATGAGAAGTAATTCCAAAAATGAAGTATTTAATCATTTAAAAAGGCAATGATGATCGCTTTTCATTGTTTGGACCAAAAAAATTTAATTTCAATAATATTCCGTTTCTAACAATGACAGGGAAACAAACAAATGTCAAATTTGTTCGTGTGCAGCCTCTTTCCAATTTCGACTGCTTCTCGATAACGCGAGAACAATAGCCAGGATTGACCACGAACGCCCCAGGATCTACAGAGAAGCAGTCGAAATTGAAAAGAGGCTGCACACGATGAATACCTGAGACGACGCCCTGCGACTGCCAGCCACATGGAAGCTCGTGACTCCGTACTCGTGAGCCAGCGTGTACTGCCGACTTCTCTCCCGGCCAAAACGACAGCACCGCCGATGAGAGTGAACAGACGCAGAAAGAACGATGTGCCCAGCAGTGAAGCCACCACCCGCCGCTTACGATCAGCATGCCCGGCAGCCACGGATGACGTGGCGGTAGGCCGCTCTAGGACCCGAAACACACTGGATGCGGACCTGAGAGAGACTGAGCGCAGCACACGGAGCCAGACGAAAGCGAGCGCGGCCATTGGCCGAGCGCTCGACCAATGACAAACGAGCACGCCGCATGATGCAGCGGAAACGTCACAGCAGAGGGTTTATAAGCTGGGAGCGGAGAGAGCTCTGGCCATTCGGTTTCACGCAGCCTGCTGACCAACAATGACAATGACCAACGATGACAAGTGTGATCTTGTCGAAACGTCGGAGCAACGGATCTTTTCAGATCCAACAACTGCATCCAAAAGAGCAAACGCGGCTGTCCCGAGAAAAGAGTTCAACATCTACATTCGACCGCGAGAACATCCGAAACAACATATATATATATATATATATATATATATATATATATATATATATATATATATATATATATATATTATATATATTTATATATATATATATATATATATATATATATATATATATATATATATATATATATATATATATATATATATATATAGCAATTTTTGTTTGTTTTTCCCGTTCGGTAAAATTGAGTCTGCTTTGCTCATTCAATGACAAACTATTAAACAGAATAAATACCGGTATATATCTTGGAACAATAAATCTACACAGTGGAGTGCACAATACATTACTATATAATGTAGACATATAGCTATAACAATAGTCCTTGAATGCCAATTTCGAGCACTGAAAGTGGGTTCTTTGTAAGTTGTTGGTGAACACCTAAACTGTATTGTCATTGTGCTCCAGTCTCACAAACAAAACTGTCTTGTCTTGTGTACTTTTAGGGTCAATTCTTCTCAGGCAATGAGTATCGGATCTACCTTCTAGGCAACCCTCTCATCTGGTGGGGCAACCTAATCTTCCTGGCAATGTTCATCTTTGTCTACATCTACAACTCTGTGCAAGCACAAAGGGGGTTCCCAGAACTGCCTCACATTAAAGGTATTTTAATCGGTTATGAATACATCCAACTTTGCAATACTCAGCGCAAGTGTCTTCGTTTTCTATTTGAAAAAATGGTCACATCATTGACCATCACGATTTTAAGAGATGGAACTCTTACCTTGTTTCTCCAGCCAATGTGTGGTATTGGTCCATGTAGAACCATGACCAACTGGGACGGAAAAAACGGGCCAACATATCAAATAATTCCCTCCTCAATTTTGTTACATAACTGCCTAGTAATATCTTGTTATCTCTAGTTAGCTTTATAGAGAAAGAATCCACATTTATCTGATATGTTCCACTTCCATCTTGCCCAATAGAATGCTTATATCTAGACATCTAGACATCCAGATATCTAGACATCTCTAGTTAGCACTGTGGAAAGAGAATCTACATTCATCTGATATTTTCTACTTTCATCCTGCTGATTAAAATGCCTAGTTATATCTGGTCATTTCTAGTCAGCTTTATAGAAAAAGAAACTATATTCATCTATTGCTATATTCTTCTTTTATCTTGTTAAATAGAATGCCTATAGGCATTCTATTCATCTCTAGTTAGCCTTAAGGAGAAGAATCTACATTTATCTGATATTTTCTATTATTATCTTGCTAAAGAAAATGCCTAGTAATATCTAGACAACTCTAGTTAGCTTTGTAGAAGGAGAATCTACATTTATCTGATATTTTCCACTTTCATCCTGCTGAATAAAATGCCTCGTTATATCTGGTCATTTCTGGTTAGCTTTATAGAAGGAGAATCTATATTCATCTGATATTTTCTAATTTTATCTTGCTAAATGAAATGCCTAGTTATATCTAGTCATCTTTATAGTCAGCATCATAGAATACATATCTACATGTATCGAATATTCTCTACTCACAGCTACTATGTTCTTATAATATCTATATTTTTCTAGCTATTCCTTCTCCCAACATATCTAGTTAATTCTAGTTATCCAGATTTTTTATGCCAGAAACTTCTATTACTTATTTTTTCTACTCATCTTGTTTAAACTACTTAAACTTCTCTGATTATTTTCTAGTCAAACTGAAAATCTAATGATGTCTACTCAAATCTACAATATTTTGCTTCTAGATTCCTTTAGAAATAAGCAGAATTTTCAGCAGAGACTTGGCTCTGAATCAGGTTGAATCTACTTAATCAGTAATCACTGCCTTCATGGTGCAATAATTTGTAAGCAGCTCCAAATTGATTGAACCTGTTGATTATTTTAATTGATATTTGATCTAGAAACAATTCACTTTTGAATAATCATTAACTCACAATGGCTAGTCTGATTTATGTCAACATTTTTACTAGGCCTGATGTGTATCATTCTTGTTTATACATTTCATATAAATGTATCATTATCATTTGTTTATACATTCAGTAACAATTCAAATTTTGCCAAGAATTGTTTTCAAATGAATAGGCCTAATTATTATTCCTATTGAATTTTCAGAAATTTCATTATGATTTTTCTCAAAAGTGGTCTGCCCATTCTGTCTAAAAGCTACAGGCCTGGGCCAGCCCATGGAGTATTAAAAGCTAGATAATGAGTAGTGACATTGATTTTTCTGTTTTTTCTATCTGTGGAGTGCGAATAAACATTGAAGAATACTCGTATTTTTCTAAATAGTGATCCTTGCTTCTTGTTTCAGAACGTAAGCAGCGAATGACCAGCGCATGTGGATGGCTATTTCTAGGATGGGCCTTGCATTATGTACCCTTCTGGGCCATGGGGCGAGTACTATACTTTCATCATTACTTCCCAGCACTATTATTCAGCTCAATGCTCACTGGTATGTAGACAATTTTTAGGTTCAAGATTGTTTTTTGCCAAAAAACTTGGAGACTTATTATGCAGTGTAATTAATTATGAAAGTTATGTAGAAAATACTTGAAATACTATTCAGGCAGGTCAATATTTGCAGATTACAATTGTAATTTGCAAATATTGACCTGCCTGAAATTGATTCATCAATCAATTTATTTTTATGTAACTTCAAAAGAGCGTCAATGCCAGTTTCAGTACAACTGTGCGTGACATTCGGTGTGTCGTGAACGCCATAAAAATGAAATCGAGTAATGCTTGCGTCACAAATCAGAAAAAGGGGCGTCTCCTACGTGATAATTTGACGGACAATGAATTAATTTGAATTTCTGGGATTGAGATGATTACTTCTAGTTTTCTCGAAAATTAAGGGGAAAATAGCGACATCATTCATTCAAATCTATTCCCAGGGTTATGTCCTTTAATTCAAAATTCTATTTGCCATAAAAAATGCTAGTGTGAATTCATAATTTATATTTGTGAATATTATTTATAATTTATAGTAATGAATTTATAATACCTGTAGTTTGAATTTTATCAAAATATTCAACATTGAGCTTATAGGCTATGGATGCTAACTCTGTAGGGACTAATATTATTATTCGAATTACATCAAATTTTGAATTTATAAGGGTTTACTGTATCGTATACTAATCAGATTTTTCATGGATAAACTCTAATTTAAATTTAAAATACAACTTTCACATTGTACCTTTGATTGATTTGAAGGGGTTATCTTGATAATTTTCTGTTTTTTGCAGGAGTCATCTTGAACTATCTGCTTGAAAGTATTCCACAGTTCTTTCCGGAAAAAGTTGCATCCAGTATATATCATTGGTCCTTGGGTTCTATTGTAGCTGGAACTGTATATAGGTAAGTAAAATGTACTGCATACTTGGAAATAGTAAAAAACAGAGTTCATATATTTGTTTTCACTTGATACAGTATCTTGATTTCAGATAACATTCTTATAGTAGGCCTACTAGAGTAATACGGAATATCACTAGTACGGCTGGGTAGCTTAGCTTTTGAAAATAAATCCTGTGAATTATGATCATTGATCAAGGACTTGAATAATTTTTCAAATCAAACATTCTCACTTGTCACTATTCCATTGTTCCATAAACAAAATGGAAAATTTAGTTTCACTTTCACATAATTCATATTATTTGAATTTGAACATCGTTTTGATTCTTTATAAGCTCAGAATAAATAGATAGATGGGCCTACTATGAAATAAACA
>OZ023326.1:54235478-54252978 GCA_964007535.1 Brachyptera risi
GATCTTAGTTATTATTACAGTGCGTCGTTGAAAAAACAATAATAAAAAAAAAACTCAAAGAAGAAAATATGGTTCACAATTACTTGTGCTACAGTATGGTTTCAGATGACAGTTTATGCAACTTGTCTACTGATCAGAGAGTTAGCTAAGAACAGTAGCAGAATACGTCGAGTCTTCAACAGAAAAAGTGTGTCTGAAATAACTTTGGGATATATAACACTTTACATGAATTAATTTTTAATAATGTGTAAGAGTTTACTAGGTCACTTTTTCTAAACTTATCAATTGTTGATATCGACAAAGAATAGGCAGAAGGGTGTAAGCACCATTTTAAACTTTTATATCATTTCAGTCTATCTTCGATAGCTGAATTGACCACTGGTGATGGGCGTGAGTAATCGCCAGGCCACCTAGATCTATACTTCAGGTGGGAATTTAGAGATACTCTGATGGGTAAATGTCAAATTTCCCACATAACAAAGCCCATTTGATTGGGTGTTTTGTTTTGTGACGTTTGTGGGCGGGTCAATCACTAGTCGTCAATTAATCAACACATGTGATGTAAGGGACAAATGATACTTTCAAATATATTAACGTGATAAAATGGATGTAAGCAACCATTCAAGAGATAGTTTATGTTTGTGGTGCAAGCGACATAAAAAAGTAAATATAGTTTTTTCCTAATAGAGCGTATGCAACATGATGAATATTTTCATACAATTCTACCAGCAAAAGAGCACATGCAAATCTCAGTTACATGATGCAGTAGCAATATTCGTTTGTTTTGTCGTACGCTACAAAATAATCTTGCTCATAACATATTATTGATGTTTGTTCAATAATAATATTGAATTCATTATTACTGTTAAAACAGATAGAGCAACGTGCTTATTCTACAACTTACGACACGGCATTTTTATAGTTTCCATTATATTCAATGTAATACCGTAAGTAAGTCTAGGCGTATTTTTATTTTATTCATTCAATCCAAAGATTTGCACATTGTACAAATATAGGTATTCAAATATTGCATTCATGTGGTCAGTTGGAACAACAAAGAGGAATGACATAAACGACGAGTCATGTTAGGGATTTGGCGGCGTGAACACTATATCGAGACTTACAGAAATGATAATTGAATCTTATCTGTGTTTAGCTCAAAAGATTTTGAATAATATTGTATATATGGAGGAAAATTGTTATGTAAATTTGATAATATCAAAGTCGAGAGATATTTTTTCACCTTCTGACAATTTGAAAATGGCACTTAGGCCTATACCCTTCTGCTTATCTGTGTCAAGTCGGAAGAATTTGACAAATAAATAAATTGAATACAATTTCTAAAACTCAGATGGTGATTTCTAGTTTTTTCTCTAAAGTTAGGGGAAGAAATAGCATCATTATTCATTCCAACCTAGTCTCAGGGTAGTGATGTCTTGTGAATTACAGCAAAATTTAAATTATCCGAGTTTGAACTAACGAGGGTTTACTGTACTCTCCTTTCACATATATATTTTTTACCAGAAGTTGGTTTAACTGCACTTAGCAAGCATAGTGTGAACAAGGTATGATGTGATACAGACACAAAATAACAATAATTGATACAGTATATACTCAGTACTCAAACAGAATAGACCAGTTCAAAAATTCAAGATACATCAAGCAGCAACAAGCTTGTGAGTTAACAAGCTTGTGAGTTCATTAGTGAGTTTCACTAGTTGACCAAGTTTGTAAATCCCAGAGCAATTTCACAAAACTACATTTATTATTTTGAAGAATCCTTCCAGGCTTGCAATATAAATCCACAAAATGTAGACACATTTTTCTTGTATTTCTAATTTACACTGCAAACAGATCTGCATTAATTTTAGATCAATGTTTCAAAAATGCATTACAGCCAGATTGTATTATTGTAGTTCTGAATACATGCACAAGCAGAAGACAATTACAGCAATGGCAATAGACGTTGATAGCAGTAAGTAGTTTTTTTTATATATTTTTCCAATTTGAAGTATAGTAGGTCTGTTTGTTTGTCCTGAACTACTTGAACTAGTTCTTCAGTTCTTGCACTTTCGTGTTTGTTTGTAACCATGGTGCTGCACCAAAGCTACACTCTCGTGTTTGTTTGTCCCAGTTCACTTCCACTAGTTCAAGTAGTTCTACACCAGCTTCGGAGCTGGTGTGCTTAGTTCAGTTCAAGATGGCAGGCGCTAAAATCAAATTGTATGCGGACACTATGTTGGCTTACAAGTTGATGACGCTTAAATACGTACAGATGAGAATGAAAAATTGTATATTTGAATAAGGGTTGTAATTATTTTGAAGTAAGTTGACATGCAGAATCACGTCTCTGGTGATTTTACCCTATATTAACTTTTCCCATTTTCAAAATTCGTGTCTAGGAACCATTAAAATTAGCACTATCGTGTTTGTTTGTACCTCAACATTTAGGGATCATTTCCTGCACCAAACCTGTAATATGACGCATTTCCTTCCTGCACCAGCAACACTTTAGTTCAGGTTGGTGCAACACAAACAAACAAACCTAGTGTGAGTAAAGAATTTTCAAACTGGCCCTAATGGTCTATATCACAATACAAATTAAGATCATTTGGCTTATGATGAGTTATAACAAGCAACTTGGGTAGCTAGTAGCTATAATCTCAATAATCTATATGATAGTACCCACATAAAAAAATTAAATGCAATGTAGGTAGATATGCTATACTGCAATATCAAATATATTTACAATTAAGAAGCTACTAAAGATTTTGTTTTGGTAAACGTTACAGTAACTGAATACAAAGTAAATGTTGAGTTCAACATTTTGATCACATTCTGTAATCCATTAATTAAGTACACGTGCGACTCAGGTATACAACTTGACTCATCTATTGACTAGCATAGGCGTGCGCAGCATTGATCTCAGGTACAGCCGAGCATTTATGTTGACATGACATGTACCAGTAGTATTATTACCTCAGAGGGAGGTGGGGCAAGATTTCAAAAAATTTGTTTCTCTTGTTATATTTCATGTTCATCATTAATTCATTATAGTACATGGTAAGGAGGCTAATTTGGCTAAAAAGCAGTTCTAACCACATAAAAAGCTCGATTATCTATCATCCAAGAACAATGTTTAGATGAGAATATTCACTTCATCCACTAACGAGAATGAAATGGAATTTTAAGAAAATACATATTGAATTATTAATATTAATAGAATGTTCCCAAAAAGGTGCCTTTTTGGTCAAAATACATTGTTGTTACTTGTAATCTACCAGAACTTTTCAGAAATAATATCACAGGCATAACTTCTCCTTTCCCTGTACAATGAACCTTAAAATAAATACCAGTAGTCTTCCCACAAATAAAACAAGTATCATTTCGATAAATTGTTTGAAATTATTTCAACAAGATACTTTCTTTAAAAATTGTGAAAGTGTATAATGTGGTCGGCCATACCAATAGCCAATAGGTTATAGCAAATACATATATGTATATAGCCCTATCTAATGCTTCACTGGAAGAGATGCATGACGTCTACTCGGTGTACCCTTTGTGCACGCCTAGGTTTACTAGTTACTAGTTAGTAGTTAATAGTACAGTGTCCTCACTCTCAGATTCACAAGTCATATGATATTAGCAGAATAGGGAGCAAACAAATTCTCCAATAATGCTTACAAATTTCAGTCAAATTTCTGTCAATCTCTGTCATGACATTGGCTCATCTATGTAGTAAAATACATTTTTATAAAAAAATACTCAATATAAAACATACTGTACTAAAATTACACACTATTTGATAAAAGATATGTAAATTGCTCACAACTTCATTATAAAAACTCATGAAATGTGTTTGTTTTATACTATAAAATTAAAATATGTATTATTTTACTGGAATTAAAAGATATGTAAATAGCTCACAACTTCATTATAACAACTCATGAAATGTGTTTGTTTTTTACTGTAAAATTAAAATATGTATTATTTTACTGGAATTACGTATCTTGAAGTGTATACGAATACATGTGACCCAGATAGTGATGTACGTATATACTGTAGTTAAATTACTTTTGTTGGCAGAGGTAAATTGCAAAGAGCATTGTGAACTGGGATCGAAATGAATCCTGCCAAACCGATGCCAACCGCATCGGCTAAACTTGTTATGCCCATTGAAAATTCTCGCTTTTCTATTGGAACCTGTAAAAAAAAGCTTTGTATAATTATTATCATCAAATATCACTGTAGCATCATATTTTCAAATTTTCTGAGCCATAATAATGTAAACCTCAAATGGTACGCTAATCGAATTGATCATACACCCAGAGTGCCCTTGATTTATCCCAAAGTCTCAAGAAACCCTCCTGATTCCTTGAACACGTGATTAATGTATGTATGCAGTTCATTGCAAAAATCATGGCATTTTCCACAAAAATAATTCTCACCCAGTCATTTAAATCGCTTTATAACATTGCTGTTTGGGTCACTGCATATCAAATCAACTGAATCATTTCCCTCATCACTTCTGATTTCAATTAAATTTATGCCAGTCATGCCAAACATCGAGTTGACAAAGCCTACGAATTTTGGGCTCTGTAAGCCTTATAGTTTTTGAGTTATGCCATGTAAAAAAATCCCAAATTTGGCGTACTTTGCGCCGTTCCAAAATTTGCCCTTTTCAAACCATTCAACGTCGAGACCTATTTTTTTCCATAATTGAGCAATGATTTGATGAGAGTTATTGGCATCAGATTTATGCTATTCTATGCGATGAACATCAAGATATTTGTGTTTACCTTTTTTGTTTTTTTGGTTTACATTTTAATTTTTCAACTCTTATTTTCCACCTTATAATAGTTGTCTAGTGCCGTGGGGCCATCTACCAGCTGATCGCAGCGTGCAAGCGACAACCAGAGTTGGGTAGGAACTCAATGGGTGGTAACACGTTCCTTTTTCGGGAACTTTGATGGGGAACATGTTCCTATGCTTATTTAAGCAGTAACTTTTAATGGAAGCACGTTACTTATCGATAACGAGGAACGAAATTTACGTTCTTTTCAAAGTTCTGTTCTTTTGAACAGATTTTACTTCAAGAATTCATACGCAACGTGCAAAAGATCGCTTAGTTATTTGTATTATATCATATGAAAGATTTCGTCTTTGACCCTGTATCTCACTTGCTATTGATTCAGCCCAATCTCTAATCCCTGCCATCTATCCTGTATCTTATTATTCCCAGACATATTTCACGGTATTTTCCTATCTACTACTCATCATGTGATCTTTTCGTATAATGTCGTACTTTGATTGCTCAAATTACCCGAGCGTCGGTATAAGAGATTGGAGAAAAATGTCAATATGCGTGCCCAGCTAATGCATTCCAAGAAAATCATCACTGTACCTGGGGACATCACCAATAGCCAATGAAAACTAGTTGAGCGCGTAGACGCGTATAGGGAGATATGTGTAAAGACAAGAGGCAAACCAACTTCAGTGTCCTTCTATCTTGACCCTGCTAGTGCTCGTGATGAGACCTAATTATCATTTTAAAAAATAGTGTTGTGGTAGTGATTTATCAATAATTATTGAATAATTATTAAATTGATTATGATAAATTACTGTTTCAACATGCGTGGGGGGAGGGGGGAGCAATGTGGAAATCTTTTGCTTAGTAACATTTCAAAACTCGTGAAATTCAAACGAAAAACTCCACTTCAGTAAGTTTCAAAGGAACTTTGAAGGAACGTAATTTTGGGGGGAACTTTTGAGTTACTTTTTTTCTGAGAAACAATAACGATGACTACGGTAGTTTCTTTTTGGATCGAATAACAAGAATTGCAACTAGTTCCTTTATTTGAGGAATTCACCCAACACTGGTGACAACAATAGTTCTTTGTTTTGGAACAAACAATATGAAAGTCATCGCGAAGATAGAATAATACTTGAACAGGCACTAAACTAGGAAACGCCATTTGGCCTATGCGTTGTTAGACGAGCGGATAGTAATAGTATGTCGACTTTTATGGCCAAACTTTTGCCTACATTTGCCAATTGGGTGACATTTAATTCAGAAATGAGTAAAAACTGATTCGAGTGGTACCAATTTAGCACATTTTATGGTTTTTCTTCAAAATGGCTCACCCGATCAAGCTAAAAGTTTTCATAAATGTTTATCAGAATGTAACCCAACTTCACGCAAAATTTCATTTTTTGGGGAAAATGATATTTCCTTTTTTTTCTGCAGTGTTATTCTAATGGGTATTTTTGAAATTTCTAAAATTCATAAAAAAAAAAGTTAACATCTGATATTGCCACAAAACTATACAGATCTAGGTAAGTTAGATGAGGAACCATAATGAGAAAAAGTTTGAAGTTGATAGCTGTAGCCATTTGACCTGTGGAGAACCGACAAAAAAACCTAAAAACAAACAACAAAAAAAACATAAAAACGAACACCAATTTTTTTCAGTATGTCAAATTGAATCCTCGCTAAAGCTCGTTTAATTACCTCGCGGTCGATCGCCTTAAATCCCTAATATTCATTTGTTAAATAGTAAAATGCTGCATTTATTTTGTATGAGTCAGAGAACACTTCAAATTATGTGACATAATTAACATCATCATAGTAAGGTTGGCATTACTGTAATCACGTAGATGCGCACACAGCTATAATGTAAATGTTTGTCATGTAGTAACTAGTACTAACAACAACAATGAATGTTCAGTAACTAGTAGTTACGACAACAATGAATGTTTACGCCAGACAACAAGCAGACGTTTCTCAACATGTATTATAAACTGATATGTGTCATCGAAAACTATTTTCTCGGAAATAGAAAGAGCCAAGTATTTCACGGTATTAGATGCAGCATCTGCTTTATGACAAATCCCACTGTCTGAAGAAAGTTCAAAACTGTGTACTTTTGCTACTCCGTTCGGAAGGTATTGGTTCTTGAGAATTCCATTTGGAATATCGAGCGCGCCAGAAATCCTTCAAAAGGACATTAATTTCTAGGGCTGTGCGAGACTCAAAATTTTCGAGCAAGTTCGAGACGAGATCGAGACTCGAACTCGCTCGGAAAGATTTTTTCCCAGATCGAAATACTTTCGGATCTCGAACGTTTTTGAGCAAGCGAGCAAGAGTGGAAGAATAAACTTGACATCTTTTCATAATTCAACAGATTGGTATTAATTAATAAATGTATAGTGTCTGAAACTTATGAAAAAGTTGACTCCGAGTGAGTTTTGTTGAGTCGTAATAATCACCAGACACGCACACGCGTCTTTCTCCCTTCCTCAGTTACTCCCCCTCGACCTAAACACATCCACACTCTGTCAAGTACAGATTGAAACGCCATCAAGCCTTCGGGACGGCCGAGCGCCAATGGCAAAAAGTTAGCGCGTTGTGTTTCTATCGGCGAAGTTAGCCGATCAAGTAGCTCATCAGCACCAAACTTATCAAGTAGTTTCGCCCGGTTTCTCTCGTACGCAATACAAAATTGTCGTAATTCTAACCGGGAAGTTATGATTTTCGAGGCTATCTTTTTAATATTGATTGTATCCACTTCAAATTTTGCACATAGATAACTATCATGCTAAAACTGCAAAAAAATTAAAATGAAATAAAAACCACCAATGGACATGATTATTTGGTTTTCACGAAATTTTCAATGAAATTCATTTTTCGTTCTTCTCAGACAAAAACTTTTTTGATTCAATTTTTTCACGACAATATTGCTGAAGTATTGTTCAAGGGTTCGTCATATCGATTTTTTGATATTCCTGCTATATTTCAAAATATGATTTTATTTACTATGTTTTTTTTTAAATTATATTTTCTATAAAATTTGTGCTCGAACTCGCTCGAACTAAATTTGTGCTTGAACTCGCTCAAACTAAAATAGTGCTCGAAATTCGCTCGTAACTCGCTCGAAAAAAGTCAATCTTGCTCAAAACTCGCTCGAACTCAAAAAGCTCTGCAGCCCTATTAATTTCCTTATTGATGGGATTGTAGGGGTTACCTGCTATATGGTCGATATACTGATACATGTTAAAACCAGAGTTGGGTAGGAACGTAACTAGAGGAACGCGTTCCTTTTTCGGGAACTTTGATGGGAACGTGTTCCTTTTATTAAGCAGTAACGTCTAACGAAACTGTGTTCCTTTTCATCGGTAACGAGGAACGAAATTTACGTTCTTTTCAAAGTTCCTTTGAATAGATTGTACTTCAAGAATGCATACACAATGTGGAGTAGATCGCCTATTGGCTATTTGTATGATAGCAGATGAAAGATTTTGTCGGTGTTCCTCTGTCTCACACGCTATCGACTCAGCCTAATCCCTAATCCCTGCCGTCCATCCTGTATGCAATTATTTCTGATGTATTTCACGGTTTTTCTCTGTCTATTTATCATCATACGATCTTTTCGTACATTGTCATAGTTTGATGGCTTGAATTACCCCAAAGTCCACATCAGGGAGAGTTGAGTCTGACGTCAAAGCTTTTTTTTTCGCTACGTTACCCCCACTACTCACTTCGTTGGGGTGAGAAGTTCGAAGCTCTCGACGGGATAGGATGTTCGACCAGAGAAATAATCACTCCCACAAACATATCGACGTATTTTGGCCGCATATGAGTGAATTTTTTCCAATGAAAAAGTAAATTGCTTAGATTTTCATTTTCAATGCATATCTTTGGTATATAATAATCTTAATTCTTCGACGATGAGTTCACTTTATTTCTATAATGGTCATTCATTCAACTTCTATTGTTCCTTCCGGCGCAGGTAATACGATCCGGTTACGATCCCGTCGAGAGCTCCAAACCTCTCACCCCAACGAAGCAAGTAGTGGGGGTAACATAGCGGGAAAAAAAGCTCTGACATCTGAGGGGTTTGGAAAAAATGTCATTGCACGTACCCAACTAATGCATTCCCAGAAAATCATCACTACCTGGTGACATCACCAACAGCCAATGAGAATGAGATATTTTCAAGACGCGTATAGGGAGATTCGTGTAAACACAAGAGGCCCATCGCACTTCAGTGTTCCATCTCAACCCTGCTAGTCCTCATGATAAAAAAATAGTGTAGTGGCAGTGTTTTATCAATAATTATCAGGTAATTATTGAATTGATAATGATGAATTACTGTTTGATCATGGTAGGGGGGGGGGGGTATAGTGTGGAAAAAGTTTTGGCTTTGTGACATTTTAAAACCCTTGAAAATAGTCATACAAATTCACCTTAAAAACTCTGCATCGGTAACTTGAAAGGAACCTAATTTTTGGGGGAACTTTTGAGTTCTTTTTTTTCTGAGGAAATGTAATGGTAACTAGTTCCTTTCTGGATCGAATAATGGGAATTGGAACTAGTTCCTTTATTTGAGGAACTTACCCAACTCTGGGTAAAACCCCGAGTGAAGATAACCAACTTCTCGTAGCTGTGTTACAGAATGCGCATGTCAAACTTCAAATTCAGTAAAGAAAAAGTGCAATTAGAAATTCAGACCATCAAATACTTGGGAGACAAGATTAGTACAGAGAGTACCGGTATTGCTATACATAAAGCAAAAGTAGAATCAATTGAATCAATGAAAACAGAATGAAATCAATGAAAATGTTCATGCCAGGCAGCAAGCAGACGCTTCTCAACATGTATTATAAACTGTATATGTAACCTCATGTGATAAATACAAATTCTTATCATACGTTGAGTGTTATATGTTGATATAACTAGGCAAACGCGTTATGTGTTTCCGCGTTGATGGATGAGCTGGAACATATCAACTTATCTTTGGATTGGTTATTATATATATATACACCTTGAGATCCAAACCATTACATCACTGCCATCTTATTTTCCATTAATAATTTATATAATAATAAAGAAGGCTTTGTTTTAATCGTTTACAATCAAGTGGTGACACTTGTTGCTTTGATTTAATAGGTATCTTAATAGCTTTGAATAATTGACACAAATAACATTATATATTTTTTTACATCGAAACGGCTGATCCGATTTGAGTAAAAGTTCGGAATAATGTGTATCATTATCAGATTGAAATTCTCTGAGAATTTGAATCCTCTCAGATGAAATATTTTTCACGAATGTTTTCCTCTGGCTTATTCTAATGGGATTTTTGAAAACTTTGGAATGAGTTTTCTCAGAAGTTGTTCAACCGATCGTGCCTCAAAACTATACAGCATCAAGTCAGATAGGGGTTCATGTGTGTGCCAAGTTTCAACTGATTTTGAATTTTTGTCTGACCTGTGGAGCGCGAACAAAAAAACAAAAAAACAAAAAAAAAAAAAAAAAAAAAAAAAAAACAGACACTTTTTTTTCGGTATAGTGTAATTGAGTCTTCGCTTCGCTCATCCAAATATAACCATACAAATTACATAATGATTTCAAAGTTATGATTTAGCGAAACAGCACATCGACGATAGAACGTCCGCCCTTTGCTATAACATTAACGACTGGCTATCTTGAGCAAATTATTGTTTCTCTTATTTATAAAACAAGCAGGCAAAGTTCTATTGTGAATTCTAGAAATTGTATTATGCGACAATCGTGATATAATGATGATTAACCTCTCCCCCTCAACTTCACACCATCAAGGTTATACTGAAGTGTAATCTTGAATAAAGAAATACAGAAGTAGGGCAGCTGTTATTCTTACCTCCTTGGTAATTCTGTAGAAAGTGTTGACGTAAGCAGCACCGCCAAGCAAGCCTTCAAACAAAACGACGCCAAACACCAACCAAATACTTGGCATGAACTCGTACACAACTTGAGTTGTGAACAAAACCACATTGATAAACTGAAACAAATTACATTAAACCCTAGTTAATTCGAACTCTGATCATTCAAATTTTGCTGTGATTCAAACAATAGTTATGGTTCCAACAGAGTTTTGAACCAGAAGCCTTATATTGAATATTACGATAATTCAAACTTTCATAATTCAAAATGGGTAGGCCTATTAACTATTTTTCGTAAATTAATATTTGAATTGAAGTGACCATAGAATAAAGAGTTGGGGAAGAACTTTATTCGCTTAGCTTATGAGCCAACTGCTGCGCGAATTAGACAACTGGCGCCTCGAGATAAGCAGAAGTGCAGCAACTAATTTGTACAAAGATCTCACTTCTATTACTCTCTCTCACTCTCGTCTGTTCATTGTAAATACTGTATGGCACTACGAACAATTTATTCATTTGAATTGTTTGCACAAAATCCATTAGTGGAGAGATTTGGATCTGTGTGGTCGATGCAGAGATTAGATGTAGAACTATAACACTAACTATCAAAAACAAAGAAAGAGTATTTAGAATGGGCTATAATATTCGTCAGAACTCTTAATTATTATGACTATACTATGACATTACATTCCAAGTAGGCCTACTGTACAAGATTTACACAAAATCACACTAAAATTACACTAGCACACTATTACACTATACAGTGAAACCTCTCTTCATTGTTTTTCAAGTGACCAGGAAAACAATCCATCCAGGAAAATGTAACATTCATTATATGAGAGTGGGGTGAGAAGAGAATGAATGATACAAGCAGGGAAACGATGGATCCAGGAACGATGCATAGAGGTTTCACTGTACCGGTAACATTATTTGAATTGTAATTTAAAATACAGTAACACTATAATAACATTATTAACACTAAATGCAGCATAAGATGAGCAAAATGTTTGAATGAGATGGAATCGAAAACTACACATCTTGGTTTTGTCTCTCAATACCTTCAGCACTATCTTATCATAATTACATAGAACAGATTACATCAAAATTACCTGAGTAAGTACCAATCATCTTTTTAAAATTGATACGTATTTGATCTAGAAAAAACACATCTTCCCTTTCAAAAGTTTGTTCCATTTATGTAAAAGTTTGTAATAATGCGTAGGCCTAAGCTTTTATTATGATATTTGAATTCAATAAATTTTAAATTTCAAAGATTTTTTCGTTTGCCCCGTTTGGGTTATTTTCATGGGAAATTGGTCAACCCGATTCTGCCCCCAAACTATATGGTCTATACTCCATAGTACCAAGTTGGATAGTGAGTTTAATGACATATGTGTATGATAAGTTCCATCGGAATTTGTCACTCGTTTGATCTGTTAAGAGCAAAAAAGAATCGAGTTGGCCAGTAAAATTGAGTCATCACTTACGCTCATCTAATTAGGGACATCAATTGACAAATATATAGTTCGGCCTCTACTTATAAATTAATAATAATGGAGAGATAATGAGTAGAAAGGTATGCTGATAAATAATAATTAATTGACATTATTAGAAACGATTTTCCATCGATATTGATTGTACCAACTGTATTTACTCGTATATAAGTCGCACCCGCGTATAAGTCGCACCCGCGTATAAGTCGCACCCCTGTTTTTGACAGTCATTTTTTAAAAACCCTATATATAATCGTGTAAGTCCCACCTGCAGTCTCCCGTACCGTCAAAAATACATCGCGATTGAAATGTTTAGCGCTCTGTTTGGGACGCGTATGAGAGAAACCCTTGGTATTGGCTTGCACTAGTTGCTAGCAGAGACGTGAGAAACCACTGTGAGGGGCCTCAACTAAACTTAACTCCATCCCGAACATACCCGAGTGCGACCGAGAGCACACAATGATGATGTAAAACGAAGACGCATGGCAAACCATTTTTTTGCTGCAAACATTTGAAATAATAACAAGGAAAGGAGGAAAGCATCTCGTAATTTCTTTTAAATTTCTTTATTTACACAACAAAACATTCATTCCATAGCAATAATGAGCAACATGCACAATAATATATAGCATTTACACTGAAAATAGCATGTTCACTGTGATGATGATTGGTGCATTTGACTTTTATTTTTGAAGATTTTGTGCGCTCATATAAGTCGCACCCCTCTTTTGAGCTCTCAAATTTCTAAACATACATGCGACTTATATGCAAGTAAATACGGTATTGCCTACGCAAAACTATGAGCATCATCTGAGTAGGCCATCGAGATCTTTCTCCTGAATATCCAATCATATTGAATAAGTTTTAATTATTATAAAGATTATACGCTTTGATGATGTCTAGGTATAATTATGATATAATGATATAATTTGAAGACTCGTACAATAACTGGATAAGAATAAATGTGAAACCAATTTTAAAAACTAGACCCTACTTAATCCAGAAAAAAACTAGCAAAAAAATATTTCTTTCCTGCCTAGATTTTATGATATAGGCCTATGCCTGATTAAATCTGCAAACTGAACTCATTGACAAGTTGTCAAGTTTAATCAAGTATACAATGACTCCACTACACAGGACATCATCACTCATAACCATTCCATTATCTATGGTAAGTTGCTCAATTTTTCTGTCAATGTGCATTGAATCAACTTACTTGAAGCACAGCCAAGATCCACACTTGTCCAATAGTGACTAGATTGACAGACGACCGAGATATGAACACGCCAATCTGGTAATCCACTTGCAGCCACCGATACTGCTCTTTATGGTCCAGCCAGATTCCTCGAAAGTCCACTAATTCAAACTAAGACAAAAGTGTTGTATTTAATAAGGTACCAAGAAATCATAGAAATGTAGAATATATGTATAATATGCATAACACATGGGAATTTTGAATTTCTACTACCCTATCTAATACCCTATTGGCTATTACAGCCATTAGGCTTAAGTCTGCTACCTCTGATTGACATCTGATATTTGTATTCATCAATAGATCGATCTCGTTTGTCCTTACTACTCGTGAATACAGACAGTAGACAGACTGCTATTCTCCCTCCCTTTCTCAAAGTACCAGTATTCACATATACGTCATATGCCCAACAAACAATTTAGATATGACCATAACTAGGAAAACGCGTTTCCGCGTAATGAATGAGCTAGAACATATCAACATATCATTGGATTGGTTATATATACCCACCTTGAGATCCAAACAATTACGTCACTGCCCTCCTATTTCTTAATTAATGTCCATTATAATAAAGAAGGCCTTATTTTAATCGTTTCCAATTAATTGGTGACGCTTGTTGCTTGGATTCAATTGGTATCTTAACCTTTCAACTGTTACACACGCATAAACCATATCAGTTTACCGTGCCCAGCATGCTACAAACGTAATTAGCCGTTTTGAATTCCGCGCTGTATTGATTATTTTTTGCTGGACTGAAAACTGTAGTTATCGAACCGATTTTTTTGGTGCTCTTGCGCGATCTATTGGTTGTACTTCTTCAAAATAACATCGACCTTCGATTTATTTCATAACAGTTGCGTTCATTCAGACGAATGTTCTGTCAACGAATAAACTGATTCAGAGTCAAGTGAAAATGGTGGATGTTGACTGACCAACTCGGCGATATAATATGCTTTTTTGACCGATAATGAGAAACTCACCCTACCACAAGAATATTAGAAGGTGAAACCGGTCATTATCTTGCTTTTGGTATCGATAACAATAATAGTGTATTCACTAGTGAAGATGAACATGATGTCCAAGATCCCGCGGCAATTCCTAGGCCTACTCAACCTTGGCCTAGGAACCAAATGTAAATCAGTATTTTTGAATTACCCATCTGATTTTCCATCAACCTTCCATTTTTTTACTCTTCTGTGATCTTTTTCCTGTGGTTTGTCAAAAAAATCATGCGAGAAATAATCATTTGTACAAACTATTGTAGTTTTGAAAAAAATAACTCGGAAGGGTGTACAGCTGCTGTCAGAAAACTCAGCAGTTGAAAAAGGTAAATAGCCTTAAGTGATTTAAAAACATCAAAACGGCTGATCCGATTTGAATGAGAGTTCGGAATAATGTGTATTATAATTATATTGAAATTCCCTGAGAATTTGAATTCTCTCAAAGGAAATATGTTTTACAAATATTTTCCCAGGGGTTATTCTTATGGGATTTTTGAAAACTTTGAAATAATGTTTCTCAGAAGTGGTGCAACCGATTGCACCTTAAAATTATACAGTATTGAATTAGATGAGGACACTTGTATATGCCAAGTTTCAACTGAATTTTAATTTTCGTTTGACCTGTGGAGTGCGAAACAAAAAAAAACATACTTTTAATGAATAACTGAATATGAATATTACTCACCAATCCTTGATTAATGAAATACTCAAACAAATACACAGCTCCCAAGGGAATCATGTACTTGAACAATGGCGGAATATTCCTGACTTTGTCGGTGAAACTTGTCAATGACGTAGATTCAGTCGCATCAACAGTCTCAGCGCCTCCTTGAGCAAACTCAAAAGATCCACTAGATATAGAAGTCTGTGGTGGTTTTTCTAATAAGAGCCAGAATCTGTGAACAATGGTTTGAATATGCACAGCCAATCTTTCTAGGAAACTAATACAAATATACTGAAAAAGTATAGGCCTATTGAAATTAAATCATGGCAAATCTTGCTTGTAGAATGTAGTGGTGTAACATGCTTTGTTGTTATCAAAATGAATATTGAAGTCAAAAATGAAAGTGACATCAATTCCATCCAATGAGGTTGACTTTAGACCAGTGATTTTTGGGGACTGGGTCACGAGGGGGCTGAACGTGGGTCGCCTTGATATGAGGATCAAAGAGATGAAAAATTGAATATTTACTCAATTTGAATAGAGGACATTGTAAAACCTCCCAAAGAGTGAGAGGAAAGATGCAACTTCCTGAACAGTTCTGGTTGTGCAGGGACGAACTTACGGGTTTGACCGAACTTCATCAGAGTGACCATTCTCACATACCCTCATACTGCTAGCATCCCCTAAACGTACACATGTGATTCCATTGAACTCAACGCCCAGCACAGTTCATGCTAAAAGGTTGTGTCACTGTCCTCTGACTGATTGTCAACAAAAACACCAAACATTTAAACTAAAGTAGGCAGCCATAACTGAGTTATGATTTTTTTATTCTCCTCTCAAGATAAGACGAGCATATACAAGATGTGACTTACAACATGTTTACAACATGATTGGTCAATTGAGATGGCGCGATGACATGGCTGATTGGCTGACACGGATAATTGGCTGACAAAGATAATTGGCTAACTAGAGATAACGCGGTACGCCATGATTGGTTAGCAACATCTCACGCAATAAAACAAATGCAGGTGTCGTGCAGGGTGTAGGTTGTGTTTACGTTTTGGGGATTGAGGCAAGCTTGTGTTTTTGCTATTTTATGATGAACACAGAACACTTGACTGGGACCATTGAAAATGGTGAAAGGGGACAAGAAATTGAGGTGTAGGCATGTATACTAAAAGTCATAAATCAGCATATAAGTATAACAGAACAAAATCAACAGGTAACATTATGGAGAATGGTTGGGACCACCTGGAAAATATGTATAAATGAAAAAATAATATAGGCCTATATGAAAATAGTATAAAAGATATTCTACTGTATCATATTATATACTTGTTTGAAATTCGTAATCAAATAATAGAGTTGGAAATGGAATGTTCTTCACTAGAACAAGTACCGGTACTTACGAAAATCCCATGATAACAGGCACAACCAACATGAGGAGTAATGCATTGGCAGGCGTCATACCAGCTGAAGTAAGCCCTGCATAAGATATGGCGCCAAATATGCCTGCGCCTCCAGTACCAGATGACCACGTTGATATAACATTCCT
Organism: Brachyptera risi; assembly: GCA_964007535.1. NCBI lineage: Eukaryota > Metazoa > Arthropoda > Insecta > Plecoptera > Taeniopterygidae > Brachyptera > Brachyptera risi. The sequence goes on from OZ023326.1 coordinate 54,252,151, forward strand.
TTGGGTAACGTAAAATAATGTACATTCATCCAGCCTCAGTGTTTATAAATTATAGTAAACCCTGAGAGAAGTTAAAATATCAAGACTATAAGAATGTAAAAGAGATTTGATTCCAATTGTCTGATTGAGTCAAACAATTTCAACGAATTTGATCAAATATATATTTATGTATACCGGTATATGTATATCTATATCTATCAGTGGCGGCTGGTGACTCTAACAATAGGGAGTACTGCAGTTGATAAAAAATTATATACAAAGGTACAAAGCCACAGAACAATGAGTGTCCATAGGGAATATTTGTTACCAATATCTTATTTCTCAAAGATTATTTTGTGCGAAATATTTTACCCTCATAGACGCAATTTTCTCATTTAACATCCATATTCAGATCTCAACATTATTTCTCTTTGTAACTCAATCATAATCTGTTGACCTTGTCCTTGCGGATTTATTGAAAAAAGATATCTTGAATTTAATGCTGCCAAAAATGAATATTTTGATGTATTTATTTGGAAAGTATAATTTAAGAATCGAGTTTTATGAAATTAAAAGTTCTATAATTCGATCGATCCACATGATTAGTGGGTCTATATAACTCAGCTATGATTTCTCAGCGTGACACTACACGTAATGCCATCCGCCAAAAGCTTAGTACGAAACTATCCCGACTATTAAGTAACGACACCACTGATAATACAGTATGTCCATTTGTTGGAATTTACCTTCTCTTTTGGTTCGATTAATTTATTTCAGTTCTCTTTTTGGGGATACTGAAGAAATAATGTGAATTAATCCACTAGTATATTTTTATATTGAATCATCTAG
>OZ023326.1:54257215-54301166 GCA_964007535.1 Brachyptera risi
GGAAACTGTACACAAAGAAAAAGAATACATTGATTTAAGCTGAGCTCCACTTCCATAAATAAGTACAACAATATCAACAATGATTAATTTAACAAAATCATATATACTTACTGGACATGAAATGGGAAAAACGGAGCACACAGTTTGATGGCTAGCGACGGTAAAATATCTGCCAATAATATCGCGCCCGTTGAAACATGATTACAATCACGGGTTGAATTGGCAGGCAGAGATGTAGGAGTAGGCTGTAACGGATCTAGAGAATTACGAAAGTTGGTCCCCAGAATATCGTGGGCAGCACTCAGCATGACAACATAACCATAGTTATTGCACAGCCCAAGGAGCCAATATGCTGTCAGGTTTCGCCAGTTTGTTGGTTGATCATCGATTTGTAATGTAGAACTCACCGACTTCTTCAAACTCCTTGACTCTGTTTAAAAATAAAAAAGCACACACACAATTTAAACTGGAGAATCATTTGAAAATCTTTTAGACCTACAATATTTTGAAGTGGGCCCCTACCAGAGCTTCATGCAACAAATATAGTGAATCATAGATTACAGTAGATTTGATCTCTGCTGTGAGACAACTGTTGGAAAGAAGGGTGGAGGAGGGAAGAAGATTGTGCATGGCTTTCCTAGACTTGGAAAAAAACATATGATCATCTACCCAGAGAAAGGGCATGGGAGAGTATCAGGGCAAAGGGAACAGATGTAGGTTTGACAGACCATGTGAAGAGTTTGTGTTGGGAATGCAAGGGTTTGGTGCAAACAAATGGTTGCAGGACGGAGTAGTTTGATGTGAAGAGAGAAGTTGGGCAGAGCAGTGTCCTATCACCCATGTTGTTTGTAATGGTGATGGATGAGATGATCAGAAAAGTGTAACCAGAGAAGAAAGGTCCAGGGTCAAAGACAATGATAAATGCTGATTACTATAGGAATACGGAGACAGTAGAGATGAGGTAAAAGAGAGAGTAGAAGGATGGAAAAAATGGCCAAGGAGTTTGGGATGAGTAATAGTGCAGAAGGAGCAAGACAATGGTGATGAGCAAAGAGAAGAGGAAGATTCAAGAAAAAGTACAGCTGCAAGGTCAAGAACTGGAAGAAGTACGAGAGATCTCATACTTGGAAAGTGTAGTAAGTAATATGGCAAAAGTAGAGCTAGAAGTGAATAAGAGAATATATTCTCTCATGCAATAGTATTTCAAAAAGTAAGGAAGCTGATTTGTAAGAAATATTTTCTGAGGAGTGGGAAGATACTTATTTATAATCTTCACTAGGTACTTGCCTATTTCAACATATGGAGCAGTTGCATGGTCAATGAACAGGAGAGAAGAAAAGAAGAGGAGACAGCAGAAGATATGAAGTTTGTGAGGAGCATATCAGGAGTGTCGAAGATGGAGAAGAAGAGAAGCAGAAATATAAGGAACGAAGTGGGAGTGGGACGGTTATCATTTAAAATGGAAAGGGAGAGACTTAGGTGGTACAGGCACATGCGACAAATGGAAAAGGAGAGAATATCGAGAGCAATGTTTTAGATAGCAGAAAACAATGGAACTAAGAGAAGAGTTGGAAGACCAAGAGAAAGGTGGCAGGAGAGAGTCAAGTTTGTGGCACTCAATTGAGAAAAAGTGGTAAAAGAGAGATGGTGGGAGGATAGAGAACAGTGGAGGGAACTCGTGAAAGAAGAGGAGGAAGAAGTTGGAACTGGCGGGAACCGATTGATATAAGAACTCTGTCCTAGAAAAAGAGTTAGAAACACCCCCAGGCCAATTCAATTGGTTATATGGGTTTGAGAGATATAAATAGGCTATCAATCATGGTTGGTAAGCATCTCGTCTGTGCACTTATTACCAAGGTACGTTCTATATTTCGATCCCATCCATATGCTTCCTCTTGCTAAATAGTTTCTGTAGACCTATAGTAGTAGCTTTTTCACTTTAGTAAGTTTTTTTAGTCCAGTCCCCTGATGAATGTATTCAAGAGGTTCCACGGTATTATCATAGTCCTAATGACCCATAGCTATTTCTATAAGTTTATATTGCAATGCAAGGCCCTACCACACCACTTTAATGTGATATATTCATAGAAACCACCTACCAAATCATTGTGTGATTCTCCTATATTCTTACAGCAATCTCTATGTCAATCCAATACATTATGCTGATTCAACAGCTAATCTACTGCGCAAACTTCATGCAATAATTTGGCTCAACTGTTTTTTATCAAGATATCAGCTTGTTTCACAGTTTAGACTACCGGTACTCTTCAATATATTACATTGAATCCTTGATCCCTGAGATAAGTACTGGAAACAGATGGTGCTTGTAGGCTTCTAAGTAGTTCTGAATATAATACTACATGCCTACATTCTTATGCACTTGATGACTTAGGAGCATGATAATGATTGTGGTACTATGAATGGTACTATTATGGAAATCGTGATAGGTAACTGAATATATTCACCATGATTCAATGGGTTAGGTGATGGGTACTGAGTATGTTTTAGCACACACAACTTGTCAACATCAATTTTGTAGGATACTAATTTACACTAAACCCAAGTACAAGTGTATAGTATACTAATTAATAAATGATAAGTCATAGTTTCCAACATCACACCATTTTTGAATAGGCCTCTACTTAAACATCCCACAAAAATTCACTAAAAAATCTATAAATTCCCATTTTTTCACAACAAAATAAGCTAGTCAGTCACTTCTTCTTCATCTTCATTCTGTTTCTTTTTTCCTTTCTCTTCTTCTTCATTTCTTTTTTTCAATTTCAATTGCATTTGAAAATTATTTTTGTTGCATGCCAAATGTTAATTGAAACTGTGATCCATTAGAATGTACATAATCAATTTGATTCCATATGAGATGACATCAACTGGATAATTTCATTGAATATGAATTTTTATTGGACGGGGGTAAGCGAAGACTCAATTTTATCTCATTTAAAAAAATGAAATTACTTTTTCTTCTTGCTCAACAGGTCCAAAAAAAACACATTTTGATGAAACTTGGCATGCACATATATAATTACTGGTAGGCCTATCTAAAGTGATAGTGATACTTCATAGTTTTGGGGCGCAATTAATTGGTTGAACCACTTCTGAGGATAACGATTTTGAACATTGGAAAAAATCCATGAGATACTAAAAGGGGAAAATTTGGGAAAAATATTTTCTTCAAATAAATTCAACTTTATATGAAATTTAAACCAGGGACTGAGACCTTTATGTATGAAGGTCCCGATTATGAACTAAACTTTGTAAAGGTACCGGTTACGGAGCAAATTTTATAAAGGTCCAAGGCATGGTTATGATGAAGCAAATTTTATGAAGGTCTCAGTTATATTGTTATGAAGCAAATTTGATAAAGGTCCCAATTGCGGTTACAGTTATGAAGCCAATTTTCAACAACAAAAATAATTGACCAATGTAGATGGACGTGACTTATACGAAGCAGGGGAAATTTTAGATACCTTGATTGGTTATTTCCCTATTTTCCCCTGCTTCACTGTCCACTTGATTGGTTTTTATATTTTGTGACATCACAAGGGCGGACGATCTACATCGGTCAATTCAGTGCGTATGAAGTAAACCTGCATAGGTACCAGAATGACTTTTTTCAAAAGAAGTGCTGAGCAAGATGGTTATTCATCAGAGAAATAATTATAATATCTCACCGTTCTGAGTGTTTCTCTTATTGTCAATTAAGAATGGAATTCGTGAAGGAATATGTAGATAGGCAAACTTGCAAAGATCATTAATGTCAGATTTTGAAGTAAACTAATGACGGTTCTGAATCTGATTAGACATTTTATTAACTATGTACTAGGCAAACGCGTTATGTGTTTCCGCGTTGATGGATGAGCTGGAACATATCAACTTATCTTTGGATTGGTTATTATATATATATACACCTTGAGATCCAAACCATTACATCACTGCCATCTTATTTTACATTAATAATTTATATAATAATAAAGAAGGCTTTGTTTTAATCGTTTACAATCAAGTGGTGACACTTGTTGCTTTGATTTAATAGGTATCTTAATAGCTTTGAATAATTGACACAAATAACATTATATATTTTTTTACATCGAAACGGCTGATCCGATTTGAGTAGAAGTTCGGAATAATGTGTATCATTATCATATTGAAATTCTCTGAGAATTTGAATCCTCTCAGATGAAATATTTTTCACGAATGTTTTCCTCTGGCTTATTCTAATGGGATTTTTGAAAACTTTGGAATGAGTTTTCTCAGAAGTTGTTAAACCGATCGCGCCTCAAAACTATACAGCATCAAGTCAGATAGGGGTTCATGTGTGTGCCAAGTTTCAACTGATTTTGAATTTTTGTCTGACCTGTGGAGCGCGAACAAAAAAAAAAAAAAAAAAAAAAAACAGGCACTTTTTTTTCGGTATAGTGTAATTGAGTCTTCGCTTCGCTCATCCAATTAGCAAATCACTTATTTGCGGGAAAGTCCCTGATAAATTAAAAATTGCTGTGAACTGCCCTGTTTTTAAAAAGGGTGATCACATGCTTTATTCCAACTATAGGCCTATAGCATTGTTACCAATTATAGATAAAAGCATGGAGCGATGCGTTGCAACAGCCCTAACAAATTACTTGATCAAATTTAAAATAATTACTAAATTACAATTCGGCTTCCAAAAAGGCAAGAGTACATCTGATTTGTTGGTAGAGTTCTCTGATCTAGTTATTAGTTAATGATAAATTGAATAACAATATGCACATAATCACTATGTTTATAGATTTCTCCAAAGCGTTCGATACGTTATCCCATGCAAAATTAATTATAGCTCTTGAGAATATTGAAGTAAGAGGTCCAATGCTATCTTGGTTCACCAGTTATTTGAAAAATAGTTCATTTTTAGTTAAAGTTGATAATACAAGTGAATTAAGATCTTCTAACACTGGCATGCCTCAAGGTTCAATATTGGGTCCTTTATTGTATTTGATTTACGTTAATGAAATGGTGAAGTGTCTAACATTCTGCCAAGTTTTTCTATATGCCGATGATACTGTTTTACTATCAATACACACAAAATTAGACATTGCCAAAAACCCAATGCAAATAGATTTCAATCAGATTTTAAAATGGACACATGACCATAATCTGGTTATAAACGCTGGTAAAACCAAACTGATTCATATTTGTTCACCTTTCAGCGATTTGAAATTTTGACCAATAAACATTATATACCATACCTACAGTTGTCTACACAGTCTGAATAACAATCAAAGTTGTGATGAATGTAACAAATTAATAAATCAAGTGGACAGTCATGTTTATTTAGGCGTAACAATTGATCAACATTTCACCTGGGAGCTCATATAGATACCTCTTTGTAAGCGTCTAAGGGCCGGTATTACAATCTCTCGACAAAGTTCCCGACAAAATTTGTCCTATCGACAAGACAGTTTGGTGGATTACCACCCATCGCTAGCATTTGTCGGGCACACTAAATGAGTTGTCGGGCAGATTATTTGGCGGCCAGTCCAGGTGCCTACTGAAGAGTTTGGCAGTCAGATAACTCAATTCAAAATGGCCGATTGTTTACTTTTCATTTAATGTGAAAGCACCCACCGACAATTATATTCTGAAAAGCAATCAAGTAGAATTGTATAGATATGGATGACTGGTTTGAAGATTCCGATTCAGAGGATGAATTCCTAATGTTTGTGGCTCTTCGAGTCAGGAAACAAAAAAATATAAGGCCACGCATCGATAATTTCAACTTTTGGGATGCCGACGAATTTTTCATGCGTTTTCGACTGACAAAGCCGACAGTTCTACGCATTCTGGATATGATAGAGCCTCAGCTGGAACACCCAACGAATCGGTAAGGAACTCAAAAATAAAAATCAATAATAATTTCTTGTTTTTTATCAGGGCCAGCTGTTACATAATAATATGGGTAATTCTTAACCTATGATAGAAAATAAAAATATAATATGTAGCAACACTTCCTCATCTCATATTTTTTACTTAACACAAAATTCAAAACTTTTGTATGTGTAAATTCTAGAAATGGTTCGGTATCTCCGATGAACCAACTTCTGTTGACGCTGCGATTTTATGCAACCGGCAACATGCTGATTTCTGTTGGCGATTTTGCTGGCATTCATAAGTCCACCGCCGGCGTCATCATAAAGAAGGTCACACGAGAGATCGCCCTTCTTCGATGTCGTTTCGTGAAATTTCCAGACACGAATCAAGGGGTACGGCAAATCCAGGAGGGGTTTTATCGAATGAACCGCTTTCCACGGGTCCTTTGTGCGATAGACTGCACACACATTCGCATACAGTCGCAAGGTTCGTTTATTACAGTGCCTGATTTACTAATTTTACACATGTGTATTAAAGTTCTATAATTAATAATGTATTGATTATTTTATTTCTTGAAGGAGGCATCGAAGCGGAGGTGTTCCGAAACAGGAAAGGCTGGTTCTCTTTGAATGTCCAGACGGTGTGCGATGACAAGACACGGATAATGGACATTGTGGCGCGATGGCCAGGATCAGCTCACGATCAAAATATCTTCAACAACTCCACTTTGAAAGCCAGATTTGAAAGGGCAGAGTTTGGAGATGCTTTGATCTTGGGCGATTCTGGCTATGCTGTCCGGCCGTATCTTGTTACCCCACTGAGAAATCCGGTTCTCCCTGAAGAGCACCTGTACAATGAGGCACAAATAAGGACCAGAACAACCGTAGAACGTTCCTACGGTATTTGGAAACGCCGCTTTCCGTGCCTGTCGTTGGGTCTTCGTCTCAATATCGTCACTTGCCAAGGGGTGATAGCCGCCTGCGCCGTGCTCCACAATATGGCAGTGGATATGAATGAGGAGCAGCCACCTTTTGATCCCCAACTTCCAGAAGTGGACATTGCCGGTGACCAAATTGCAAGAGACGTGGTAGCTCAAGACAACAGGACGACACAGAGGACTCTCATCGATTATTTCAGGAGAATGCTATAGATCAAATAACAGCTGTTCTTGAATAATCACCACTCACAAGTTCTAGTTATCTTAGAATTTTCTTTATTAAATGAAGATTAAATGGAATGGATACATAGGCCTTAATTAATATTTAATGATGAAGGGAAAAACAAGAGTTGGTAAAAAAAAAATGAAAAATGAAAAAGTTAAAAAAAATTACCCATATCAACACGCTTTTTCCTAACATCCAACTCTAACGATTCGTGCTGTAATGCTAGAATCTTGACCTCCCACTCATGTATCTCATCGAGCCTCTTTTTTTTATCCAAATATTCTTTCTCCAATATGGCAGCTTGGCACACAGCCAAGTTTTGTTTCGATTCTGCCATTTTGGAGAATTTATCCGTAGATACATTTCTGGCACACAACTCCTTGTTGGTCAGGGTTGGACGCCGACGAGAGTGCCACGGCTGCACAGTATCTGCAACAGAAAAATATAATTTTGAATGAGTATGTTTCACACAAAAAATTGCTCTATAGACGATATCCATCTCATTCTACCATACTTTTGATTAGCACCATCCTTATTTAATTTTGCTCATTCAAGGGGCTTACATTAACTGGAGAATCTATTAAATGTCATCAGTTTCTTAGATAATTTTTTTCTGTTTCCACCAATATGCAGCGGTATTTTCATGTGTCAAGATTGTATATTTCCACTTAGAATATTGATATGAACTGATAGTAGTTTAATGGACTTTCTTCATTGTGTAAATTCTAGAAAATTAAAACTCTTGCATAGGCATGACCGCATACTATCTAGTCCAACGTAACTAACCATGAGGCAAATCAGGAAAATTCTCCCTTAGCACCGAGTGCTTCGGACGCTTGAGCTGGGCTGGGGTGTAATGCGTCCAGTCTACTTCGGGCTCAGCAGCAGACTGCTGAGTATCGTCTATGAACCACAATAACACATTGAAATTTTTATATATGTCGTAATGCCAATACCATCGTGAGAGTTGGTGGCTCTAACAGACTGGTGAAGATACCATAGGCCTACACCAACATTAACGATCATTGATCTGTCAACTTCTGCTTGGCTTTCGATAAATGCAGTCTCAATCTATGTAGATGCTCGTAATCAATGCAAAAAACAATAAATTAAGATACTACGTTAAGGTACTACGTTGCATACGAGAACGTACCAGAAACAAGTCGTTCTTCATTGTCCGTGCGTGCCTCCAATGGCTTGCAGGTTGAACTGAGGTGACTGGTTACAGTGTTACAGCCACTGCTTATTGCATCTAGAGTTGACTGTAACAAAGATGCAAAATACCAATTAAAAAGTTGAATGTATTATACCTTCAACTTTTTGAATTTCTCAACAAATATAAACAATAATTTTCTCAACCTAATCTCACTAGTTAATCTGAATGTATTAACTTGACATAGTGAAATTGTTATTCATACCAGTACCCAGTAGCAAAGTGTCGGGTGAACATTGAGGCAATGTCTACCCAACACAAAAAAAAATGGAAGGAAAAAATGGTATATCTCTATTTTTATCTCTAAATTGATTTCAAGTTTCTCCAGGCGACGATATTTTGCCCGATACACTGTCACACGCTGTGTGTGTGTGTGCACGGTTGGCCGTGTTCGCAGCTGTCTCCTATGCTTCGTACACAGCGTCTCTTCCCCGAGCCAATCTTGCACGTTAATTGAGTCGTGCGCATGCTCGGGTCTGTCACCATATACGCAACTTATACAGAGCAATGAGACACGTCTCTTAGCAATAACAAGCACGGGCAGGATCTGATTCTACCGTGTTTTTGATCTTCAAATTATGTTTTAAATTATTATATTTTTGAATTTTTCTTTAATTACAAGTGTTTGTTTTATCTGTTGATATGGAGGAAGAGGACGATGTGATTGACTATGCACTTGTTAAAACACTTTCCAAAGTTACGCAGTCAAATGCCTGATTGAACATAAACAGCCAAAGCACATATTTTTAGCATAATTCATAATTATGATAGTGTCTTCAATTATTTCCAAATATACTATTCTGCAATTTATCATGATGTCATAGAAACTATGAAAAAACACATTCATTTTTTTTTCTCTGGGGGGGCTACAGCCCCCCCCCCCTCCCCCTCCCCCCACATGTTCCTTATTTGGCCTTCCAATCTCTCACCTTATCCAGAATGTGTAAATCAATCTCGCTTCCACTGGTATCAGACTCGTTACCGGCAGATGTCTTTGAGCAAACTGAAACATTCAGGGAGTAGGAAAGGAATTGGAGTCTAGAAGGATTTTTACTCGGTGGAATCTCAAATTTGGATCAGATTAACGGTTGAATTGAATGTAAAAGTTCAAGGGCACGCTAACAACCTTGATACCGGTAATAATATTCACAAGAATATTTCATCTCGTGATGTTTCTGTGGGATTATTATTATTATTATTATTTAACTCTTGCAAATGCACATAAATGCGCGGTGGCAAGTTCCCTAAGTACCCCTATCCCACCATCTCCTTAACCCTCTGACGGAATAACTTTAACCTGATTTCATCCCCTTCAAAAACATTTCTACTAAGCCCATTCCAGTCCCTACCTGTCCTATTTAAGAAAGAGAATTTACCGACATCTAATGTAGCCCCCTTTATGACTACCGCTCTATCATGACCCCGCCTACCTCCATACCCTGACTTATTTCTTTTTATCAACTCATGCAGCTCCCCCCACCCCCCCTCTCCCTCCATTACCCTGAAGAAATTACATAAACGATCCTCCTTCCTCCGCATTTCCAATTTCTGCCACCCCAGGTCTCTCATCATCTCAGTTGGACTCTCCAACATTCTTACCCTCTCCCCCCTTTCATTCTCATCCCATTTCCACCTCCTAACCCTACCTGTAACCCTTCTCACAGCAATCCTTTGAACCCTTTCCACATCCCTTATCTCACCTAATCTATAAGGATCCCAAACTGAACTAGCATATTCTACCATGGGACGCACTAACGAGAAATATGCTTTTTCCTTAATCTCCATACCTGCCCCCCTAAGTTGCCTCATTACAAAGTTTAGTGCATTTATACTCTTTTTTACTATTCTCTCAATCTGACTCCCCCACCCTAGACGCCTATCAAATACCACCCCCAAATACTTGTAGTTTTCCACCAACTCCAGCGTCTTCCCTCCTACCTCATACACTACATCTGTCCTTATGTTTCTCTTACTGAATGTGACTAACTTGCACTTTCCTGTATTCAACCTCATCTTGTTTGACTGAACCCAACGATTAATTGCCGCTAAATCTACCTGAAGAGCTACTACATCCTCCTCTGTAATGATTTCCCTATATAACACACAATCATCTGCAAATAACCTTATTTTCGAATCAACAACACTAGTCAGATCGAATGAATATTAGAGTTTTAAGGCGCATCGACAGCGAGGTCATTTAGCGGATCATCTATATATAAATCAAACAATAAGGGACCCAACACACTACCCTGTGGAACTCCTGACGTAACCTTAGTCTCACTTGAAACCTCTGAACCCACCCGAACTCTTTGCACTCTATCCTGAAGAAAGTTTCCAATCCAATTAACCAACCCAGCATTCCCAACGGACATTTTTAACTTCCCTAATAATATATTGTGATCTACCTTATCAAAAGCCTTCTCGAAATCTAAAAACACTGCATCAACACGTCCCCCCCTATCACTACCCCAGCCAACTCTTCTGCAAAACCTAACAACTGCGTCTCACATGAATAACCCTTCCTAAACCCATGCTGCACTTCTGAAATACTCCTTCTTTCATCTACCTTCTCCACTACTCTCTTTATAACCACCCTTTCCATTATCTTACACACATGCGATGTTAAACTAATTCCCCTGTAGTTGTCTACCCTACCCCTTTGCCCTCCCTTTGAAATTGGAACCACCTCCGCTTTTTTCCAAACTTGCGGTACTCTACCTGCTGTGAGTGAAGCTTGAAACAACCTTAGCAAATAACCTACAACTCCCCTACCCGCTAATTTCAGTAGATCGCTTTGCACCCCATCTATGCCTGGCGACTTCCCACTTTTAAGTTTCCTTAATACATTCCACACTTCTCTCTCTGTAAGCAGAACCTCCTCCCCATCCCCCTCTATTGCTTCCTCCTCCCCCATAATTCCATTCGCATTGAACACTTCCCCATAGAATCTATTTAAAGCTGCTGCCTTCTCTATGTCCGTTTTCCACTCATTCCCTACCTGATCAACTAAAGTTGGCAACTCCCTGCCACTACCTTTCTGACTAGAAACAAACCTATACATTCTATTCCAGCTACCTTGCACATCACGTTCATTGAACATATCCCCCATGAATCTTTCTTTTGCCTCCCTCTTAGCCCTGTTTAATTCCCGCCTTAGTTCCTGGACCACCTCCTTTCCCTCCCCTGACGCCCTCCACTTCCTACTCATCTTTCTACCCCTCCTCTTAAGCCTCCTAACCGTACTATTATAGTAAGCCGGATCTGCATTTGCCTGTAGCACCTTATAGGGAACCAACTTATCCCTAACCTCTTCATATATTTTCTGAAAATTGAACCACAGCCCTTCAATATCATCCATGTCTATCTCGCACCACTTCTCAAACCTATCCTCAAAAGCTTTTCGAACCTCCCTTGCCTGCACCCTTTTGTAACCCCAAACTTTCTTCCCAACGTTTTTAGTTTGAACCGGAGCTAATGCTAAACTGACTATGGGTATTCGATGATCACTGATGCCTTCAACTACCACCGTCCTCGCCCACAACTCTATTGGCCTTACTAACACTACGTCTAGAATATTAGTTCCCCCTAGCCTTTTACTCCTAGTTCCCTCCTCCACAACCTGATGAAAACCTTCATTTAATATACCCGTAACAATATTTTGCACTACTCCCCTCCCATGTTCTGTACCTCCTACCTCCCACCGTACATTAGGCATGTTTAAATCTCCCGCTATAATTAAGCTCTCTACATTATCCCTAGCACTAAGCCTATCCTCCAAACGATGAAGCAATCCTAAATCCCCCCCCGGAGGCCTATATGCCGCGATTACTTCAAGAGACTGCCTGCCTACCATTATCCTCATACCCATCATCTCTACCTCCTCTTCTTTCCAGAGCAACGTCCCTTGGATTCCTCTTTTAACTGCTACCATTACACCCCCTCCGTGCCTATCCCTATCTCTCCTGTGCAGAGTGTAACCATCTACAGTTAATTCACCTTCTGTAAACCCCTCTCCTAGCCATGTCTCCACTGCCACCACCACTTCTGGCTGATACAATTCTAACAGCGTCCTGAATTCATCCACCTTATTTGCCAAGCTTCTACAATTTACTACCATTAGACTAATTTCTGGGCCGTTACATTCCTTCAACATTTTTTGCCCCCCACCCATTTTACACCCATCTACTTCAGCCGTTTTTCCCTTACCTACCTCATCCCTCACTAGTCAGGCCTGTGCTACCAGCCTACCACCTACCCTCCCTAACAACTCACCAAACACACACTTTCCCTCATCCGACAGATGAAGCCCATCTCCACATAGGCCTTCACCTTGCAGCCAACAATTGGCATCCAAAAAACACACACCCATTCTTTCACACATACGCCCTAGAAAACTATTCATTCCGTCTACCACCCCCTTCTTCATATCCTTACGATACAAAATCCCACTAACAACCACCCTACCTACCCCAAACCTCCCAATAGCTACATTCACTAACCCCTCCATCTCCTGCACCAACTTCACCTTTCCCCACCCCTCCCTACCACTGATGTCATTCGTCCCTACGTGAATGATCACCCCCTTCCCCGCAGCATCCTCCTCCCTAACCTGCTCTAGCACCTTCTTCATCCCGGCTACACCTATTCCCGGTAAAACTGTAACATCCAGCTTCCCTCCCACCTGCACTCCTACCCCTCGAACTAGTGAGTCTCCTAGCAAGACCACCCCTCTCAACCCCTCCTTACCCACCTTGACCTTCTCTGACCTAGGTCCTGCCCTAGCCTTAAATTATAACAATGATAAACAATGATGTTGGCCTACTTACGACACATTTACTAATATAATGAATAACTATAATTATATTTTATGAAAATGTATGTATGATTGACTTTTTTCAACAAAACATTTTTTAGTTCTGGTACAGTACTCCATTTTTCTTGAATATATTGCATATATACTAGTGGGTCTACATGAAAAACATCAATTTTTATTCTGGTTCTGTGGTACCAGTACACAATTGTTTTGTTATGAAATAATTATTTAATAATTTATTCAGATGATGAATTTGAGATATTAAGAAATTGAAGCAGAAAATAGACAAAACGTACCCACCAGAAGGTGTACACTTTTTATATACATTACCACTTACTGGTAATTGGAATGTTGGTGTATAATATAGGAATGTATGGTACATAATAAATAGGAATGTATGGTACACAAGGGGAATGATATTAGAGTACACAAATATTACATCACAGTCTCTGAAACAAGCAATAGTGAAATTAATAGGCCTATACCTGATTGAGGCCAGCCAGTACATGTAATACATAATATGCACACTCATACACATACTTATAACTGCATCAGGCCTATGCTTCACATTACTGCTATCTACAGGTAGGCCTAGTTGTGTATTATGTTTATGGCAAATAATAAATTATTACACAAAGCTGCATCCTGGCCTACCTTCACTTAGGCCCTACACCTTCAGCGTGTAAAATAATAGGCCTAAACTTATAACTTGAATATTTAAAAAGATATTTAAATACTTGAAGCAAACATTGCAACCCCTGTCAGGATGGTCGACTTTGATGGGAATCGAACCCCGGTCTCCTGAATGACGGTTCAGTGTATTAACACTCGGCCACGCGTCTCAGTACAGTAAAATAATGACTGGTAGAGTGGTAGTATTAACATTAACTACACTCACGTCACAACCTCAAGAATCTTCAAATTAAAAATGGGCCATAAAAAGTGAACCGTTCCAGTGAACTGTCTGGTACCGTACTGTAGTTGAAATACTTTGTAAGTTCAAATTGTAGCCTACAATCAATTTCAATCAATTTTAAGAAAAGTTTTGCCCTATTTTGAAAATTAGAAACAAATTAATGAGAAAAGGTTGTATAACAACTAAATACTGGTAGTGATTCGAAATTTAAAATACATAGGCCATTGAGTTGGTAGTCCAATGTTAAAGTTCTATAAGAGCAACTGTGATCGGCTGACCCGAGCTTCACCCAAAAAGCATTATATTTTGTCCAGGTGGTGCTAGTGTCGCCTGTGCTACAGAACTGGCGACACTAGCATCACCGGGACAAAATACCATGTTTTTTGGGGGAAGCTCGAACTGTCAGATTTATAGCTAGCCTCGCCATAAGAATGTACAGTCTTTCTAACGTAGTTATTTCAAAGTCAATGCATAGGCCTAACCATTTAATTCAATTTTCAACTAACCTGGTGTGACAAGCATGTCGCTGTCATGTGCTGAAGGTAATCCGTCACATGACAACGGAATCAGTCCCCGTATCAAGTCGATCAATCCTGGGTCGCCTTTCGGTTTTTTATATGGGCCTCCACCGGTTTTGAACTTCTCTTGACGCTCACTGGCAATGGCAGCTCTTGCTTCCCCTTTGAGCTTGTCGTATTTTGAACGTAGCGCATTGACGTCTCTTGGGCTCGTGGTCGTGGCATTGAATTTGCTTAATATAAGCTCCCATGCCCCTTGCTACATACACATAAAAATGTATTAATATCTCCACGTAAAATTAGAAAAGTCTAGGGCTACTGATGACACGTCAATCAAACTGACCTTTTCCATGATTCATATCGTGGACAAGCAATTGGGTCTAAGCCTGTCGTTAGGCAAAGTCAAACTAGCCTAGGGCATAGGCCATGTAATTTAACCAGTACACTACTAGCAAAAGCTAGTCTTATTCTCAATCTCGAAGTGTAGGTCTAGGCCTATAGTTATATACCCTGACCTAACATACCTTTACAAGCACTAGGGGGCGTACTATCATCTAGGCCTAGACCTACCTAGGCTAGCCCAACACCTAACTTTGATTGAATAATGTTAGATCCGAGGCCTATCTGTCTATATCAGTCTGTATGTATATATCAGTATGTCATGTATCTATCCCTAGGTGATGGGCCTAGGTGGAAGTCAAAGTCTTTTTGATTTCATTGACAGGCAACTGTAACCTCGAAATAAAACTGGTGTTGCCTACATTGCAATTCTTTCTTGATCAATATAAATAATGTTCTTACCTTTTCTCGCCAAGTTACAGCATCTGTTTTTTTATTTTCTATGATGTGTTTGTATGATGCAACTATTTCAAGGAGGGAATAAACTTCCTCCGAAGTAAAATTCACCGAACGGGGTTTCTTTACTTTGGTCGCCATTTTTCTTGTTTGTAAACACTTCTGGTCCATTCAGGTGTGACTTTCGCCAAAAAAATTACCAACATTTAATACCAACCTATGAAAATTTAATTAACATGAAGTCCCTACCAAAGTTGTCTGACTGACAGCTAGCAGAGACCTGGATGTAGCTGGTAATCTCCTTACCAAGTTAGGGTGACTACTATCTTTAGGTAACACCCAGCTAGATACCACATTTGGTAAGACATTGTAATACCGGGCCTAAGATCATGTGCTCTTCAACTATATAATTTGAAATTTATACTTCCTCCTGATGTTAACTGTTTGATATATACTTCTCTTGCCGAATCAATAATTGCATACGGTGTTCTTGCTTGGGGTAATGCATCGTCGGTTCATGTCAATAAAATACTTTCTCTTCAAAACAATATGATCAAGTCCATCATCCCATTGAATTTAAAATTGAAATTAAATAATAATATTAATGCACTTTATCAAAATACTAAATTACTACCTATTAATAGACTCTTCCGTTACAAATTTATATTGACATTCTATTACTCGGAACAATTCAAAACCTTGTATACAAATCCTTCTAACACAAGATCGTCTGATGAAGAATTAATGAGAGTAAGAGGAATTAACAGTACTCAATCCCAGCAATTTTTAATACAACACCTGGTCACTTGAAAAGGCTACGGTCAACGCATCGGAACCTGTGGCTATGAACCATAAGACTGAACAGCCTACGGTCAACGTATCGGAACCTGTGGCTATCAAACACAAGACTGAACAGGTTGCAGTCAACGCGTCGGAACCTGTGGCTATCAATCATGAGACTGAACGGGCTACGGTCAACCCGTCGGAACCTGTGGCTATCAACCATAAGACTGAACAGGCTACAGTCAACGCGTCGAAACCTGTGGCTATCATTAATTAGACTGAACAGGCTGCGGTCAACGCGTCGAAATCTGTGGCTATCAACCATAAGACTGAACAGGCTACGGTCAACATCGGAACATGTGACTATCATTAATGAGACTGAACAGGCTGCAGTCAACGCGTCGAAACCTGTGGCTATCAACCATAAGACTGAACAGGCTACGGTCAACGCGTCAAAACCTGTGGCTATCAACCATAAGACTGAACAGACTGCGGTCAACGTGTCGGAACCTGTGGCTATCAACCATGAGACTGAACAGGCTGCGGTCAACGCGTCGGAACCTGTGGCTATCAATCATGAGACTGAACAGGCTGCGGTCAACGCGTCGGAACCTGTGGCTATCAATCATGAGACTGAACAGGCTGTGGTCAACGCGTCGGAACCTGTGGCTATCAACCATAAGACTGAACAGGCTACAATCAACGCGTCGGAACCTGTGGCTATCATTAATGAGACTGAAAAGGCTGCGGTCAAAGCGTCGAAACCTGTGGCTATCATTAATGAGACTGAACAGGCTACGGTGAACGCGTCGGAACCTGTGGCTATCAACCATAAGACTGAACAGGCTGCGGTCAACGCGTCGGAACCTGTGGCTATCAACCATAAGACTGAACAGGCTACGGTCAACGCATCGGAACCTGTGGCTATCAACCATAAGACTGAACAGGCTACGGTCAACGCATCGGAACCTGTGGCCATCAACCATGAGACTGAACAGGCTGCGGTCAACGCATCTGAACCTGTGGCCTTCAAACATGAGACTGAACAGGCTACGGTCAACGCACCGAAACCTGTGGCAATCAACCATGAGACTGAACAGGCTACGGTCTACGCATCGGAACCTGTAGCTATCATAAACCAGACTGAACAGGCTGTGGTCAACGCGTCGGAACCTGTGGCTATCAATCATGAGACTGAACAGGCTGCGGTCAACGCATCGAAACCTGTGGCCATCAACCATGAGACTGAACAGGCTACGGTCAACGCATCGGAACCTGTGGCTATCAACCATGAGACTGAACAGGCTGCGGTCAACGCATTGGAACCTGTGGCTATCATTGATGAGACTGAACAGGCTACGGTCAACGCATCGGAACCTGTGGCTATCAACCATGAGACTGAACAGGCTGCGGTCAACGCGTCGGAACCTGTGGCTATCAACTTTGAGACTGAACAGGCTACGGTCAACGCATCGGAACCTGTGGCTATCATCAATTAGACTGAACAGGCTGCGGTCAACGCATCGAAACCTGTGGCTATCAGCCATGAGACTGAACAGGCTGCGTTCAACACATCGGAACCTGTGGCTATCAACCATGAGTTTGAACAGGCTGCGGTCAACGTATCGGAACCTGTGGCTATCAACCATAAGACTGAACAGGCTACAGTCAACGCATCGGAACCTGTGGCTATCAACCATAAGACTGGACAGGCTGCGGTCAACGCGTCGGAACCTGTGGCCATCAACCATGAGACTGAACAGGCTGCGGTCAACGCGTCGGAACCTGTGGCTATCAACCATAAGACTGAACAGGCTACAGTCAATGTATCGGAACCTGTGGCCATCAACCATGAGACTGAACAGGCTACGGTCAACGCATCGGAACCTGTGGCTATCATTAATGAGACTGAACAGGGTGTGGTCGACGCGTCGGAACCTGTGGCTATCAACCATGAGCCTGAATAGGCTACGGTCAACGCGTCGGAACCTGTGGCTATGAACCATAAGACTGAACAGGCTACGTACGGTCAACGCATCGGAACCTGTGGCTATAATTAATGTGACTGAACAGGCTGCAGTCAACGCGTCGAAACCTGTGGCTATCATTAATGAGACTGAACAGGCTGTGGTCGACGCGTCGGAACCTGTGGCTATCAACCATAAGACTGAACAGGCAGCGGTAAACAGATCGGATACTGTGGCTATCATTAATGAGACTGAACAGGCTGCGGTCAATGCATCGGAACCTGTGGCCATCAACCATGAGACTGAACAGGCTGCGGTCAACGCATCAGAACCTGTGGCTATCAACCATGAGACTGAACAGGCTGCGGTAAACGCATCGGAAGCTGTGGCTATCATTAATGAGACTGAACAGGCTGTGGTCAACGCATCGGAACCTGTGGCCATCAACCATGAGACTGAATAGGCTACGGTCAACGCATCGGAACCTGTGGCTATCAACCATGAGACTGAACAGGCTGCGGTCAACGCGTCGGAACCTGCGGCTATCAACCATGAGACTGAACAGGCTACGGTCAACGCATCGCAACCTGTGGCTATCATTAAGGAGACTGAACAGGCTACGGTCAACGCATCGGAACCTGTGGCTATCATTAATGAGACTGAACAGGGTGTGGTCGACGCGGCGGAACCTGTGGCCATCAACCATGAGACTGAACAGGCTGCGGTCAACGCGTCGGAACCTGCGGCTATCAACCATGAGACTGAACAGGCTACGGTCAACGCATCGGAACCTGTGGCTATCATTAATGAGACTGAACAGGCGGCGGTCAACGCTTCGGAACCTGTGGCCATCAACCATGAGACTGAACAGGCTATGGTCAACGCATCGGAACCTGTGGCTATCAACCATGAGACTGAACAGGCTACGGCCAACGCATCGGAACCTGTGGCTATCATTAATGAGACTGAACAGGCTGTGGTCAACGCGTCGGAACCTGTGGCTATCAACCATGAGACTGAACAGGCTGCGGTCAACGCATTGGAACCTGTGGCCATCAACCATGAGGCTGAACAGGCTACAGTCAACGCATCGGAACCTGTGGCTATCATTAATGAAACTGAACAGGCTGTGGTCAACGCGTCGGAACCTGTGGCTATCAACCATGAGACTGAACAGGTTACGGTCAACGCATCGGAACCTGTGGCTATCATTAATGAGACTGCGGTCAACGCACAAAAGTTCTACTATGACAAACTTGTAAAGTAGCTTCATACATTTTTTGACGCACAAATTATAAGAATGAGGAAAGAATATTTGAGAACCAGCAGTGGTTGTGGGGAAATGCTCGACCCCCAGATCTTATATTGCTAAAACTTCAAATGGAGGGATTTTTAAGAGAAAGTGGCAAGATCTTCTGATGTCCTCTGCAACAACTTAGGTTATCACAAAGGGAAATGACAAGAGACAACTTTCAAAAGCCAGTTGCAACTTCTTCATCAAGGAATAATGATAGGCTACTTTTAATAGAAGTAGGAGGAGAGTAAATAATTCTAAAACAATGTCATTGTTTTTTTCAAAGTGATTAGAGATAGGGAGATGGTATGTATTCATAATTATGCCTCAGGGGGTCACTTAGATTTCAACAGTTGCACCCAAATATGTGTTCAAGGACATACAGCCATATCAAGACTGGACGCAGTACTTGTGTGTACGACGGTTTTCAATAAAATATTAAGGACATTCTTACTCTCAACAGATAGTGTCAGTGTAGCCTACATTTATTAATTATTATAAGAGCATGACAGACCTAGTGTACTGATAACTAAGATCTATCGGCGTCGGTGAATAATGAATGAGATGAAAGGTAATTTTATTTGATGTTTTTAGATAGTGGGAGCAGTCGGCCGTATGCTGTTGAAATAACAACCATCCCAGTATGAACCTAAATGACAGTAGGAAAACCAAGAAAAACCTCTACCTGGATGATCGACCATGACGGTCAAATCGAACGAGACTCCTGAATGACGGTTCAGCGTGATTGCTGATATTGTTGATCCACATCGTTATCCACCGAGTTTTCGGTCAAGATTGAGAATCTCAACTCTGGACTGGTCTCGAAGTTAAGACAATATTTTTTCGTACCAGTACCAGCAAGTTTAATACCAGAGTTGTTCTTTGGGATTTGAACTTAATACCAAAAAATAGTTTACAAGAAAAATCTTTTGCAAATCCCGACCTAGAAATAGGCCTAGGCCTACCATAATTTTTACTTGTTTTTTTATATTGGGTTTTAATAACGCACTATAGCCTACTGATGACTAAGATCTATTGGCGTCGGTGGATGATGAATGAGATGATGGGATGATGAGATGAAAGGTTTATTAGGTGTTTTGGATGTTGGGAAGGAGTCGGTCGTGGCCTGTTGTTGAGGAACCATTCCAGCATCAACCTGAACAACAGAGGGAAACCACGAAAAACCCCTGTCAGGATGGTCGACCATGGCGGGAATCGAACCCCGGTCTCCCGAATGACGGTTCAGTGTGTTACCACTCGGCCACGCGTCTCGATATAATTTTTTTTCTTTCTATATAGGGACGAACGAAGTAGCGAACCACCATGGTTTAGGGTAGGTATTCATCTCTCGTGAATACAAGTATACACGAACGTATGTTCAAATCAATTAAATTAACTAATAACTCGGAGGCTACACCACTGAGTAGGCCTAGGCCTACATTAATATCCTTGATTTCTCTGTTGTAGGCCTAGCCTACCTTGAGCCATTGAGGATCAATCAGTATCAACCACAGCCTTCTTTATTCCAATCATTCATTTCTTGTACTGCCCTTTCACTCGGGCTATTTTGACGGTTTCGCACATATTTGCTCGCGCAGGCAAAAATGACGTCATGGTCTGGTATGTACTGCACCCTGGTATCTAAAGTTTCAACATCGAGCAACTTTCATTCTATCACAATTTTTCAATTTCTTGCGACGTAATAGAGGTTATGTCATATCTACATTTTGGTTAGGGCCTATAGACTTACCCAGGTTCAGACTTGAACGTTGTTTATTTCAAGCCAAGCAATGAATATCAATCAAGAACTTGTCTCGGTGATATTCCGGTTCCATTATATTATTGAATAAAATCTGTCATATTGTTGTCATAAACCTATGACTATCAATAACGTAACAGGATAAGCAACATGGTGGTTTCCTTTCGCACCATGCGTATATCAAAGGGATGCCGCCTTACAAATGTTATGATGATTTGCTGGTATTATTGTGTGTTGATCTATACAAGTAATAGATGTAATGCAATCTGTGAATCCAGCTCTTTCCAACTGCATTAAACAATATCAGGATAAATTTCATTTGAATTAGCCAATCTAAATTTAATATACGTCTGTAAAAGCATTTAGACCCCTAGTCAAGAGCCCTACTGCTATATTTATCATTTGATAACTGCATAATTACTCATCATCTACAAGAAAGATTAAAATCAATGCAATTGTACAACTATGTACTATATATTGAAATACGAGCCTAATACGTACGATTTGATTTGAAATTGCGAATCTCACAAATGTACACGAAAGCGCGCTGATTCCATCATGGTGAAAACGGCCTAATGTTAAAAGGATAGGACTTATGCCGTGTTGCTTATCCCGTTACGTTATCGATAGTCATAGCATATAAACAAAGATGATGAACTTGAAGTCACGGCCTAATAGAATGAATGCGTGATATAAATTCTCGTACGGAAATTCCCAAAGTTGTTCGTATCTTCGCAGATATGGCATGTCAAACAGAGTGATATACTTGAACATCTTTGGAAAGTGACGTCATGGTCTGGAAACAACGGCACCATCGGCGATTTTGTAAACTAAAATAATTGGACTTCGGTTAACATGGGAAGCATACCCCGAGTGAAAGGGCAGTATCAGAGAAGAATGATCTGTATGAAGAAGGCTGTGGTATCAACTGAGTAGACCTATAGACCCGTACACACCATTGACACCTAGGCTATTACATTCTATCCTATTATTTATATTTATGTATTATTATTATAATTTTATTTTCTAATATCTCTGGCAATGTTTATACAATTTTAATATTGTTCTTCAATAAGAATTGGCAATAAATACAATACAAAATACACATAATGCATAGCCTAGGCCTAGCCATTGAATTTGTAGTGTTTACAATTTAATAAATGACCTAGCCTAAGCAATTTGTATGCCAGACCTACCACTTCCTTGGCCTCGATAGCTTGTATGGACTATCGCCCCATTTCAATAGGATACTTGACATAGGCCTAGGCATGGGCCTTGGAATAAATAATTGATTGTAGGCCTAGGGTAATTTTACCATTTTACCTTGTTATTTTTTTGTAAATTTTAGTAATTTTACTGATTGTAGGGCTAGGCCAGTGATGCCTATAGGCATCGAGTTTAAAGTGGTAAAAAACTCTAAACTCAATGCTATAGGCCTAGGCCTTCCATTGATTCACACCACTACAAATTCAATAGGCCTAGGCCTACTAATACCAATCCTGGACCAGTCCTAGGCCCTAGTATTAGCATTGATTTTGAATTCAATGGTATTAGGTAGCCAACGTTGTCTGGTCCTACTTTTTCTGTATAACACTTACCGTTACTTGTAGGCAAATCATTCATCTTCACCTGTCATCTACGCAACAGCTAAATGTTGTGTAACTATAATAAACTAGGTTATGTTGACAGGCTAAGCCTACAAAAAACAACACTAGGCCTACTCACAACTCACATAAACACACCTGTGATTTGCAAGTGTGTAACTCTACAACTGGGGAGGGGATATCCTAGTTCCTACAACGTTTTGCCACATTATTAGATCGTATCGTTTTGAGTAGTAGCTATGACTATCAATAACGTATGACTATCATCTATGACTATCAATAACGTAACAGTCATAGCTATCATGTAGCAGTAGTATAGTAGTAGATATTTATTTTAGCAATAAATACTATTTTCACGTAAAGTTACATTACATTGAATAATACAAAGTAATACAAGTACAGTAACAGTCAAATTTACAAAGAAAGAATGAAACAGAGATAAAATGTTGATTTCAAAATTAAAATAAATTAGTCATGATAGCACGTCCCAAGACTGCATCCTCTCGTTGGGATTTGCCACTAACTTTCCATGCTTTATTATTTCACAACAGTCCCTTCTAAACTTATGAACATTATCGCAATTTCTTATATCCATTGGTATTCTATTATATAATCTCATACCTTTAATGAATATACTGTTTTCTTGAAACGTTTTTGTGGTTCTTTCAATGAATACGTTATTTTTATTTCTTAAATTATATTTTTGTGTTTCACTACTAAACTTCAAATTTTTACATAGGTAATTAGGAGTTAAGTTATTTGAGATCTTATAAATAAAGAGGGTATTAAGTGTAATTCTTTGCTTAACTGTTAAAGATAAAGATAAAGTTTCACACATCTTCTCTATTGAGGTAAATCTATCTACTCTTAAAATGCTACGCATGGCTTTATTTTGAAGTTTTTGATAAGTAATAATTTGATTTTTGTTTAATAAGAACATCACAGAAACATAAACTATTTAAACTTTATCTACAGAGTGCAGCGTATATTGGATAATAGTCACACGCTTCGTTCCTATGTCGGGGGACACAGATTCGATAACCACCCTATGCTACTTTTATGCATATATATAAATTCTTTATTAGTAAAAAATAAAGACTGTGCTTTTCAAAAGGCTGCTCATTAGACACAGAATAATATATATAACAATGAATATATTATTTATGTAGCGTTTATTAGGCCTACATACAGATAGTAACACTTGGAATGAAATTGGGATTTTCACCCAGTGGCAAGTACAATCACACAAATTACATTACAAAATCACAATCATACAATTTTACAGTAAAAATAAGAACTAAAGTAATGATTTTATACTTGGGGGATATTATACCCGCTATTTATATATATTTTCTCCTGAATATTTTTGTGTCTATATAGTTAGCACTTCGAATACCCTCTTTGGCAAAGCAAATTCTAGTCCTCGATCGTTACCATCTCAGTTGCACTCTCAAAAAACTTCCAGTTTATTTTATTATTAACGATAACTCCAAAACATTTGTAACTACAATTTTCAGCCAAGTTCTCATTTCCTATTGGTCTTGACTCTTTTATATTTACTATAAAATTGCATTGCCTGACATTTTGATATGTTCAGTTTTATGCCGTTTTTGCCTCCAGCCATCTTTATATAGATAAAAAATCTTCTTGATATTCCTGAGCGTCACTTATACAAAATGAAACTAACATCTACCAAATTAACACTAACAATGTGCATAAGACCGGGCCTACAACACTAACAAAGAGAGCAAGAAGAAAATACAATAGTATTTGATAAAAAAATTGATAATAATATTTAGATTCAGTCTACGTAAGATGATAATGTAATTGATAACTTATTTAGGCCCGGTATTACCAAGTCCAGTTAGCCTTTATCTGACAGTTCAAACTTGTTATCACCATGGTTACCTATGCTATTTGTTTTCACCAACTCGGCAACTCTCAGATAAATACTAACTGGCCGTGGTAATACCGGACCTTAGAAAAAGGAAAGGAAAAAATATTGAATACTGTAAAAATATATTATAGAAAATGGGTCGGGAACGTTTTTTCTCATCAAAATGCACCAAAATTGTTCATCATTCCATTTTTATTAGACTCCAATTTTTATGTCACTGCGTCACTTATTGGAAGACGTTTTGAAAAAACAAATTATAATCCAATCATAACTGATGAACAGGTTTCAGAGGTGAAGGTGAGCATGAGTGCAAAGATACCCAATTGGATATTTGAATTTCACTACAGTTGAACAGTCCTGTTGATTGAACGGTATGATTTGTGAAAGTGAAGGGGGCAAAAAGACTGCGAGTCGTCAATTTGAGAATCAACATGACCAATAAGAATGAAGATATTGCAATATTCTCAGATTTGAAGCAACCTTCAAAAGCATAGACTGGGCTATTCTTATTTACAAATTATACGGATGTTCATTACTACTTAACGGTCTTACACTGGTTCAAATCATATCAAGTGATTAGAACACAGGTAGTTAAATATATTGATTCTATCGGCTTCTATTCCAGCGATGAAGATTATTAAAAACGTTAACCTAATTTAAAATATTCAAAAGTGTAAATAAGATTAATGTAACCTAGGCCATTGAGTTTATAACACTGTAAACTCAATGCCTAGGCTAAACCAATGAGTTTAGCATGGCGAGATCAATTTTCCCGCTAGCAAGTGTACAAAAAATACGTCATGCGCGAGCTAAACAAGAACTAGTATGCAGGACTGTCAGACTTGAAATCAGTGCTGAAGTAAAGAAGAACAAGTAAGATTTACGAACCATTCGATTCGATAGATCGAGTCATTGAATCTCGTTTGTTTAGACGCCGGTTTAAACTTAAATCATTTTGTTTTTCACAGCGTTTCGTTAACTTTTGGTTAATGTTTGTAGGCTTCTATTTTAGGTTTTAGACACATTTAATTAGCGTTTCTTTATGTGGGACGTATCATGATAGGTAGAAAACGAAATGTACTTCTTGCTTCGTCGTTATATAATGGAATAGAAGATACCAGATTGAGGTAGGCATAATCTAGGCATGCCACCTAGGTTCAACTCGGGCCATTGAGTTCTAGGACTAGGCCTAGGCCATTATTATCATTTATTTCAACTCGTGCAATTGCACATGAATGCGCGGTGGCAAGTTCCCTAGTTATCCCTATCCCACCACCTCCCTAAACCTCTGACGGAATAACTTTAACCCTATTTGATTTGGCTAGGCCTAGGCCTCAGCGTACCAAAGACAGCTAAGGCGCTAGGCTAGGCCAGAACATTGACTAGGCCTAGGCGTATATCATAGGCCTATATACATTGAAGCCCGGTCCTAGCCACGATGAACTTAGTGATGTCTATAACCCAATTATTACTGCAGTAAATATATAGTGAGCTGCCCCGATCTACTTTAGGGTTGTTCTACCCTGGGTCAACTTTCTTGGGGGTTTAGGGGGTCTACGTGATGTATAGGGTTAGGTATAGCCTAGAGTGAGGTTTGTGTGTAATGGACATCAAGACTAATCTTAAGGTTTATACCAAGTCCTATCTACCCTTAACAACCACCTAACATTTCCTTATTAAAACAGATTGGATCGGCCTAATATACCTAGGCCTAGGCCATTGATTTTGTAAGGTTAAAGATAGGACACGTATATGGGAGCCTGTGCGCCAAGCCAGTTTGAGGGTTCGGCCCATCTAGTCGAGAAATTTATAGGTAGAGCTAGTGTCGATTCTTGGGTCGACAGACTAGCTGGTAGCGCCCTCCGAAGCGAGCGGTTTTCTCCTAAAACTACTCACTCTCGACTGGCAGCGGACCGTAGCACATCGCCGCTGCGAGCAATCTGCTAGCCGTGTTTGGCGCGCAATAAAAATAAACTGCGATTGATATTTGATATTAGCCAGCCTCTCCTTCTAGCACGCAATGACCCTATTGACCCTAACTTGGCGCTGATTAGTGCTAGTAGTCATTAATTAGTATAACAACACTTGAGCAGTATTCCAACTGTAGACCTATATTTACACAAATGACAAATGCAGTAATCACGGTATTATTATTATTATTACACGGCGAATAATCAAGTGTTCATATTCGAATACTTACTATTTTACAGTGAATAAGCCCCAAATAAAATCTTAATATTATCCTCGTATAATTGTAAATAATATTCTGTGTATGTAATGCTTGGATTTTGAAAGTTATAAAGTAATAACAAATTAACAATAATTAGATAAACCACAAACTCGCTTCGCAAGATGCGAACCTTCATACAATCTGGTTTGAGAAATATGTTGTTTTACAACTTATCAACCCATCAATCAATCGATTGAAGCATAGAGAGGGAAGCGACCCTTTCGGTTCTTGTCTGCAGAAGAAATGATTGCATTAGTATCGCCTTGAAGTCTTAAAACATGTATTTCTCAGATTATATCTGTTATTACTCATTATATTATTATGATTATTATGGTTAGGCCTACTATTCTTACTATGTTATTATTTAAATTCAGCTATAGACTAATCGAGACTAATGTCCATGTCAGGGAGGGTATACGGACACTTAGGCGAGATACGTTTAGGCGACGGACACTTGGGCGATCTACTTTGATCATTGGACATTTAGGCGACGGACACATGGGCGACGGCCAATTTTACATGGTCAAAGGCTTATTAGAGAAGAAATAAATAAATAAAAAAAAATTGTACTGGATATGTAGAATGCAATTGTCTAACATTTTAGAAATTTTCAATTTTTCCAGCTCAGCCATTTTAAAGAGAAAAAATGAAAAGTGACCCTTTTAACACTTTTTTCAACATCGCTCGTCCATCAACGCGTACTTATAGCGTTTTCCTAGTTAGCATTGATTAACACGGGTTCAAAGGACAAAACGCCATAAATGGGAAAGGAAAAAACGCCATAGAAGGTTATACCAGTAGTATATGGAGTGCTTAGGCCTATACATGAAATGGAAAGAGACACAATATAATTATTAAAAAACTTGAAACTCCACAGATTCAAATTAAATTACAGGTCATGTTGGGAAAATGTTCTGTATTGAAACCATCAGATTATTATTTGTTATTTTTCATTTCTCTATCAATTTTCAATATTTCAATTTTAAGTTTCGTAACATTTCTGCTTTTGCAATTTTGTAAACATTAATAATTATTGAATTCAAATTCTCAAAAACTAGAGCAAAGACCTGCATTTAACCAACACAATTAATTTTCCCCACGAAGAAATGTTACGTAAATATTGATAACTGTCCTAATTGCAACATCATTATATAACACAATTCTCTGAGGTGTAGAACTTGCAATTTTAATTACCATGGTACTATACTATTATCTATGGTACCCATAGAATAGGGAATCAGTAGAAAGATGAAGGGCATCCTTGATTAAAATTTCTAACTCAATAATATGTTTTATATTTCCAATTTAATTTAATGTTTTTAATGTTTTTGAACAGTCATCCGCCAAATTATCAGATATTCCAATTCAATTCAATCTATTTTGATTCTTTCAAATTTCAGGGTAGAAACTTCAAAACTTGACACAAGAACAATGTTTTCAACAATCCATTCTTTGAGCATTTCATTCCTCCAAAATAAAAAACATGCAATTAAATTGCTCACAATCATATTGAATTGGATATCATAAATATATTATGTATATATATATATATATATATATATATATATATATATATATATATATATATATATATATATATATCGACATCTTCATGATGGGCAAGTATATGCTTTTAACATAGGCCTACGGGACAGACACTTTGGCGAGACGGGGGGACACTTTGGTGAAATCGGATGAAAAATGTGTGGACACAAAAAATGCTTTAAAATAGCGGATTTATATTTTTAGTATGTGAATCATCTTTTAAAGTCATAATTCATTTTCACAATTGCCCCAAAGTGACATAATTTATAAATTAAACAACTTTTATCGCCTAAGTGTCCTAAGTGTCAGTGAATAGAGTTGAGACTGACGTCAGTCGTCGGAGCTTTTTTTCCCGCAACGTGGTCCTACACTAAGCACTTCGCTGGGGGTGAGGTTCGAAGCTCTTGACCGTATCGTAGCCGAAAGGGTCTATTACCTGCGCCGGAAGGAACAATAGAAGTTGAATAACCATTATAGAAATAAATTAAAATCGTCGTCGAAGAATCAAGATTGTTATATACCGAAGATACGCATTGAAAATGAAAATCTAAGCAATTTACTTTTTTATTGTAAAAAATTCACTCATATGCGGCCGAGATACGTCGATATGTTTGAGGGACGTTTCGTATACAATACATTTCGACGTATTTCGGTCGCATATGAGTGGATTTTTTCCAATAAAAAAGTAAATTGTTTAGATTTTCATTTTCAATGCATATCTTCCGTATATAATCATCTTGATTCTTCGACGGCGATTTTAATTTATTTCTATAATGACAATTCGACTTATATTGTTCCTTCCGACGCAGGTAATAGACCCTTTCGGCTACCATCCCGTCAAGAGCTTCCAACCTCACCCCCAGCGAAGTGCCTAATCTAACGTGGCGGGGGAAAAGGTTCTGACGTCATACTCAACTCTCTCCCTCCCTGTAGAGGATAGTCTCTGTCATCAGTCAAGCAAATCATGTTTCGACCCTTGCCTATTCATTATGCTGAACATACCTAACGGGAGAATTTATTACCTGTTTTTAACACAGATACTCATATTCTAAAATGCAATCATTCAGAGTGGAATGTAGGCGGGTTTATTTTATAATGTGAGCCCTTGTACTAAAACTAGAAAATCTGCAACAATAAAGCCACACGCCATGCGAGTTGATCAATTGAAATCATATGGCGAAAATAAGTAGCTATGTTATACATATGAGACGAAAGATGACATTCGAGCGCAGATATTTTGTGGGAACACTTTTTCTCTACCTATCTTAGTTCTTCTACGTTCCTAGCTCAAAAAAGCGTTACATGTTATTCCCCATAAGAGAGATATTCAATAGGCCCGGTCGAAAATTATGGACTTTCCATGTTTTTTTCTTTCATGTCAAATGGGGTAAGAATTTTTGCAAGGGCGTTTTATTGGATGAGCGAAGCGAAGACTCAATTTCACTATACCGAAAAAAAAGTGCCTGTTTTTTTTTTTTTTTTTTTTTTTTTTTCTTTTTTTTTTGTTCGCGCTCCACAGGTCAGACGAAAATTCAAAATCAGTTGAAACTTGGCACACACATGAACCCCTATCTGACTTGATGCTGTATAGTTTTGAGGCGCGATCGGTTGAACCACTTCTGAGAAAACTCATTCCAAATTTTTCAAAAATCCCATTAGAATAACGCAGAGGAAAACATTCGTGAAAAATATTTCATCTGAGAGGATTCAAATTCTCAGGAAATTTCAATCTAATAATGATACACATTATTCCAAACTTTCACTCAAATCGGATCAGCCGTTTCGATGTAAAAAAAATATATAATGTTATTTGTGGTAATTATTCAAAGCTATTAAGATACCTATTAAATCAAAGCAACAAGTGTCACCACTTGATTGTAAACGATTAAAACAAAGCCTTCTTTAATCATATAAATTATTAATGGAAAATAAGATGGCAGTGATGTAATGGTTTGGATCTCAAGGTGTATATATATATAATAACCAATCCAAAGATAAGTTGATACGTTCCAGCTCATCCATCAACGCGGAAACACAACGCGTTTGCCTAGTGTCATAACATCATGAGACGGACCAATGGTGAGAATCAAGTTTTGCACCTTACCCTCCCCCCCCCCCCCTCCCCCCTTAAAACTATACAGTATCGAATTAGATAAGGACACTTGTGTATGCTAAGTTTCAACTTATTTTGAATTTTCGTTTGACATGTGGAGCGCGAAAAAAGGCTTTTTTTTCGAGTATGGTAAGATTGAGTCTTCGCTTCGCTCATTCAATTATTTAAAACCAATGAACTTCAACACCAGGACTGCGCTGTCTGTGACCATATTTTTCCGCCGCAGATAAAAGTCCTTCATTTTCCGAAAGTCCGGAACACATTATAATTAAAAACCGGTTTTTGTTAAATATATCTGGACATTACCGGCATTGGTATTAAGAGTAAACAAAACACACAAATGTTGATATCTTCCACTTTGAAATAAGTCTCTCGGGCAATGATCACCTCTTTCCATTAACAGCAGATGTAAAGTTCATCATAATGATAATACAAAATAGAAAATAAAATGAGTGAAATGTTATGTTATGTTATAATTACTCTACTAATTAAAGGTCGTGGCCAATTAGCACTTTATCCAAGCATTTGTTTCGAGGACTGTGGGAAACCACGGAAAACCAAGTCAGGATGGATAAAAATATGAATTAAATAGTTCCGTATTCAAGATGAGCTGGTGAGATGGTTGGCGTACAACTTACAAGCCCACACCCCTGAAGCCTCTCCTCCTCCCCTGCCCATTCCCCCCTCCCCTGTCCAACGGCCCCTAATCCTTAATCTTCTTGTACCATCGCTTGCTATACTTGTTGAAAGCAGACCATTATGAGGAATATTGACTTATGTATTTTCGACAATAGAAATGAGGAACGTTTTTCAGATTAGAGTAATGCCTATAATAATCTCGAGTAGGTCTACAGATAAGCTTTGTGCCTTTTCTTTGTTCACCTAAAACTTATATAATTCCATGTCGATGTGGGCCACTTCAATAAATAACGATGAATACGCTGATACAAATATAAAAGTGATATTATAAACAATGTTAATAATGAAATCGAGTAATATTGAAAAATATTACCTTTTTTGAAAAAATTTGATTCAATTTGACTACTAATTATTTGGCCTTGAATTTGAGGCCTTGATGCATTTTTTTAACGTCAACTATTTTAAAATAATGGTAATCGGTGGTTTAAAAGTGTAATACCATAAACTAAAGAACACAAATTCCGTTTGTTCTTCAGTCTATGGTACCGGTAATACTAAATACAAATAGTAATTGGTAAATATAGTAATTAGACTGTATGAAGGTTCGCTTTAATCGTTTGATTGAAGGGTTGCCAAGTTGGAAAACAACTCATCTCTCAAACGATAAACATCCATATTATTTGTCAATTGTCTTGCCTCTATTATAGTTTTCAATGCACTGTCATCTCACCTACAGCTATTGACAACGAGTGACATCAATTAGGACATTTAACGATCCTATCTTTCATCCATAGCCTTAATTGGGGAACAATGGTTTTGTATCAAGTTTCGATGTTATACAAAAAAAGGGTATTGCACAGGAGTAGACCTATATAACATTGTTTTAGGATAGCGAAGACACCCATCAAATTCATAATTTTTTGGAGTGGGTTCAACTACGAATGGATGATAAAACTGTATTTAGTTTTCGGTTTCATGTTTTTTTCTCTTGGTTTTCGAGTTTAATATGCAATTGAGAACGGTTGGCGTCAATTGGTTTATTATATACCTGAGTAGGCCTATCTGATGTACTTTTCAATCTTATAGGAAAAGAAAAAATCCCAGATCCTATAGTTGAAACACTTGCTACAAATATGATACAATTAATTACAATTATTCAGAATGGAATGTAGATGGGTTAATTTCATCATGTGAGTCTTTGTACGGAAAAGACACTGAGTATTTTTAAAAAAATTTCCAATCTGGTAAATATTTTGTAGGCCTACTTCAAATATTCATTTCTCGTAATGTTTCTATGTTCAAAATACGTTTGAAATAGTTATTATATTATAATAGTTGAAATAACTTATACCATGATGAAATTAAACTGTCGACACTTGTCTGTCTAGCGTGGAGTTTAAAAATATAATAAGATTCAAGTTACTCATGTTGAAAGCACAAATGGTTAGAAGTAGACACGACCGTTCGTTTCTGGTACTGACGGTTAGAAGTGTCGACTCTTCGACTGACAGGTTTCTGGCTATTGTCAATAGACAGTAACTAGCCCACGCAGAACGCTAGGCGCTCACAGCAGCGATGTTGTGCGGACCGCTCTCGGTTTAGAATGACTAGTACTACAAAATATCCGCTGCGTTTCGAAGCGCTATGGTCAGTAACCTGGCCCTCTATAAATTTCTCGCCTGTTTTTCGGAAGCTCGCTCAGCTCGTTGGCCCTCTATATTTTTCGGGACTGCTTTTTGGAAGCTCTGAGCAAACCGGTCTCGGTGGCTCGCCGACAATTTTAACACAGGATGTCCCTTCTTTAACCACTACAAATTCAATGCCTAGGCCCTACAGCGAATACTTGGTCTATCAATGCTCTAGGCCTAGAAATTGACCTACGTCCCTAATCTATGCCTAAGCCTAGGCCTACAACCAAAATATGTGTGAGCATCCTAATGGTGGGCCTAGGTTGATTGATTGATTATTGTTTGCAAGCTTAACGACCCCACCGACAGCTAGGTTATATGGGGGTACAAATGAGCAGGTGATTATGAAACTATGAAGTGATGATATGTGAAAGAACGTGTACAAAAACCCATGCCTTATGCGGGACTCGAACCTACGCTCAACGGTGACTTCGGTTTCTGAAGCGGTGCCTCAGCTGACCAAGCTACTGATGGCGGCTGGTGGTGGTGGGCCCAGGGCCTAACCATCGAGTTATGATGAAGTCAATGACCCAACGTAGGCCTACTAGAATCATTGATTTTATAACTAAACTATACTTCAGAAGTACGCTTGAACACCCTGAAAACCTGATGAAGCTATCTCAACACAACTCTAAAATGGATGAGCACGGTTTAGTCGCTTAGGCCTAGGCCTATAGCCTACTATAAATTTACTTCAATATTACAGCCTTGTTAGATGAGCGTAGCGAAGCTTTCCATTTCACACCCTGAAAAAAAATGGGCTTCGTTTTTATGTTTTTTTTTGTTTTTTGTTTGTAATTATGTATGCGGCATACAGGTCAGAGAAATGAATCAATCAACTTGAAACTTTTCCTGAACGTTGGTGTCATACCAGAATAGGTTGGGATTGTTATTCAGAGGAATCGGTCGGAAGGTTTTTCCGGAAAATAATCGGAAAGTTTGGAAAATCTTCATAAGAATAATCCGGAGGAAAAATACTTGAAAAACAAGAATTTTTCAAAAGCTCTCAAATTCTCACAGAATATGAAAAATACTATTATACACCTATTCAGAGATTTTTACAACAATCGAATAAGAAGTAATGAAGAAAACGCAATAAACGTGTACATTTTATTGAATATTTGGATTACAGCCTTCTTTATTAATTCTTTATTAAAAGATCATTAAAGATTATTAAATTCTTTATTAAAGCTTTTATTAAAAGCCTTCTTTATTAAAGAGAAGAATGATCTGATTAAAGAAGGCTGTGATTTGGATCAATTGGTTTTGCAAAGTGTTTATGCGACAGGTTGCAGGTTACTATAAATATCAACAAGTTGCAGGTAAGGTTTTTGAACGTTTGAAGTAAGTCAAGGTTTGTAGATGTAAATTGAGCTGACAAGTTAATTTTCATTCTAGATTGCCATACTTCTAAGCTCATCTCACAACGCACATCCCGCGTTTTCCTAGTTAAAAATACATTCAACTCAAACCTTACCCCAGGCATTTATAAAGTCCATGCCCCAGGCCCACCTACCAACCATCACTTATTATATCTCATAAAAATGTAATGAAGATTTAATCTAAACCTAAAACAGATTGGCATGACAGTAGGCCGACTATAAATATACACAGGTCTGGCATTTTCAGGATTATGTTAGGTTCACAGGTGATGATTATGGTTAGTCAATGGCCTAGGCAACTCAATGGCCTAGGTAAGGTGAGATTTTTACCTTGAAATTACAGTCATCTTATCCATCCAACCCAATTACATATTATGAACTTTGAAGTAATTTATCAATACTACTTCAGACCAACTTGCAAAATTGCTTTTTACACCTGTTAATTCTTTGGAATTCA
This sequence comes from Brachyptera risi, assembly GCA_964007535.1. NCBI lineage: Eukaryota > Metazoa > Arthropoda > Insecta > Plecoptera > Taeniopterygidae > Brachyptera > Brachyptera risi. Next base: position 54,291,854 of record OZ023326.1, read on the forward strand.
ATCTTTATTTTGCTACAATAAAAGCATATTCACATAAGAAAAAGATGGAAGTGTAGGCCTAATTGTTTATAAACTACAGAAAAGTACCATTTCTTGTTCAAGGGTATAACATGTATCAAACCAAGACCAAGATTTGCATCTTGTACGATAATACGTAATTTATACTCAGGTTCGTGTTTTTTTTTTTAATAGTAGTAGTAGGCCTATAAACTTTATTAGCATTTGTAAGCTATTTACATAAAATGATTATATGGTTAGAGTCTGTGCGGAACAGGGCCCACGCACATTGTCATTAGTAACTAATGGTTCTGACATCATCAAAGGTCACTCAGCAACAGTAAGAAACATAATTTGAGACATTATAATTACTGATATGTCTTACTTTTCCTTTCATATATATGTATATATATATATATATATATAGGCCTATATATATATTTATATTTAAATAGACTATATATATATATATATATATATATATATATATATATATATATATATATATATATATACACTGGCGTCGGAACTGGGTGGGGCAGGAAGGGGCATTGCCCCCCCTAACCCTCGGCCAAGGGGGGGCAAGAAAAAGGTTTTGCATGACTCAATTTGTCTAGTTGTTTCCTGTTGAAACCCACTTTGTTAACATTAGCTGTCATTTTTTTCACACTCACAATTATCGACATTTTTATCCAAAATAATAATCCCCAATAATTTATCCTCCTTTGAAAATATATAATGTTGTCCTACGAATAAACACACAATATATATATATATATATATATATATATATATATATATATATATATATATATATACATATACATATACGTATTATTAGTAATTGTATCAGTATATACATTCTACTACTGTAGGCCTACACTTTTTTTTTTCCTATGATTCTATTATCAAATTTCAAAACTGCTCGCAAATTGCAAAAATCACTTGAAAAATAATCAAATATATATATATATCTTTCCCAGGTAACCAATTAAATTGGGCCAGGGGGTGTTTCCACCATTTCATCTAGGGCAGGATTCATCTCTCCATCGGTTCCTGCCAGTTCCGACTTCTTCCTCTTCTTCTTCACCACTACTTTTTCTGCTTCTTCTTCTCTTCCTACGAGTTCCTTCCACCGTTCCCTATCCTCCCACCATGTCTCATCTGTCACTACCTCCCATTTTTCTCCTCGATTGACTACACCGCATTTTACTCCCTCCTGCCACCTTTCTCTCGGCCTTCCAACTCTTCTCTTAGCTCCATCTTTTTCCGCTAACTCGAACATAACTCTCGGAATTCTTCCCTTATCCATTCGCCGCATATGTCCATACCACCTGAGTCTCTCTCTCTCCATTTTGAATGCTAACCTTTCCATTTCCACTTTTTTCCTTATCATTCTGCTTCTCTTCTTCTCCAACTTTGACACTCCTGCTATGCTCCTCACAAACTTCATTTCTGCTGCCTCCATTTTTTTCTCATCTCTCCAATTCAATGTCCATGTAACTGCTCCATATGTTAAAATTGGCAAGTAGTATACATTATAAATAAGTGTCTTCCCACTCTTCGGAAAGTCTTGGTTCCAAATCAGCTTCCTTACTTTTTGGAATAGTCCGTTCGCCTTTGCTATTCTCTTATCCACCTCAAGCTCCACTTTTGCCGTATTACTTACTACACTTCCCAAGTATGCGAACTCTTCTACTTCCTTCAGTTCCTGACCTTGCAGTTTTATTTTCTCTTGACTTTTTCTCTTCTCTCTGCTCATCACCATAGCTTTGCTCTTTTCCGCACTAATCTTCATCCCAAACTCCTCGGTAAATTTTTCCCATCTCTCAACTTTGTCTTGCACCTCTTCCCTACTGTCTCCCCATACCAGGATATCATCAGCATATATCATTGTCTTTGCATCTGCCCCTTCCTTCACTGGTTCCACTTTTCTCATCATCTCATCCATCACCAACACAAACAACATGGGTGATAGGACACTGCCCTGCCTAACTCCACTCTTGACATCGAACCACTCCGTCCTGCCTCCATTTGTTTGCTCCGAAGCCTTGCATTGCTGATATAAACTCTTCACACGGTCTATCATCCCTTCATCTATCCCCTTTGCCTGAGACCCTCCCACACCCTTTCTCTGGGAAGATGATCGTATGCTTTTTCTAAATCTAGGAAAGCCATATACACTCTACTTCCCTCCTCCCACCTTCTTTCCAACAGTTGTCTCACCGCAAAGATCAGGTCTACTGTAGATCTGCCTGTCCTAAAACCATAGTGCTCTTCCCTTAACATGGGTTCTACTAGCACTCGCATTCTTCTTTCGGTGATTCGTTCGTACAGCTTGGCTGCCTGGCTCATCAACGTTACTCCCCTATAATTTTCATTTCTTTTTCTGTCTCCTTTCTTGAATATCACTGTTATTAAAATAATCATATTTCAAAAAAATCACTGCTGGGAATTTTGCTGGGAGAATTCGCGAAAATAACTTCGAAAATGTCCATAATGGTTATATTATCAAAAACAACTTTGGTGATGTCCATAGTGATTCAATTATTGGACTCCAAAACTGCTTGTAAATATAAAAAAAATCACTTGAGAAATGACATTTAAGCCCATTTCGTAAAATTCCCTGCGGGGCTTTGCTGGGAGAAATCGCAAAGGTATAACTGCGAAAATGTCCATGATGATTCAATTATGAGACTACGAAACCATTTGTGAATGGCAAAAATCACTTGAAAATATGTCCATATTTCCAAAAAGTCCCTGCGGGGCTCTACTGATGGACGCCCGCCCCCCAGACCCCCTTTTCTCATGCACGGTCATTTATTTATGTAGCCTGTGCACCCCCCAATACACAAGTTCCAGCGACGTCACTGAAAAAAAAATTCAGCAGAGATTTCTTATTTTTCGTGAAATCAGCTTCAACAAAAACAAAATGATTCTGGAAAACCCCTTGAACAACTCATACTAAATATATTTGTGGTTCTTTGAAGAGTCTCCCCCCCCCCACCGTGACCTTATGATCAGGAATTGGTCTTGCCCCCCCCCCCCCATCTTTCAAAACATTCCGTCGCCCCTGTATATATATATATATATATATATATATATATATAGAGAGAGAGAGAGAGAGAGAGAGAGAGAGAGAGAGAGAGAGAGAGAGAGAGAGAGAGAGAGAGAGAGAGAGAGAGAGAGAGAGAGAGAGAGAGAGAGAGAGAGAGAGAGAGAGAGAGAGAGAGAGAGAGAGAGAGAGAGAGAGCGATAGAAACAGTGATAGAGATAGATAGATTTTTTTGTGATTTTTTTAATCAAACAGTATTTAGTAACATCAGGTACAATATGTTAACAAAACAACAAACTCAATTCAGGTGCATAATTTGGTAGAGAATATAAGAATATTTTCTACTCTTTGTTAAGGCATGTTAGCATATTATTCAAACTTCTAACGAAGTTTGGATAATTTTTGAATAATTATCCATATTATTACATTATTGAATATTATAATATTATTAGAATTATTGAATAAACAAGACATTGCCGGGATGGAACCATGAGGATCAAATACATAACAAGATACAGAATGTGAGATAATAAGATACAGGGATGTGATAGATAGATACATACATACATACATACATACAGACATATATACATATATATATATATATATATATATATATATATATATATATATATATTTCGTAGGCCCATATCTGTGTTTACTTTTCTCTATTCAATGTCGTTGAAGGTCATGTTTTACATGAGGGATCCCTCTAGTATTGTAGGCCTAGTAGTTACAAGCTATATTAACTAGGGTAAATTTGTAGATTGATGTGTACGGTGTACCACACCTATTTTTGGGGAGAGGGGATCAACTCCAAGTTTTTTCCTTTTAATTTTTTTCAAGTATATTGCCAAATCTTCAGAAGTACCGATCATGCATAGTGTACAGGTAGTAGTGATTAACTTTGTTCACAAATACACGCAAAATGACTTTTACTTTTGCTAAGTTATCTGAAACAGTCTCTTGTGAAGTAAAACAAATACCCTAGGGCTAGTGAGGTAAAATTGTGCATCAATTATGTGAATTCTGAAGTAATTCACAACAAAGCAAGCTATGTTGCAAGAAACTTACATCCAAACAATTTACCCTGTTATAATAATAATACTAATAATTTGATGATTTTTTTATCAATACAGTTTGATCAAAGTACATGATATTGTCATCCTCGTATTAGGCCTATAACTATTAGGCCTACGTAGAAATAAAATACATGCAAATGTCCAAAATCTTACGATACTAGTGTATGAAACAGGACTGCTTTTCGAGATGTTCTCGAGATCGTGTGAGAAGTCCGCACGTCCCAAACAAATGAATATTTATATTTTATTTGCTTGCATTGTCGGCGCATAATGACTTGGATGTCGACTCTTTGTAAAACTCAAGTAGGCTTATTCATCCATTCATCAGCAAAATCAGTAAATATCCTTTTTCATAAGCCTAGCGCATTTGTTTACTGGCACCGCATCTTATATACGCTAATATTTGAGGTAGGCCTATATAGAAGGCATGACATCAAGTTTCTACAAAACAACACTACGAAGAACTGCGATCGTTAGTTCTAATGAAAGTACTCAGAAAATGGAACGAGTTTTAGAATTGAGTGAATTGTCACCTTGAAGAAGCGGCAAACCAATGCAAACCTTAATAGCCTATACCTTGGTTTAAACCATAACTCCAATGAAAATATTTTCATTTTAGTAGTGGGTCTAGCTATACTAGTAAAAGTAAGCTGCATATATCTTATGTACCGGTATTTAAAATATAGGCCTAAGTGAAAATACGCTTTTTTTATCAAACGATCGGATCAATTTTGCCGCCCATTTTTTAATTAGGCCGAGTATGATGGCTGTAATTTCTGTTTTTCTGGAACATTACTTAGTAAGACCATTGAGTTTGTAGTGTTACACTCAATGGTAAGACTATGACAAACTTTACAACTGCTTACACATTGACTATAGACCACACCTAAGTAACAAACAACATTAAAGTGTAGTCATACGACAGTATTGCCTACTCTTTTTTCCTGATCTTACGTATTTCCAAAGACCTAGGCCTACCTATAAGAATTCATGTATTAAATAAATCATTGGTCATGGTTAACATTTAGGTATGTAATGACAATACTTCAAGATGAAGAAGCTGATCCAAATACAATTCTACCTGACCGTGGTATCTCACCATTCCACTTGGCTATTGGTAATGGAAGCGAAGTATTTGCAGAGAATGTAACAAAAGTTTTACTGCAATATGGAGCCAATCCTAATGTCAGGTAAATATCTTCAGTCAAATTAGTACAATTTCTTATAGTATCAAAGCATGGTCTGTTGCACATTTTTCAATTTTTTTCATTTTCAATTCTTGCGTAGGGTAGGAAGTATCCTTTTAGTCAATAAATTGTCTTCCATAAAGAAAATGTGCAACGCCCTGAATTGGCTTAGTATAAAACAACGGATACTGGTAGTCTTAAATGTATACACCTCGTCTAATATTTAAATTTATAAAAGGACTGGGCAGCAGGTTGCGCCCGTCCTATACGACGTGCCATGATTATGAACTAAATAGTGTATAGTTGTGAACACGTTAGTGGCCAAAAGTACGGTATATATTGATGACGGGGCAAAGGTGAGGTGTGTAATAGTAGCCCTACTTGTCAATTATTGTAGTAATAAGTTACCAATGTTTGAGTATTACAGCATTCATTATATATATTTAAACGGCATTGTGTGGTTCTAGCAAAATGAATAATATGGATTGCAAAAGTTATATAGGCCTACCATGTGTAACTCCTTTCCTGTCTTGTACTCTACACGATTCAATGCGTCAATGGGATAAACCCCGAGCCAAAACCCTCGCGCGAACAAAACCGCGGCTTCAGCTCATCGGTTTCCCCACCTCTTTGTTTTCCCCCATCCGACACTACTGCCCCTTCACATTACCCGAAACCCCGCTCTACCAGGCATTTCATATAGCAAACGTACGCAGGCACGCACGCTACAGATTCTCCCTCCCACGATTTTAATAGGAAAGATTAACACCATCATATTTAAGAAACAACAGAATTCAACTCAATAGAGGTACTGGTACACATGTATAACACACGAGCGGGAAGTAAAGTAGTCATTGAAATACAGCAGTCAAGATTTGGAAACAATTCAATTTATATCAAAGGAATCGGAATTTTTAATAGAATAGGCCCTACCTGAAAATATACGAAACTTGAAAAATGTCAATAGTCCTGCGTGCTTCAAGCTCTATCCCTTCAAATAAAGTTTGTGGCGCCGGTCGTATAACAAGCTGAAATTTTGACAGTAGGCTATTCAAAAATATGTTTAATACAACTGCTCTTCAAATTTATTTGGATTCACTTCATAGAAACACACTTGAAAATAATCAGGAACAATGACATTCAGCTATAGAATGTTGAAAAAGTGAAGAGGTGATAAGTTTCGATACATTTTTCAAATTTGGCTCTAGAACCATGTAACTTTCTGTGAACAGCTCGTCATGATTAATATATAATAATATATAAATAATATATAGATAATATATAAAACTTGATATATCTATGAAGACTTGCATCTAGAAAAAATGTGGAAAATTTTGTGTTTCGAACGTTCTTAGGTTTTCGAGTTATGGCCTGCACCCAAAAAGCAAATTTTGTTAGCACCCTGGAGTACCAAATTTTTTCACTCTTGCACCATGCAACAAAGAAGCCTGATTATTTTTTCTAAATACAGAGATTTCAAAAGGCCTCTTAAAAATGCTGCCAAGAGTCCATTCCTACGAGAGTAGGCCTATCATGCCAAAAAATCAAAACAAAATTTGAAACCCACTCCACTAAAAAAATGGTATTCAAAAAGAAAAATACATATAGTTTTATACGAATAAAAGCCTGCTGTTTATTTATTCGATGTTGAATTCACTTTCTATACCGAAATCAAATGAATTGATTTCAATATTTATTGAAACCTTGATATCGAAAACCGATCTAAATATTCTCAATTGGCAACCCTGATATAAATAGACCTACATCGCCAGCCCATCTTACAGTTTATATGCTGCATTTTTCTAGCTTATTCAACTTCATTGTGCCACTTAAAAATGGCATTGTCATTGCTAGTTATTCTACTGATAAGAATCACAATTTAAATTCTTCTAGATCATCAGAAGGCCTGACTCCAGTGCACATAGCTGCAGCTTGGGGTCGAACACGTCTCTTACATCTGCTCCTTCTGAGCGGTGGAGACCCATGGCTGGAAGACAAGGAAATGAAGAATGCTTTTCATTATGCCTACGAAGAACACCACTGGAATACACTGCATCTGCTGAAGAGGTTTAATCGACTGGATAATGCCAAGACAGATGACTGGGTTGAATTGTGCGATCCAAATCCGAAATTCAAGCTAACTCTAGGTATGTTGAGCCCCTAGTAAAATAGGCCCACCATAGCATAATATCAATTTGAAAAATCAATTTCTCAATTTGAATTGAATGTGTTCTGTGATTATACCTGAGTAGGACATCATTTGGCAATAAAGGTTGCAGGTAGGACTTCTCTATTAATGGTGGACTGGCGAACCTACAAAATGTAGAGTTGCCGTTCGATGTTATTTTCATGATCTTCATATCAATAGAAAAACATTGATATTTCAGATGAAGATACGATAATCAACTTGAAGTGATGTATATTTGAATAAATGTAGGTCTATCTAATTAAGTTTTTGAAAATTATTCCAAGTTTGAGGAGTATTGTATTGTCCCGAATATAAGCCTACCCCAAATATAAGCCGACCCCCTAACTTTTTAGATCGGTCAGATCGATCGATGAGTCAGATTCATCTCCTGTCTTGTAAAGTGGCCATACTTTTGCAATCTTTAGTTTTTCAGAAAAGTCACCACAATCCAATGGAGTTGCATTGAACTTCATTTTTAAACTAAATTACTTCACTTACAACCCATTTTGATGATTTTGTCTGGAATACCAGCTTAAATTCTGATATTCATCATGAGCAGTCAAGTGCTAATGATGTGAGCAAAGAGATTATGTTTTTGAAAATTATTCCAAGTTTGAGAAGTACCATATTGTCCCGAATATTAGCCTACCCCGAATATAAGCCGACTCCCCAACTTTTTAGATCAATACACAATGATTGAAGAAAGGATTCATAGGTAAATAGATGTTTTAATTGATGTAAGTAGCCGGGAGTGCGTTAACTGTTCTTAAAAGAAAGTGTTCGAAAAAAAAGGGTTCCGAAAAAAAAACTGTTGAATAAATAACTGTGTGAATATTAACGCAGTAGTTTCATATTTCTGTGAAGCTGTACGCGGGCGTGAGGGTAACTCTCCCTCCCCCTGAAATACTATCAAGACCTTTCAATAGCGCCAATTTTTTAACCGAGCAGTTAAATTTGATCTGTTGATATTCAAACAGTTATATTTTCAAACACTTTTTTTCTCGGACAGTTTTTTCTTCGAACAGTTACTTTTCGAACAGTTTTTTATTCAAACATTTTTTTTTTCGAACAGATTTTTTTTCGAACAGTTTTTTTTTTGAAACAGTTTTTTTTAAAACAGTTTTTTATTCGAACAGTTCTTATTTCGAACACATTTTTTTTCGATCACTTTTTTTTCGAACACTTTATTTTCGAACCCTTTTTTTTTAAAGAATCCATTTCTCCATTTCTCTGTAGGGGCCTAAAAGCAATTGACAGAGATATGGTGCACTTTAAAAGATCTCATCGCCATCAAATAATTGTGACCCATTTATCTAACAAATTTCTGTAGTAACCGGAACTACACCTTGATTTATAGTCAGCATTTTCTCTTTATTCTTAGATAGAGTAATGCTGTACAATCGTGATGTAATGCTACAATATGCCGCCAATTCTCCATTCGTGTCACCAGTGAAGACTGTCACCCGTTCGACTTGCACCCAAACTTCACCTCGTGACAGTGTGGCTCGCATTTCGAAGGAGAAATGTCTATTAATTCCAGCACAAGCTGCAGAGAAGCAAAGCGTTGTTGAGAAGTCCACATACTATGTTGCCCGGATCTTCGATGGAATCCCACCTCGCCGGTAACTTCGCCAGGATTAGGGTAAAGGATACTTTGAATCATTAGTTGATCTTACAAAAGCTACCTGAATGTATTGAAACACTACCATTTTCACATTTCGTGTTTGTACTAATTTCATCTTAACCCTTACGTTTATAGTAATTTACCACTAGCAAACATCTCAGGTCAGAATGAATCGCACCA
>OZ023326.1:54303866-54333049 GCA_964007535.1 Brachyptera risi
TTTTCTTTGTTTGCGCTCCACAGGTCAAACGAAACTTGAAAATCAGTTAAAACTTGGCATGTACACAAGTGTCCTTATCTAACTCGATACTGTATAGTTTTGAGGCGCAATCGGTTCAACCACTTCTGAGAAAACTCATTTCAAAGTTTTCAAAAATCCCATGAGAATAACTCGAAAGAAAAAATTCGTTGAAAATATTCCATCCGAGAGAATTCAAATTCTCAGGAAATTTCAATATAATAATGAATTACAGTGAAATCTCTGCATCGTTCCCGGATCTGTCGTTTTCCTGGATGTATCATTCATTTTTTCTAGCCCCACTCCTATATAATCAATGTTGAATTTTCCTGGATGGATAGTTTTCCTGGATGGATGGTTTTATTTTCCTGGTCCCTTGAAAAACGATGGATAGAGGTTTCATTGTAATGATGTATTCCGAAATTTCACTCAGATCAGATCAGCCGTTTTGAGGTAAAAAAATATATAATGTGATTTTTGTAAATCACTCAAAGCTATTAAGATACCTATTAAATGCAAGCAACAGATGTCACCAATTAACTGTAAACGATTACAACAAAGCCTTCTTCATTATTATAGGAATTGATTAGGAAATAAGATGGCAGTGACTTAATTGTTTGGATCTCAAGGTGTATATGTATAAATAACCAATCCAAAGATATAAGTTGATATAAGTAGGGTAGCTCATCCATCAACGCGGAAACACATAACGCGTTTGCCTAGTTTAGTAGCAACAATGAATTAGGCCTACTTGACTTTCTTTCAATATGAAAGGACACATCTGACCCAACATCTGGCTGAAACTGGCTCTTTTCAGTTGTTCCATTGTTGGAGCAGGAATGATAAGTGACGGAAATGAGTTGATGAACAATATTTAAAAGTGAATATGTCCATTGTGTCATTTTCCATGTTCATTTTCATTGTTTATTTTTGAGCCAGCCTGAATCGAGGCTAATATCGTATGTAATGGGCAACACGTCTGATCAATTCATCACTCATGATTCATAATTTTTAAATAATAATGCCATCTGATCTATTTGTTCAACTATACTATGTTCACCTATTGGGCCTACTTATAAATTAATATTAATATATATATATATATATATATATATATATATATATATATATATATATATATATATATATATATATATATATATATATATATATATATATATATTTTTTTTTTTTTTTTCCAGATAACCAATTAAATTGGGCCAGGGGGTGTTTCCACCATTTCATCTAGGGCAGGATTCATATCTCCATCGGTTCCTGCCAGTTCCGACTTCTTCCTCTTCTTCTTCACCACTACTTTCCTCTGCTTCTTCTTCTCTTCCTACGAGTTCCTTCCACCGTTCCCTATCCTCCCACCATGTCTCATCTGTCACTACCTACCATTTTTCTCCTCGGTTGACTACACCGCATTTTACTCCCTCCTGCCACCTTTCTCTTGGCCTTCCAACTCTTCTCTTAGCTCCATCTTTTTCCGCTAACTCGAACATAACTCTCGGAATTCTTCCCTTATCCATTCGCCGCATATGTCCAAACCACCTGAGTCTCTCTCTCTCCATTTTGAATGCTAACCTTTCCACTTTCACTTCTTTCCTTATCATTCTGCTTCTCTTCTTCTCCAACTTTGATACTCCTGCTATGCTCCTCACAAAGTTCATTTCTGCTGCCTCCATTTTTTCTCATCTCTCCAATTCAATGTCCATGTAACTGCTCCATATGTTAAAATTGGCAAGTAGTATACATTATAAATAAGTGTCTTCCCACTCTTCGGAAAGTCTTGGTTCCAAATCAGCTTCCTTACTTTTTGGAATAGTCCGTCCGCCTTTGCTATTCTCTTATTCACCTCAAGCTCCACTTTTGCCGTATTACTTACTACACTTCCCAAGTATGCGAACTCTTCTACTTCCTCCAGTTCCTGACCTTGCAGTTTTATTTTCTCTTGACTTTTTCTCTTCTCTCTGCTCATCACCATAGCTTTGCTCTTTTCCGCACTAATCTTCATCCCAAACTCCTCGGTAATTTTTTCCCATCTCTCAACTTTGTCTTGCACCTCTTCCCTACTGTCTCCCCATACCAGGATATCATCAGCATATATCATTGTCTTTGCATCTGCCCCTTCCTTCACTGGTTCCACTTTTCTCATCATCTCATCCATCACCAACACATACAACATGGGTGATAGGACACTGCCCTGCCTAACTCCACTCTTGACATTGAACCACTCCGTCCTGCCTCCATTTGTTTGCACCGAAGCCTTGCATTGCTGATATAAACTCTTCACACGGTCTATCATCCCTTCATCTATCCCCTTTGCCCTGAGACCCTCCCACACCCTTTCTCTGGGAAGATGATCGTATGCTTTTTCTAAATCTTGGAAAGCCATATACACTCTACTTCCCTCCTCCCACCTTCTTTCCAACAGTTGTCTCACCGCAAAGATCAGGTCTACTGTAGATCTGCCTGTCCTAAAACCATAGTGCTCTTCCCTTAACATGGGTTCTACTAGCACTCGCATTCTTCTTTCGATGATTCGTTCGTACAGCTTGGCTGCCTGGCTCATCAACGTTACTCCCCTATAATTTTTACTTCTTTTTCTGTCTCCTTTCTTGAATATCACTGTTATTACTCCTTTCACCCAATCTTCCGGCACTCTCTTCTGCTGCCATGCTGCCTCCATCACACGATACACCCAATCCACCCCTCACTGTCCTGCTGCCTTCATCATCTCTACCACTATCTCATCTGCTCCTGCTGATTTACCATTTTTCATCCTTTTTATTGCCTGTGCTACCTCCTCTCTTGACACCCTCTCCAAACAGTCCTCTCCTCCCTTCGCCGCTTCCTCCACTTCTTCTGCCCGTGTATATTTTGCATTCAATAGCTCTTCAAAATGTTCTTTCCACATTCTCTTCAGTTCACTTGGTTCTCGAATCAGTTTATTATTCTTATCATACATGATCTTCTGCTCCTCCTTGTCTCTCCGCTTTTCTTTCATAATTCCATACAATATTTTCTTATTTCCCTGGCTATCTTTCTCCAACTTCTTGGCAAGCTCTACCATTGTCCTCTTCTTCTCCTTCTCAATTATGCTCCTAACCTCTCTCTTCCTCTCTAAGTAATCCAATATATTTCTCGCCGATCTATCTTTCTCCTTCCTGATCCAAGCTTCCTGTTTCTGCTTAACTACCCTCCTCACCTCCTCGCTCCACCATGCCGTCTCCTTTGCCTTCCTCTTCCCACTTGGCCTTCCACACACTTCGTTTGTTATCTGTATCATTACTTCTTTAAACTCTCTCCATTCTTCTTCTACGTCCCTTATTTCACCTCCTGGTACTCTCCCCTTGATCAACTTTTGAATATATAAATTAGTAAAATTACTGTACGTATAATTTTTATCCAGTTACCATCAGGGATACAAGCGGAACTTTCCTCCGCCCCCTAAACGTGGCTTGAAGCCTGTTGAGAGCACCAACCTGAGCTTCATTGAAGAACTGAAGAAAAGGCAAGCCGCTGGTCTGAAGCAGCACCTCGGGCAGATGTGCGAAGTCGCCACTGAGACTATGGTAATCGAAGACGAGGTGATGGTAGAGGTCACACCACGTCATCGCAAGGAGGTGGGCACATATCTTCACAAATTGCTGTTCAAACTAGTTTCACCACCTGGCGTAGCACACTGACAGCCAACTTTTACTTCTCAACCATTTTTTAAAAAGAGCTCAAGTAGTGACGAATATTACTCTCATGGCACTTTTCTTTTTTCATTTATAGGCATACCCAAACTTATGAGTTATTTCCAACTTATTTTACAACAATCTCCATTTGGTAGGCCTAGTTGATCATTTTTTCATTTTTTTTACATTTAAAAACATCATCTCAGGCTGGATTCAAAGTAGACCAGCAAAGCGATTCTTGCCATCGCGTCCAGTCACTTGGGCCAATCAGAAGCTTGCTGCTTCCAATAAATTGTTTGATATGCGTTGAATGATACCATTGAAGTGATTTTTTTGTTCTATGTTAATTTGTTTCATTAGGGCAAGGCAAAACAATATAACCAGGCATGTGAGAACAGCCAAATTCTAATGACGGTAAAATTAGAAATTCTATCAAACCTGCATTTCTGAATTAATCATCACAGCACATTTATTGTTACAGGACATCAAAGCAGTTGAAGAACCAGCATCGAACTCATCTGCTTGCATTTTCGTTGAGACGCCATTTGAACCGTTGATGAATGCGTCCAACAATACCAAATATCCTATAACAACGTACGATGTAGATTTGTTCAATCGTGACCTCTTGTCACAAAGCCATAATAGACAGGAACCACTCAACTGTACTGGGGAAATAGTGGCATGTGCATCTCATGTTGACAGATATATTGAGGAAAGTCTCATCTCTGTTATACCTTGTTATGATATTAGTTCAGAAAGTGAGAAAATAGTTCCCAGTAATGAAAAGGCTGTTGAGTATGTGACGGTACACTCCAATATTCCTGTTGAAGAAAACAACACTATGGAGAAAGTGCCACCTGCTATTGAAGAAATTAATGTTGGTCATGTACCTGTTTGTTTTGAACCTCAAAATGAGAGTGAAATTATAGAAAAATCTCTTTTACCACATATAAATGAACGTCACAATTCATCCCCAGAGAATGCTACAATTGACCTGGGTTCCATTTTTCCTGACAGAGTATCAGTTGGTGATGGGCTCCAGAAGGGTAATGAGAGCAATAATATTTCTTCTCTTGACTCATTAGTATCTGATGATGTCAGTGGGAATAGCAGTAATTGCATTCCTTATTTGAATAAAACTTATTCTATTTCTGATGATGCGGAATTGATCGGTTGTGAAGTGGTGGAAGGGGGTGTGATGAAGCTGCAAATGGATCGTTGTAATGCTGAGTCTGATCAAGATGAGTTGGTTAGTTCTGACCTTCACATATTGAAAGGTCTACGTACGGACACAAATTTGGATAGTTCAAAGAACATGCTCAATGAGTTAAATGAGGAGGCTAAACATGTCACAGAATTAATTGGTTGTGAGCGTCAGAATGTTTCAAAAACACATCAATCTCTTATGGCCAATTTAGTCGAGTTTCACAATTTACGTTCAGTCAATTGTTTATTGCCATTGGATACTAATTATTCTGCTCTGAACAGTTTGGTTGATCATGGATCAGAGAAACATAGAAATGAATTGATTGAGTACGAGCCTCATAAGGAAGCCTCATTGGTACGCTATAAAACACTCACAGAATTAGATCAATTAGATCACCTCGGTGTAATGAGTGCTGACATTGGTGAAAAAGTAGCTCAGTTGAAACTACTGAGACAAGAGTCTGAAATGGTTGAATACAACACCAAAAATGATGCAGGAATGCCAGATAAAGCACACTTGAGTGATCTGGTTGGTCATTTAAATGGTGAAGGATCCAGTTATGGGATTCAGGTAGTGAATGCTGCAGAATACAAAAATGAAGTCCCTTGCACTGATATTGTATATTTTCAAAACTTGAGTACCATTAATGATATTCAGGTAATCAAGGAAACTTATGATCTAAATCAGGATTCATCTCAACCATATGTTTCTTGCATTGAAGAAAGCGAGGATAAAGCATTAGATGAATCATTTAATATTAGATATTCCTTCCAAAGGAAGACATCTGAACCGTTTGGTGCTGTAGGTGATATATCTAATATATCAAGCACAAAGTCAGAAAATGACAAACCTAGTGCAAGTAACCATTCTTCTGAAGCTGACAAATTAGTAGTTGCTAAAAAGACACAGTTTGATGAGTCTGGTTCATCTTTTCCATCAGATAGTGGTTCATATACTAGCGCTACTGAGGATTATTTATACACTGATGACGAGCAAGGTGTTGTTCTTCTCGAGAGACGTTTTCTTGTTCCACAGTCCGACAATTCTGAACGTCAACTCACTACCGAATCCTCGCCAGATAACAGTATTGCTTCCTATGATACCGATACCTTGCTCGGGGAGTTGAAGAAACGGGGAGTGAATCCAGGGCCAATTATGCCCTCGACAAAACGAGTTTATATTAAGAAATTGGAGAGACTTGCTCGAGAATCACCTTTGTTGATTGGAAAACCTACTTACAGTCCTGAGCTCGAAAGAACTCTACGCGTAGAGAATTGGCAACTTGACTTGACATCTTACGAAAGACTCGAGGTAGAAATTGCGACTCAGTTTGCGGCCGTCGATCCTACACGCCGATGGCGCGAAGGCGTACTCAAGTCTTCATTCTGTTATCTCCTTCTTGATCCACGTATTACCTGTAACTTACCGTGCCGCACAGATCGTTTGTCTCCCATGAAGCTGTGGCCTTCATTTCTTGAAGCTATATTCTACGTCGGTAAAGGTAAACGTTCCAGGCCGTATTCGCATCTCTACCAAGCAGCTGCAGTTTGGAAATCGGGCGAAACAATATCGGATCCAAAAGTTCAACAAATTCTCGATATTTGGAAAGATGGACTCGGGGTTGTATGTCTACATATTTTCTTGAACGTGATTCCTGTAGAGGCATATACCCGTGAGGCAGCTATTATCGATGCTTTGACTCTTCGTAACGTCAGGAATGCGAGATTAAGCGAGTATTACGGGGTTGCTGCCACATGGCCTACTCACTTGAAGAATATGCTTGGGGTGTATTTGCTCTACAAAGCGATGGGTATTTTTATTAATGAAGGCGAAAGGCAGCTACGTCCAGCTGATCTCGGGTAATTTGACAAGCTAAAGTAACCAAAGGAATAACTAGTCAATTGGAGGAGATAGTTATCATTTGTACCTAAGTGCAATAACTAGATTAAAAAGATTTTTTGTAAAAAGTGGGCAAGTGCCTTGACAACACCATGTTTCCTCATTCATGTATTGGTTCTTTACTTCAAATAACGGCTACATTTTCTTGATACAGTAGTAGTTGTAGTAGTTTTGTAGTAACAGCACTGATATTTTATAATAAAATAATTTTAAGCAATATCAACATCCCTTTATACACTGATGTAAACTTATCAGCAATATACCATAACTGTATTTTAAATATGACCAAGACTGAGATTTGCTGCAAATTATTATGTAGGGAGATGTCCCACTTGGCACGTAACAGATAAGGTCCTATTACTATTAGATATTTTCAGCTGCAATCTAAAGTATAGTATCATTGTTACTTTCATACTGCATATTATAGCATTGGTAATTTCAAATGCTGACGTTTTAAAACAACATGTAGAAATGACTACATTTTATATAACAAAACTTCTAATTATTATATGGTATGCTATTTTCTAGACAAATTACTTTTGTATTATTAGCATATACTTGATGTATGTTATTATGGAGAGTACAAATTGTCACTTGGTATATGTACTATTGAGTAGTATTATCATTATGAGGCCCATACAGTATTTTGACAATTGTTGTGATTTGTAATGGCAGGTAGTACGGAAAATATACTACTTTGGTATTCAAGAGTTGTCATTATATTTATTACATTTTATTCACATAATGCAGACCTTAAACGCATGACCCTTTCCAACCAAAAAAACGCACCACCTAGCTTACTTGTTGAAGACGTCATATCTTCTTACCTCATTTATGAAGTACCTGCCACGTATAGTAGCGTATAGTGTACGCTTTGTACAGACACCTAGTGACCTAACAAGGTTTACCTCAATTTATGCAGTTATGCTTTTTTTTAATTTTTTTTTTTTTTTTTTTAATAATCTGTCATTTATTTATTTTATTTTTATTACACATCAAAACACACTTCATACAAACTCCACATAAGTAGGCCTATTTGAGCTCCCAGTGAGAATTTGAAAAAACTTTCCCCAAAAATTTAAGTGATTTATAGTACCTACATAATATTAGGGTTTTTTATGTATGTCTATTGTCTAACCTCAAGCAGCAATCAATTTGAAACTTTTTGCTTGATCAGTAGACTGAGAAAATCTGTTAAAGTGGAAAAGAATATAGGTTGCTTTTCAGGGGACCAGAGTAAAAACATAGAATTTCTTGATTCTATGGTAAAAGGGTAATTAAAGGTCAAGATGCATTGACGGTAGCGTTGGTTTGCCAGTTGGAGATGGTGACTTTACTAACTCGAAAACACGTTCCATTTCCTGAGAACCAAAGGTCGCTATACTCTATCTAGTGCTGTTCTGTAGAAATGGCTGACAGGCTGACAAACTTGATGACAGCTGTTATTAGCTGAGCGACGTGAACGTAAAGTTAGTGCCACTTATCGTACGATTGATAGCTCTTAAAATGTGGCCCTTTAATTGGAACATTTTTAACATGGGAGGAATAGGAAGTGAAGTCACCATCTCCAACTGGCAAACCAATGCAACCCTCAATGCATCCTGGTAATTGGTGGGTATAACCACAGTATATATTGCATAGCATAGCTATGCTATGGTATAACTTAATGCGTATTCAACAAGTGGGAGCATGTGGTAGCCACCCACAGTAGCCCAGTCATTCGAGTCACTGCTTTTGTTGTAATAGGACTTACGTAAGTCCTTATTTATGCAGCATTTGTATAAATACAGTAATAACTAGAAAAATGCAACATATGCATTATGCTTCAAGCAGATGGAGTCAACTTTGGAAGGTGGTCTTCTACCAAACCTCGAGTAATAAAATGAAACATTGATAGTGAAAATTCAAGAGTACAGTAATAAGAATATAATATTCATATTGGATTCAATGACACCCTGTAATAATAACAAAGATCTACTGGCGACTGATGAATGATTATTGAGATGAATGTTTCTCATGTAATGAGAAGGAAGCGGTCGTGGCCTACATTGTAGAAACCATCCCGGCATCAGCCTAGACGACAGAGGGTAACCACGAAAAACCGCTGTGAAGGGACGATGGCGGGAATATAATACATTAAAGTTACAATTAAAAGTAATGGAATGATAAGATTTTAGTGAGTAATGGTAGTAATAAGGGTGAAAGGTGAAGGCACTTGGAAGGTGATATTGGGGGTGAAGAAACCGAAGTCATATTGGGCATGAGTTCGAGTTTTGCAATAGGCATGGGAATTTGTAAATGTTCTCTCACTAATAACTTCCTAATTTCATCATCACACCTGCTCATTCATATCCCCATGCATATGACCTGGCTGTTGGTGGAATTGTTGGGCACTAGAATAGGCAGGCCCAGATTTACGCATAAGCTAACTAGGGCACTTACCCAAACTGTCACAATGAAGAGAAACAAAATTACCTGTTCTTTGTCCGTGAAGGAAACGGGTATTATAGGGGTGTTCTGTTAGCTATAATGACTGTAAAAACTCCTTGTTTCAGCAGTTTTGGAATCGTGTTTCATTCAATATGTTTCTCTATTTTAGCGCTATTCAAACGCATCTTCCTCCAGCCTGTTTGTCTATCTAGGTACCCGTGAATTTACCGTGTTTTGTCCCTTTTTCAGTTTTAGGCTGATTCATAAAGAAACATTTTATGACCTGGACATAGAACATAAATAGTTACGAACTGATATATGTTCTATGGGATGTAAGAGAGGTATTCATTCACACTATAGAAAGGGTTGGCAGTGAGGAATTTTTTAAGAGAGAAACAGAGGATAGGCCTAGCAGTAGTGAAGAAGAGGAGGAAGAAGTCGGAACTGGCAGGAACCGATTGATATGAGAAGTCTGCCCTAGAAAAACTGGTGGAAACACCCCCTAGCCCAATTTAATCGGTTATCTGGGTTTTGAGATATATGATTTGAAAGAGCTGATTAAGGGGGGGGGGGGGGGGACTTGATCGTGAGTGGGAGCTTGTTGAAAATTGTGGAGCATAGATGTTGGGGGCATCTAGTTGATAGGGTGTAGTTATGAGGAGTGATGAAGATGTTGAGTTTTGTTTTGGTGGAGTGGGAGTGGACCGAGGAGTTGGGGAGGAATGTTTCGAGGTGCAGGCGGACATAGATTGGTGATGCTTGAATTAGGGTCGAGGGAAGTGTGAGGATGCCGGGAGAAATGAAGTAGGGTCTACATGATTGACGACATGATGAACCTGCTAGTATTCTTATAGCATGTTTCTAGAAGATGAAGATGGGGTTGGATTGCGGTGAGTATCCTCAGAATATGATGGCATACGAGATGATGGAGTGGATGTGGGCGTGATAGATAAAGATGAGTGTAGGGAGATTGACAAGTTTATGAAGCATGAAGCAACCGCTGATGAGTTGGTTTTGGAGGTTTGATGGACGTGAGGTGACCAATCGAGGGTGTCTGTAATAGTAAGTCGTTGAAACTCAATTTCCATGTGTTAGCCGTACTTCATCCTTATTATTTTAGTGGTGGATGGGCTCTACTGAAGAAACACTCGACTAACCAGGCTACTGTATCAACATAACATCTCATTTTATTCTAATTGGGTCATTTCATAACAAATTAACTAAATTTAATTTGAATACAAAATTTTGGTCATCATCTTCGATATTTATTAAATTTGGCACACTCACTGATATCATTGCGTGAAACATCATGTTTTCTCAAATTTTTACAATTATCAGTTTCCGAGGTATGGTGTTGCAAAAATTTGACCTTCCAACGGTTGACCTGTCCAACTTCTCTTCCAACTAGATACAGAGCTGGGAGAGGTGTTATTGGAAAGGTAATGAAAATCTACATGCAACTAGTTACATTTGAAACATATAACATGTTTCACAATACCATATGTGGCGAGTACATTCTAATTAGATCAAAGGTTGATTACATGTAATCATTTTCAGAATATTTTAAAATTTGATGTTATTTTTCCATATAGATATAAGTAAATTTACAGAAAGATTTGTTGGCTGGATGAGCAGTTTTCAAGGTATCAGTTTCAGTTCATACACCTACGATTTCAGGTCCAGCGAAATCCGTAGTCCGATTAGAAAGTGGCGGTAATTGCCCCAACTTGAAAACTATATATATCAGGATAAGCTAACCATATAATAACTGTGTGAATGCTACTCTTCAACATACAAAATTTAGATTCCAATAAAATTGTGATATCAACGATTATTTTACTGTTTTGAACCGAATATTCACCACACGAGGGTTGGAAAGACTAATTTTTGTATGCAAATAACTAGAAGACAATGTATATTTGATGAGATTATGAAACCGTTGTTAATTTACACTTTTCTACACTTAAAAATTATTGCAAATCAAAGAAAGCAAAAAAGTACTTTTTATCCATTAGGCCCGAGGGCCATAGATCAAGGTTAGATAACCTCCTTGATCAGGCCTAATCGTTTTATGGAACGACCCATTTGAAAAAAAAATGAAAATAAAATTAAGTTTCATATTTTTTCATTATTAGACCTACTGTATAGATTCAAGGGAAACATGAATAACCATGCTATTGCATCACCCAACAAGAATGAACAATATCAAGTTTCAGTTTAATTTTATAATTTGTTTTGTCAGTTTCCAAGAAAGAATTCAATTGGATAACATTCTTCTTTCGACTTATTGATTACTACCCGAGTGTGTTGGGACAGCTAGGTCTACAATGAAAAACATATTTACACAATGGTTTTTAATTATATTGTAAAATTGCCCAACTGTTTTGAGCATTATGCGTATGTCTAGATCTAATATCTCCCTATCTCAATGCACAGAAATGAAGAGGCAAGAGTGAAAACAAAATGGTCATTATGTCATTGCTTTGTGCCTTACATATGTCTCTGCATAATACAAATCAAGTGGTAGATTAGCAAGTAAAACACTTAATAATAACTTTCAATTTATTTGACAAAGTGATTAGTCACTCGCATAACACTCGTGGGAAAAATGACCCCACTATTGATCATCACTGAACTGTTCTTTACAAAACTGGACTCAACCACAATGGTGTTAAATTTTGTAATAGCTCAACTAAGCAATTGCAAATTGTCAATAATATCCATACTTTTAAATCTAAAGTAAAATGCTATCTCATAGAAAAAGAATTTTATCATATAACAGATTTTTATGTAAGGTTGGAATAAGTGAATGGAATGACGTAACAACATGTATACTGTGAATAAATATTATTATTATTGTACTGTTACCAGTATCCTGATAAAATGAACACACCCTAATGCTGTGTTTCCACGAACACGAAATTGTTTTCGCAAAGCGGATTTCTTTTTGGTATTAGACATCTTCGGTGATCCTTGTAAAAATCATCCTTAGATGAAGAGTGCGGCACATTGATGAAAATTCAATATATTCTGCTTTTGTAACGTGAAAGCAGTGGCAGTAGTTTGTTTCTCAGTGCAACCATTAGGGTCGCATTGTATATCAGGCGAGCTATCGACTTAGATTGAATATTCTTCCGCCAAATCGCTGAAATTTCATTACTTATAGTCATAGATACATAGTGCTAGAGTCAGTGGCATAACTACCGTAGAGGCAGCCGCCCTGGGGCCCATGCTGTATCATCAGAAATATACATTTCAACGATCACCGAAAAATAATGAACATATTTATATAACTGAAAAAAATACTTTTCAATATTATCTGAAATTAGGCCTACTTGGAAAATAACTGACTCATTTTAAAAATAATTCTACAATGAGGAAATTCAAGTTGAACTTGATTAAACAAGTACATTCATACGAATCATATCAGAAACACTGCTATATTTTTTTGCTGAACTTACAGCACTTGAAATTAATATGAGCTTCTTGCGTTGACTACATTTTGGTGAAAAATCAATTATTTTGTCCTCTCAATAGTAAGTGTCATTTTATCTTCATCTTCAATAGAACCATTTTGTTTCATAGAATGACATAATTGTGTATGTATTTGAATCATAATTTTGAGTGTATTTTAATCGTCTTCAATAGTAAATTGAAAAAAACATGAAATATGGAGGTTGAATGTTGAGTGATTTCAAAATGTCATGATTTTAATTAATATATATTTTTGTGGGGGGGGGACAGGGGGACCAAGTGAGTCCTTTGCCCCAGGGCCCAACATTCCTAGTTACGACACTAGCTCGAGTAGTGGCGAGTTGGTAGTGATTCAAAATGCGCACGGTAGATGCCGTAGTATATAACACTATTCTGCAGGGGCGAAAAATTCACGGAATAGGAACAATTTTGTGGTCATGGAAACTGCATAATTATTTTGAAGGTAGATGTATGTCTAGTCCTGAAGATTTTTTCAAGCAAGGTAACATGAAATAATTTGAGCATTATAGTACTTACAGTGCTCTTTAATGTTGAAATGAATACTTGCTATTTGCTAATTAATGTAGCCAAGTGATTCTACCCGTTGGAAGGTCATTTAAATGACTTTTAACTCAATGGTACACAAATAGGATACGGTATCATGCTACCGTGAAATATCTCTCAGCTAAGAGAATTAATTTTCAGCTCATTTTGAAATACTGGTACTAGTACCAGTATTTCAAAATGAGCTGAAAATTAATCACATCAGCTGATGTTTCTATATGGTATAGGGCCCTAACAATATAATTTGGGTATAATTGGGCTGTGAAAGTAAAACTTTGTAAAAGTTTCATATTTTCCATTGCTAAAAGGTATAGTCACTTGAATAACATCAACTACGTTTAAGTAGACATGTAGGGCCCTTTATAATATACTTATATTTACTAAAGCAGAGAATTTTCTACCAACTAAATAACTGTACAAATTCTCACCACAACTTCAACGATTCAACACTTTTGAAAGATGCAGTTGTATTTCTCATTTTCATACTTTTCCTGAAAAATCCTAATATCCTAAAATACCACAACTATTTAGACCCTACATGAATAATGGTGTTATTTGTGCTTGTTGGTTGTTATGTTGGTAAGCAACCTTCTTTTTTCATTTTTTTTACCAGGTTATTTCTGCACTGGTAAGAATTATATAGGGGTGTACATGTACAAGAATTGCAGAAGAGAAATGTGAAAAAGTAACAAAACAGAAATCAGACATTGCATAGACCTCACATTCTTCATTTATCAACAGTTTGAATGTCAGTGTTTTCAGTCTATGATATCAATCAAGTTATGGCTGATCGTTTGATCGGACCAGCAGAGTTTCATCGATGAGCAGATATTGAGAAAATGTTGCTGTGTCTTTTCACTCGCAGCAAATGGACGAGGTTCCGTAGCATCCTCCATTGCAAGTAGTTCTCTCAAAGCTCCGTCTGAAACAGTTACCATAATTTACGACATTACAATAGAAAAACATGTGAAAGAGGAATTGAATCTAACTAGGCACCATCACCACGGACCATCACTACCGTATTTTAGTGGATAGGAATCGGTCCTGTATTTGCTGCCAATGTGCGGTGTTGGTCCAAGGTCTACTGTATAACTCTTCACTGAAATTCAATGTAGAATGCTTCTAGTATTGACCTTGTTTCATTTCTAATAAAATGTCAGATGTTTCTTGAAACCAATCAGTAATTCCAACAAATCAAAGTAATTTCAGTGGTAATCAATTTGTACACTACTTGTATTATAGATCAAGTTATGGTGTAGTTATGTAAAGTGATAGTGTACGTTGTATGGATAGTGGAGAAGCACCTTTACCTTTTATATTACCATGACCAATGAGTACATATTTATATCCTCATGGGAACAATGCCCAAGGTATGTTTCAAAAGCCAGTCTTTCAAAGGAACTTTTTCTATGCATTCAGCTACAATTTGAAACCAAACTTATACACTTTTAGCAGGGTCTATCATATTATCATAATTATCGAGATTTAATAACACATCGGAAACATTCTGAATGAACTATCAATGATAGGTAGTTGGAAATCAAGATTTAATTCATTCAGAGATCATAAAGATGATTTTAGTGACTTGACCAGGAATTTAGATTCAAAATATTCTACCGATAAGTAGCCTACCGGTAAATGGCGGCTTGTATTTGGGATTTTGTGCATATTTTTATCAGTTCAGTTCCAAGGCTTACCATCACTAAGGCACTCAATAAACACTGAAAATGTAAACTGTTACAATTATTACATTATAAAAATAACTAGATTGATATTGAAGTTATGCCAGATAAATTGAATTATAATTTTCAAATATCTCCATTTGAATACAAATGGCAGCATCAATTCGAGCAAACTTTATGCGAAGTTGGTATAGACACCTAGGGGACGTCCATAAATTATGTCACACCTTTTTAGGCTACTTTGAACCCCCCCTCCCTCCCATGTCACAAAGCCTATTAAGCGGGCTTTAGATGACGCGTATTGTTTGCGGATAAAATACGCGCAGAATCCACAGAAGAAGTAGACAACAGCCCAACTCCTGTCCGCAGTCTACGCTGATTGGCTAATATTCCAATATGGCTGATCCGCAAATTTTCGCGGACAGGATCTGCACAAAATGCGCGTCATCTAAATCCCGCTTTACCTTCCCCCCTTTAAATACGTCACAAATTCTCATATCCCCCCCCCCCCTCCTCCAACAAAAAATTGAAATCAACAGACGGCAAAGGTACAATAAAGTAATGAAACCAAAATAATAATTTCTTCATGTTTGCTTTTTGAGTACTCAAACTCAATGATTATTTGATATGCATCTGCTGTTTCTAGGGTGGGTATAAATTAGGGTTGTCGTTTGATCGAAAAATCGTGATCGAAATCAAAGTTCTCAATATCGAAAATCGATCAAATCAAAATTGATTGCATTTTTATCGAAAATCGACCGAATTGACGAATCGAAATCGAATCGAAAAAAAAAAACATGTTAGGTAGCAAGATACCATGTTTTTATACCCCGCACGCACTATATATATAAGTATAATGTTACCAATTGAAGCGAGCGCGTTACTCGTGACGTCTCACGCTACCGTACTCTTGTACTGTTGTACGCTTTCGATCTTCAAAAACTTTTCGATATCGATCGAATCGAAAATCGAAAAGTACATATCGAAATCGAATCGAAACCTATAATCGAAAATCGATCGAAATCGAACGGCAACCCTAGGCCTTGTATAAATATAAGAATCTACAAGAATGACGCCAAATACATGGAACAAAAAAATGGTACGTCACACAGTTGCCTCCCCCCTTTCCCCCTTGTAACAACTTGTCAGAAATCTTGACAACCCCCCTCCCCCCCCTAGCTGTGATGTAATTTATGGACGTCCCCCTATATATAATTATTTACCGGTATATTAGTTTTCATCAAATTTGAATTCATATCTTACAAACTTTTCTCACTAGAACTGATTGATCAAATTTTGAATTAATCCTTGTGTAGGCCTAATCACAAATTCACTGCAATTTTCATTTGAATGTTCTGATTTTTCACTAGGCTCATGTTGCATAGAACAATATTTTAATGATTTTAAAATAAATTGTGGATTTGAAAATCATCAACAAATTGACCAATAAAAATTAAATTGGGTTTTCTTAAGAATGCGATTAAAATCAAAATGGGGGCCTCGATTTGACCAACTTTTTTTATTCCAGTTGATGATACCAAAGCTATCAATATAGGCCTACATGAAAAAAAAATTGAATTACAATTTGTTTCAGGTTACGCCCCTTTTTAACTTGGTTGCTGGGTTACAGTAACTTGGTTACCGGTACTGGAGTACACACTATGATCCATTTTATTAGTTAACAGTACGGTAGGTAAAGGTGTTTCTGGGCACACCATTTTCATATCATAGTGTGCAACTAGATGCAACAATTTAGTTTCCAATTGTTTCATCAAGCTGAGTTGCAGTAAAACTCACTTTCTGTCAGAAAATATCAATTTCCTAAAAGCTACCACAATTAGTTCCAATTTGTTCAATTTTAAGAGAATCACGAAGTTTTCATGAGGTGAACCTTCCTAAATCATGTGGGCTGTATCCTGTATCAGTAGATATAACTTCCAATCACTAAGGTAATGTTACCAGTATTCATGATCAATGTAATGTACATTTGGGTAAAATATTGCTATTTGCTAGTAAGTTGAAGTGTCTGACTGTCTATATGTGTAGACTGTCAAGTCATCTCTCACCCTCGTATTTGTCCAGGCAAAGATCATGTGGTGTATTTCGCAGTCCGATCAACAACCACTGATAGCTTCCTTCTGCTTCCTGCATGTGCATTCCAAACTCTGGATCGGTCTCTGTCAACTGATGAAGCAGCATAAGTCCTCGCACAAGTGTTTTTCTCAAAAACTCGCCTTCGTCATCAATAGTATATCTTTCGAAATCCTTATAAGTTTGATAGATAAGTTTTACGGTCACTTCAGCTAATCTTCCTCGACAGAAGCACGGATCTCTCATACCATTGGCTGATTTACATTGAGCCCATTTGGGTCCCCGATGAGGTCTTCGTTTTATATTAGCCCATACCCAGTTCACGACCCCACGACATAACCTTGTTCGACTACGTACAGATGTGTTGCGTTTTTCGAGCAACCAGCATAGAATCTGTATTACGCAAGAGTTAGTACGAAAGTAGCCAAGTCCGCAGGCTATATCGATGTAGGCTTTACTTTCTAACCTTTGACATAGACTCTCCATAATCATTTGATTTGAAGAAAACGCATATAGAAGTTTGGAGAGGGCGACTACAGTTTCAACCCGAGGCCGGCTGAAAACTACAGCACGGATAATGTCGCTAACGATGGCATTGCTAGAACAGATGGTGAAATTTCATTCAAGTTTATTATAAACTTATATGGCTGGAGAAAGAATTTGATAACAAATCTAAACTCTGTGTAAGTTCAAAATTTATATGATTCACTCAAAAACAAACTTTACAAGTTAAATGACCCAATTGATGTAAAAATAAATAATTTCTGTAGTGCATAGCTAAAACCCATTTTTATGTTTTTAAATCCCCATAAGAATAACTTGGGGGAGAAAATTTGGAAAAAAAAACTTCGAATAAATTCAAATACTAGGCCTACCGTACCGGTATGTAATTTTTTTACATCAAAGCTATCAAGAAACCTAATGAGAATAAAGGCTTTAAGCAACAGATTAAATCAATTAAATTTTAGAATACATAATCAAATGATTGATGAATAAAGCACGAAGGAAGTGACATACCGGTAGGCCCTTTAACAGTTTTCAACTCAAGGAGCATATACCGTATGCCTATAGTTTCCCATTATGTACATTTCTAATTTAAATATGCCTATATTACTCATCCAACAATGCATGTTACGTTTTCCTGGTTATTAATTATCATTGCATTTCATAACTCACCTTTTCTCCGTGTAAGATCCCTTGAAAAGAGATCTGGTGAGTAGTATAACGACACCAGTCAGAAAACCACTGTAGTCAAAGGCATTTCTTTGATCACCTATTATTTGTGTTAAAGATTGTAATAACCTTAAGAACCCAAACTGTTGCTGTTCATATGAATTTCTCATTTCTTTTTCTTTCTGCACAATTTTCTCTGTTTCTGGTGAATTGGTCTTATTTGCCTCTTTTGTTGATAGGTTATTTTTACCCATGACTACATCTACTTCCATATCAAGGGAGTTCACCATCGCCTGCTTCTTTGCTATAATTTTATTTTCAACAAAAACAAAATTTCTCATTTCATTCACTGCTGCAGGATTTAAACTTTCAACATCTTCATATTCACTACACACGACGTTAATTGTCTTGGATTTACCATGTTCATCGGTTGATACACCACAAACTAGATTAGACATATGTTCAGAGAGCATACATATCGCTGACAGCAAACCCAATGAACGACGAGCTTCCAAACCTCTTTCAACATCGTACCACATTTTATTTGAGAGAAGTTTGGGATTGTCCAAAGATTCTACGGGTGTCTCTATGAGATGTCTATCTCGACGATCTAATTCTTCTAGTGTTTCTTCTTTTGCTCGATCACGGAGAGTTATTAGCAGGTCATACAGAATTTCACGGCACTCGGTGAATATATTTCTGATGTGATATTTTGCTTTCATTGTCTGGAATGAATCTTCGAGGCCAAGCTGGTTTACAGACACCCAGCACGATTCGACAGAAAGTCGTAATGGATATAAAGATGGACGCCAACTGATTTTCTTTTTATTTGTAGTGCTAACTTGTAAACTGAATTTAGATTCGAGTTTGACTTGATGGATCTCTAAATCGGATTTGCAAAATAAATGAGGATTAAGTAGATCATTGAGGATTGAACCACTGGATTGGTTCACTTTGGATTTGAATATAAGAATTTCGTCTTTCGTCCCTACTTCTGGTACAGGTTCACACACAAGTTCTGGTACATGAGGGACACACTGACTTGACTGTGCTAATAATAACCGATCTGTTGCTTTCCAAGCCTCCAACTTTTGGAACTCCATGGTTGTTTTTGCCTTATCAAGCTCTTTTTGCATTGCTTTAATTTTATCCTCATATTCTCTACTCTTGATCTGGATCAAAGTATTTCCTTTTGCTTCGCTCTGTTTTAACTGACGTCGAAGTATCAACACTTCTCCATCTTTTGTGAAAAGGCGTTCCTTCCATTTCTTATTATCATCTTCCATTTTTTTGAGACTCATTTTTAGAGCATCTTTTTCTTTTTCTTCTCTTACTCCATTAGATAAGTTTTGTAGTACATTTGGCTTATAAACAGGCATGTCTTTGACACTTGCAGCTACATTTGCACTTGGAGAAGGAGTGACAGTAGTATTAAGACTAGGACAAATCTGCGATGCTAAGAAGAAACATTCATCTACTGCATCCAAAGTTAAATCTTCACCCCATAGGTCATCGGCAGCTGTAGCAGAAGTAGGAACTACGTTTGTTTCCATGAGTTTTGGTTTCTTGGCAGTATGATAATTCATAGTACTCCTCATTTTGTTCCCTTGACAATGATCTCCATTTGCCATGTTTGCTTGAAGTGTTCCCAACAACTGAAAATAGAATTAGTACCCAATTAGTTTATATATTTTTATGTACCGGTACCGTAACGATACACCTATAGCGCTAGAACAGTGGTGTCCAATCCGTGGCCCGGGGGCATAATATTTGTGGCAAGTATCAGTATTGTACAATATATTTGAATTTTATTACACATTTTATCACATACAACACTTCATACAATGGTCACATAAGTATTTGAGCTCCCAATGAGATTATCTCGTAGGGGAGCAAATGGAAATTGAATAATTATCGTGTATTCGTCGTGCCTTCTGAGAAATGAAGTGATCAAATCATATATTGCATCCAAAAATACGTTCGTGAAGTTGGCCCCTCACATGTCAAAATATGGAAATGTCATTTTACCATCCTTTAGTGCTTCGTTAGTGCTGTAAATGTTTTCGTTTGTACTGCTTTAGTTTTGCCGTTATAACGCATTGTCCATGTGAGAGGCCAACTACACGCCAGCCCCTCACATATTTCTGATCTTGAAAATTCCAAGAGCATTAGTTATAATTAGTGATTTGTTAGTGTCGTAAAATTAAAGACCTTCAAGAGGTCTACTGTCTATGTTGTCTTCAACTGTCAATTACGTACCGATAACTGATTACGTTATCGTACATAGGCCTAATTGATAGTGAAAGGTTTTGTAAAGTTATAGGATTATCCAAACTAATCAATTTCATTGTTTCAAACAAAAACAGTATTTTAATTTCAGCCAAATATGTAGCCTATCCCACCATAGAAAATAAATTTAATTTAGCGGCAGCGATCGGCTGTTACGAATGCGAAGGACTTCAGCATGACTATTGAGGCACGACGCATGTGCGAGCCGTTGCATTGTGGCACTATTTTATGCTTAAAAACATAGGGCTGTTTGTAAATATCCACTTTGCTGTTTGACTGTAATGTATCCCTATTATTTCAGCTAGGGCTAGGCCTAGGTTATGACCTAGGAGGATGTAGTAGCTATTCAGGCAGATTTGACGGCACTTAATTGTTGGGTTCAGTTGAACAAGATGGGGTTAAATGAAGGGAAGTGTAAGTTAGTCACCTTTGGTAGGAGGAGAGTGAGGGCTGATGTAGTGTATGATGTAGGAGGGAAGTCACTTGAGTCAGTGGAAAATTACAAGTACTTAGGGGTGGTATTTGATAGACGTCTAGGGTGGGGGAGTCAGATTGAGAGAATAGTAAAAAAGAGTATGCACTAAACTTTGTAATGAGGCAACTTAGGGGGACAAGTATGGAGATGAAGGAAAAGGCTTATTTCTCGTTAGTGCGTCCCATGGTGGAATATGCTAGTTCAGTTTGGGATCCTTATAGATTAGGTGAGATAAGGGATGTGGAAAGGGTGCAAAGGATTACAGTTAGAAGGGTTACAGGTATGGTTAGGAGGTGGAAATGGGGGGAGAATGAAAGGGGGGAGAGGGTGAGAATATTGGAGAGTCCATCTGAGATGATCCGAGACTTGGGATGGCGAGAATTGGAAATACGGAGAAAGGAGGATTGGATCTGTAATTTCTTTAGGGTAATGGAAGGAGAAGGGGGCTGGGGAGAGTTGAATAGGTTGATTGAAAGGAATGAGTCAGGGTATGGGGGTAGGCGAAGTCATGATAGAGCAGTAGTTATAAAGGGGGCTAGATTAGATGTCAGTGAGTTCTCTTTCTTGAATAGGACAGGTAGGGATTGGAATGGGCTTAGTCATTGAGTTTATAGTGTATATAGAGGGGACAAGAGATAGGAAATGTTGTGCGAGATTATTTTGAGCTGATCAACGCGCTCCGGGTGTGATGGCGGGTAACTAACGCTTGGCCGTTCGGCGGGAACTAAAATACTCGACTGTGAGTGGTCAGAAAGGTAACCAATAACAGAGCGACAGAACACTAGCGCATTCTCAGGTCAAAAGTGGCAACCAGTAGAACGGCGGCAACTACATTATCGGCGATATTTCAGCTCGTATTTCAAATCTGGTATTTCGATGATGCCGGACTACATTCGATGCGTCGTTTCCAGTTATTACGTTAATGGATTATTTATGATTATGACTGGGTGACAGGAGGATATATATTATATATATATTTAGTCACAATTTCTTTACACAATTTTGTAAAAAATTTAGACTCAACAACAAATTTATATGTAGCATTGTTTTATTCGCCCTACGAGGATCTTGACACATTTTGAGGCATCATATATACAACCCTCATCTTTGATTTTTTATTTTATTGCCATTGGTAGGCCTAAAATTTTTAATTAATTTTCAGTTGATTTTGATTTTTTTGATTATCATATTTTCATTATTCCTTTTTTTCTTCGTTTTCTTATTCAAACATTATAAGCTTTATTGATCCACGTATTTTCTTTCTTGTTCATAGTTATCATTATTATAATTTCATTTCGATCACAACAATTCCAGGATTTAGTTGACTTATATTTTGTTTCTCGTCCTATTATTATTTCATTCATCTCAGAATCAGAAAGTGTTATCATTGTTTTTTTTAAATGCCACAAAAGTTATCACAACAATATTACGTATTTTATCACATGAAACATAGGCCTACTACAAACTCAATGGCACAAAGGAAATATCATCACATTAGTGTCACACTTCTGAGATGAAGTGTGTCATTATTGATGGCGTATACCTTGGCGTTATTATGTTGAAGTGTGTAATTATTATTAGGAACAAATTGATTTGACGAATTTAATTAAATGTATATAAGATTATTTTGAATAGTAGGAGTACTGTATATTGCAAGAAGTGAGTACAGTGACTTACTTATACATATAAAATACAATGAAAGACACAAGACATGAAAGTATATCTTTTCTTTATGATCGGCCTACAGCTGTTGTTATTCTCGTTTGGGTTTTACGATGGGGTGTTTCGAGAAAAACACAAATATTCACCACTCATACAAAATATGTCATATTTCATTCACAATGTTGGATGCCGCTTATGCCGGTTTCGGTTCCGTTTTCTTGAAATTTTGTAATAATTATTCTTAATATTGTACTTCTGAAATACAAATATTTGGAGGTTGAAATTGAATTTCTGTTAGGTCAAGGGGAAAGAGAATCGTTATATGTCAATCTAAATACAGCATGGAATTTGATTCCCATTCACACGATAAACTCGGTGGCATGGAACTTGTATGA
Organism: Brachyptera risi; assembly: GCA_964007535.1. NCBI lineage: Eukaryota > Metazoa > Arthropoda > Insecta > Plecoptera > Taeniopterygidae > Brachyptera > Brachyptera risi. Next base: position 54,326,912 of record OZ023326.1, read on the forward strand.
TATAAGGGCCATGTGGTTAGTTTCAATCGTTCATGCAAATCATGTCTACCCTATCCCCCATCCCATTGATGTAGATTACTTCCTGGAAAATGATATATTACCTGCTGTTATGCTCTTGACTAGCATGCTAATACAAATGGACATGATTTTTCAGAATATAGAGCAGTAGAATTATCTTGTGAGTTTTAGTCTCTGTAAGAGAAAATAATAGAAATGCTTTTTTAAATTTCAAAAATTGATTCGTAATTGATTCTTGTATTTCCACACATATGATTTCACATTTTCTGAGAAGCCCCTTTTCTGAGAACCGCGTGTCTATATTTTATGTTGTGCCTGCACTAGTTTTTGTTTCAAATTAATTCCCATTAACCAAACAAGACGCGACGAAGAAAAATATACGTGTAGTCTGTAAAGAACAGGGAACCCACGAAAAATGTGGGCCTTTCATAATAACGACCATTGTATTGAAATAAAAATGATATGTTTCTTATTTTCAATGTTCTAAACAGGTAGGCATAATCTCAAAAACGCAGGTAAACACGCCAATTGGTTAGCTACACCATTGAGTTCCTATATACTCAATGGCTACACAAACCTGATCACCCTGACAGATAACTTGATAAGGCATTCAATGCAATAGGAAACGAATGGCGAGTTTTAATATGCATTATTAGAACCGTTTCGTATTTCCATAGACTAAAGATATAGTTCAACTTATATCTTTAGTCTATGGTATTTCTTTCACTTCTATAATTCTTTGTAGTATCAACATGTTCAAATATATTCCAAATTTTTTAATTCAAATTTTATTTTTTCTAATTTCGGTTAATTTAATTCATTAGATAAGTGGATAATTCATTAATTATTAATGATCAATTATTCATTATTTATTTATTTAATTATTACATAATTTATTTGACATCATATCATGTCTCCTGTGATCAGAAGTGACACTCAGAAAATAGGTACCTATTACCAATTCGGCACTACTGGTAGGCCTATATTTTTATTTCTGAAACATATTCGGACTGAAAATTTGATTACGTTAATTGTTGCATTTCCATCACGTATGAATCAGAATAAGTATCATCGAGATCGACTCTATTTTCAAATGGATCAACTATAAAATATCAGCTAATTTAACTTTGTGTAACCATAGAGAAGTAGTTTAGGCCTATTACTTCTCTATGGTATAACAACACTGGCTTGCGTCATGATTGGAGACTATCCACATGCCCCCGTGACATTTCACTAATACAAGTCCTGCTGTGACCAAGTGTTTCTTGTTGGCTATCTCTAGAACTTCGTTTCAAGTTGATACGTCAACAAGACGACAACCATTCCAGGAAATTTCAAAACAAAATGCATGCATTTTTTGGATTAGGAAGCTCAACATTGTCAAAATTAATCATGTGTATCATCAAAAACATTAATTGAACATCGTAAAGTGAATCTATTGGTGTATTGAATTAGATCAACTGTTCATTTCTCAATCGGAAGTAAAATTATATTTCAAATTATTAATGAATGATATGATATTACACGGTATAACATTATAAACTCGATTATCATCATGATTTGTGATCATTACGATATGATTTTAATGATGAAGTTATTGAAAAATCAATATAAATGGAAATATTTTATTATGTGTTTTGGTTAGTGGGAAGGAAACGATCGTGGCCTTCTGTTTACTAGCCACGATGCATCTCTGTCAGGATAGTCGACCATGGCGGGAATCGAACCCTGGTCTCCTGAATGACGGTTCAGTGTGCTAGCGATCGATCCGCTAGTATCTTTTGGTTAATATTACACTAGGCAAACGCGTTATGTGTTTCCGCGTTGATGGATGAGCTAGAACATAATCATCTTATATCTTTTGATTGGTTATTATATATATACACCTTGAGATACAAACAATCAAGTCACTGCCATCCTATTTTCTAATCAATTTCAATGATAATAAAAAAGGCTTTGTTTTAATCGTTTCTTTCATTCGTGACACCTGTTGCTGGGAATTAATTGTTTTTTTAATAGCTTTGAGTGATTTAAAAAAATTGGATTATATATTTTTCTACATCAAAACGGCTGATCCGATTTGACTGAAAGTTCGGAATAATGTGTATAATTATTATATTGAAATTTCCTGAGAATTTGAATTCTCTCAAAGGAAATATTTTTGACGTATTTTATTCATTGAAATGAGTTTTAAAATATATCGATATGGTTTTAATATAAATTTGTCTGATATCGAGAACTTGCGTTAATTCATACGTGCTGCTTGACAAAAACTGAGTAGGTTTCTGGTAGGTTTACATAAAATTATTTCAGGGATTAATTCTTGTATCTTGACAAGTCTATGAATATTTGATGTATATGCACCACCCCATCCAATAATACTGTAGACCTACTGAATGATTGACATAGCTAGAGCAAACGATCAAACGCATCGAGAGATACGATCAAAAGCATCAAGAGATACGATCAAAAGCATCAGTTTATTTAATATTTGCCTTGACATATAAGATTTGAAAAGTAAATTTTGAATTTGCGTCAATATTATTCCGAGATATTTAGTATATTCTTTACATTGAAGTACATTGAACAATTGCATGGTATTTGACACAGGTAAAAATAGCAACCGTTCAGCTTTACATCTGGAGGGGCATTCATGTATGCCTAGCAAGCTCTAGCAAGGCATGAAACCTGTTTGACAACTGTCGTGACGGCAATTTGCCATCAACTTTGCGGGGTGGTTTTTGATGATCGCAAGTTGCGACCGCTAGCATCTTTACTAGACGTACGTGAATGCCCCCCGATCTCCACCGTAGATAAGGGCGCTTATGGAGACTAAAGTCCTTGTCAGGTAGAGTTGAGGCTGACGTCAGAGCTTTATTCCCCTCATCGTTACCAGAGAGGATCGAAGCTCTCGACGGGACCGTGGCCGAAAAGGCCTATTACCTGCGCCGGAAGGAACAATAGAAATTGAACGACCATTATAGAAATAAATTAGAATCGTTGTCGGAGAATTAAGATGTTACATACCAAAGATATGCACTGGAAATGAAAATATAAGCAATTCACTTTTTTATTTGAAAAAATTAACTCATATACGGCCGAGATACGTCGATATGTTTGTGGGAGTGATTTTTATTTCCCACAAACATATCGACGTATATCGGCCGCATATGAGCGAATTTTTCCAAATAAAAAAGTGAATTGCTTATAATTTCATTTTCAATGCATATCTTCGGTATGTAACAATCTTAATTCTCCGACAACGATTCTAATTTATTTCTACAATGGTCTTTCAATTTCTATTGTTCCTTCCGGCGCAGGTAATAGACCTTTTCGGCCACGGTCCCGTCGAGAGCTTCGACCCTCTCTGGTAACGATGAGGGGAATAAAGCTCTGACGTCAGCCTCAACTCTCCCTGACAAGGACTTTATGTGAATTCTTGGAAGCCATCCATTTGTTAGAGGGATGTTGAATGAATGAATACTGGAATTCATCGGCGCGTCAACGAATAGGTTCCGAGAGCGTTTGAGCATTGGGTGAAATTTCGAATATTTAAATTCAATCCTTTTATTTGGCCCGCTTCACAGAATGTTGATTGAAATGAAGTTTTTAGTCATTGTTTCCCAATTAAGGCAATGGATAAACGATAGGATCGTTTGAAATATATATAGAAAATGAAGAAAATAAAAGCATTGTATTTGAGAAAATAGAAAATGTTGAGTTTAAAAATAAAAAATATTAAGTTTAAAAATAGATATGAAAATGGATTGACTTTGAAATAGCAGCTAATATAGCTTTGTAATACAACATGGGCTTGCATGATGATTGCGATTATATTAACCATATGTAATAACTCGTATACGGACACTTAGGCGACAGACGTTTAGGCGACGGACACTTAGGCGATCTACTTTAATCCACTTTATCATTGGACACTTAGGCGACGGACAATAGGCGACGGCCATTTTTACATGATCAAAGGCTTATTAGAAAAAAGAACAAAAAAAAAGACTGGATATGTGAAACGCAATTGTCTATCATTTTGGAAAATTCAGGTCAGGAAAAAATACCAATCGAATTGAAACTTTGAAATGAGTTCTCTCAGAGGTGGTTCAACCGATTGTGCCTCAAAACTAGGTATACAGTATCGAATTAGATAAGGACACTTATGTATGCCAAGTCATTGAGTTTATGGTTATAACACTATAAACTCAATGGCCAAGTCTCAACTGATTTTAGATTTTCGTTTGACCTGTAGAGCGCGAAAAAAAGGACTTTTTTTCGAGTATGGTGAAATTGAGTCTTCGCTTCGCTAATCTGATAGTAACTATATTAATTATTATTAAATTATATACTAATTGGATGAGCGAAGCGAAGACTCAATTTCAACATACCCGAAAAAAAGTGCCTGTTTTTTTTTGTTTTTTTTTGTTCACGCTCCACAGGTCAAACGAAAATTCAAAATCAGTTGAAACTTGGCACACATAAGTGTCCTCATCTAACTCGATACTGTATAGTTTTGAGGCGCAATCGGTTGAATCACTTCTGAGAAAATTCATTTCAAAATTTTCAACAATCCCATAAGAATAACCCAGAGGAAAAGATTCGTCAAAAATATTTTCTTCCAGAGAATTCAAATTTCCGGGGAATTCTAATATGATAAATATACACCTTATTCTGAACTTTCAGTCTAATAAAATCAGCCGTTTCAATGAAAAAAATATTTAATCCAATTTTTTTGAATCTCTCAAACCTATTAAGAAACCATTTAAATGTAAGCAACAGGTGTGGAAACGATTAAAACAAAGCCTCTTTTACTATCATAGAATTGATTAGGAAATAAGATGGCAGTGACATATGATTGTTTGGATCTCAAGGTGTGTATATATATATATATATATATATATATATATATATATATATATATATATATATATATATATATATATATATATATATATATATATATATATATATATATATATATATATATATATATAATAACCAATCCAAAGATATAGGTTGATATGTTCCAGCTCATCCATCATCGCGGAAACACATAACGCGCTTGCCTAGTTATATTAACACCCTTGACATTCCACTGATGTAAGCACTGCTGTTCTCAAGTGTTATTAGGCCTATTACTTTTCAGTTTCACCAACTTACTACAGTAGTTTGTTCATGAACTAATAAATACTAGATTATATTTTCAGACAGCGTTAATTATCTTCTTAGATGAGTCTAGCAAAGATTTCCATTCCATATACCAAAAAAAATGGGGTCCGCTTTTCATCTTTTATTCTCTAATTTTGTATTTCGCAATAAATTATAATAAATGTGCCTGCAACTCGCCCCAATAACATTTCAAGTTTCTTACATAAATGACACGACATAAATTTGTTCAACAACGTATTAATATTCAAATAAAATATCAAGCCTACACAATATATTATACAAATATTAATAAATAATATACATAATTAATAATAATATAATTGATATCCGTGTGAAAAGAACTATGAGTAAAGAAGAGTGAATCGTTCTATTGAATGTTTGAATATTGGGCTTACTGTTTTATTAGTATTTACATTTTTCAGTGAATGATTGATTAAGACATTGAGTTGATTAGCAAAGCAACATGACCGTCGAGTTGGACGCAATAACACGAACAAGCTCTCTTATATAGCAGGGAGTTCAAATAATCCGCGCTGAGCGCCGAACGCTGAGGTCGATCAAGTAGTAGGCTAATAGTTCTCGTACACACCACCTGAGCGCTAGATACATCACGGCGCGCATGCTAGTAGTTCTCGTACGCACCACCTGAGCGCTAGATATATCACGGCATGCTCGGGCACCGAAATCTGGCGCAAGGGATCGGTCACGCTCGTGGCGGAATGTACGGGCAACATAACGATTTTTCGCACAACAGGTTAACAGGGCATGACGCCTCTATATACACTGTAAACTCAATGGCTTAGTATAAGTATACTTGAGGAGGATGAAATAGGGTTGAAGCTATTCCGTCAGAAGGTTAGGGAGGCGATAGGATAGGATCGATAGGGAACTTGCCACCGCGCATTTATGTGCAACTGCAAGAGTTAATAATAAATGACCGCTCAA
>OZ023326.1:54333249-54360749 GCA_964007535.1 Brachyptera risi
GGGGGGGTTGTAGAAGGAAGGGGGGTGGTAGATGGGATGGGGCACGTCATATGACGGACCAAACGTGCTAGTATTGATATAAAATGGGTTGGTATCACTTCTTCCTGCATGTACCGATCCGATTGAGACAAAAGAAAAATAGGCCTACTCGCCACGAAAAATAGAAATTAATAAGGGTGATCCTGAAAAAGATCAAAAACGAGAGGACATTTCATCCGGATTTAGACCACCCGGAAAGTAGGCTCTTATGTGACACCAAGAAATCAATTCCTAACCAGTTGAAAATGTAACAATGTAGGCCTATGTTATCTAGTCGCAGATGGTGATAATAATATAATAATAATAAAATTGTCTTTATTTTTGGGTTGCAATACAAATGAAGAAAAAAATAATATGTAATACTGTACAGTGTGACCTCAAAAAAGGGGATATTCAGTGTGGGATGAGATTTCCCAGGGACTGCTCTACCATTTAACCTTGTTAAAACTAGATAATTATAGTAAATAATGATTAGGATTTAAATAATTTTGAACTAATGAGTCAAAAACAATAGGTAAGATTTTAAGTTAAATTCATTTGATATGAAAAGAGGAAAAGATATATAAGTATAAGAATATATGAATAAGGATTGGGTGAGTTGAGGAGGTGGTTGCCAGCAGTGGCAGCTCTAGTGTAAGTGCTGCAGAATGGCAGCACTCCCTACGATTTTCCCAATTCATGCTATTTTTTAATCAATTAATCTAGAATAAATTATTTCTTTCATGTTGTGTAATGTTTTTTCTAGCAATTATTGTTGAGAAACGGATGGAAAAGTATTAACAAAAATAATGTAATTATTCATTGTTGACCATCCGCGGCTTCAAATGCACATAAAATCTACACGTCATTGAACTTCTATAAGAATGCAACCTGTTATAATCGTCCCGGAGCTGCGTGCTATGATTGCACATAGCTGGCCAAAGGGCATCGATAAAGAGGGCGTGCAATGAGGGGGAAAGTGTGTGACTTGAGCCTTGCTCGACATGCTTCACAGGGTATAGCAAGCAAGCTCGAACTTGTTCAAACACTGCGAAACACTGTGCACTGCTTGTTCTTGTGGCGTTCTCTTACTACTAACGATCGGGTGTTTCGAGCCGATTAACAAGCTAATTAATAATTGGGATAGTTCTCTACTGAGCTTTTGGGAGATGGCATTAGGTAGTGCCATGCTGAAAAATCATGGCAGAGTTATCCGACCAATCATCTTAATCAATTTAATTTGATAAAAACTGAATTTTTCATTTTACTTTCTAAATAAATACACCAAAATATTTGCAATATGGTAGCATTAAATTCAATATATTTATTTCTAATGAATCCACACAGACATCTTATGAAGAAAATTAATGTTGAGATCTGAATGTGGATGTTGAATGAGGAAATAACATCTATTTTACGGGAGTACTGTAAAATATTCTGCCCTTCAGGCTACTTGCAAAGCTATAGACTCTCATTGTTCTGTGGCTTCGTACCTGTGCCTGTGTATATAATTTTTTCTATTAAGTGTAGTACTCCCCATTGTTTAAGTCACCAGCCGCCACTGGTTGCAGAGAAGGCGGCGCTAGGAACAGAGAGGTCACATCATGATGGTGTGATAATGGTGGCAAGAATGACGAGTGCATGTACGTACAATGGTGCACACTATAATGAGCTTACATTCCACGGTGAACGGTGAACTCTCTAGGTACCAATATCTCAACAGTGGCTTGACGACCGCCATTTATCAGGATTATTGCTAAACAACACCATTAGGTGGCTTAGTCAACTATCGCACTATGGTAGAAACTGAAGCCAGGTCGGGTGTGGGTTCAAGACCCGCATAAGGCATTGGTTTTTGTAGACATCTTTTCACCTTTCATCACTTCATCGTTCCATTATCCGCACATTCGTACCCCTGTTTAACTCTAGATGTCGGTGGGCTCGTTAGCAGCATTTAAATAGAAAATAAACACCATATAGGCCTATGCACATAGAAACACTAATTTGTCTGGCAATATGCCTTGAACCTGTTAGTTTTCCTTATTTTGAATATTTTGAGCCTCTATCAAATGATGTTCTAACCATGATTAGCTCATGAATCATGATTTTATTAAATAAATTGCTACACCAACGGATTAAAAAAAAATATCCATCACAAATCATTAAGGTATATATGGTAGAGCAGTTCCTGGGAAATCTCATCCCACACTGAATATCGCCTTTTTTGAGGTCACAATGTATTACATATTAATATTTTTTCCTTCATTTGTATGGTAACCCAAAAATAAAGACAATTTTTTTATTATTATTATTATTATTATTATTATTATTATTATTATAAGGTAAGCGAGATATTTGCATCAATTCTCTTTGATATAGTTCAGCTATGTCGACTTCTGTCATCATGTAGGCCTACACTGATTCGTATTTGTTTGTAGCTAAGCTATGACAGTCGGTTTAACGGGGTTATCTGCCTAAACCTCTTCAAAGATAAAAGGCGTTCAAATATCTCTGTTTCACAAGGTTTGATAAAAAAACAGTTTTCTATTCACAGCCCCTTACATAAGAAAAATGTGATGATTTCCTTTTGTATTTCCATTCCCCAATAATGCTTCCCATTGTTTGTTATTCGGCAGCATTTGCCTTCGATGGTTGACAAGGAACAGGAATAGGCCTACTCACAGGGGTTTCTGTGTTTCTGGTACAGCCTAACTCACCCGAAGACGGCAAAGCAGAACATTGCAGACCTCGTTGGCTACAAGGTTATTCCATTTAGATTCACTAGATTTTATTAAACAAATTTCAATTAAATCTGGTGAATCTAAATGGTATAACCCTCTGGCGCCTCTGGTCAACAAGGTCTGCAATGTTCTACTTTGCCATCTTTGGGCAAGCTTTAGTACATCAGTTTTTATTTTTTTTATAATTGTTCATGTTAGTAGCTCTATGTATTGTGATTTCAAATCTAAGATTTTAGATTGTTTCAATGAATCGTTCTCACGTTATGACTATTTTTTGAAGGTCGACCCACGTAGTAAAATTGTACTTTCAAGTGTGATAACTTGGAAATATTTGAGGTACCATTGCACACTGAATGAACAATAATTATGTAAATGCCCCCTTAACCATGCTTTTATGTAGGCCCTACAATATTCAAATTTTAATACAATTTGATGTTTCATAGATTACGAGCCGCTTGAAAGTTGACGACGATAATGGTGATTTTATCATTTTTGAATGAATATTTACCAGGAGAATTGGAAATATCTGAAACAATTTCTTTATACTGAACTGAGAAATTTTGAAAATGAAGGAAAATCAGAAAGTAACCCTGGAGGGGAGGGGGGGGGGGGGGGGATTATACACAGAGGGATGATTTTTTTTCATTTATAAAGAAATGATGCTCTTCAATATTGAGATTCATTGCAGGAAAATTGGACATCATGCTTTTCTTTGTCTAAATTAAACACAGATTTTATGAAATGCCAAAAATACACAGATATCAGCACTATTTGTATGATGATATACCCAGCTCGGTATACCAACGTGAGGTACTATACAATAATTGACTGTGTATACCTGACTAACCTGAGTGCCTTCCTCCGTTGCTTAGTCGACTTGAAACGAACAAAGACATCAATGTCAGATTACCGCCTCAAGTCCCCGATCTGACGAACAAGAAGTTTAAGCTTTTTGTTGTATATAAGAAAAAATCTAATTAAATATATCCATATTTATTCATAATGACCTGTAGAACATAATCTGGATTGGAATTAATTACACAAAGGCTTGACTACCAAGAAGTTAGAAAACCCAAATCAAAATCAACTTGTTTACTGGATACTAAATCTCACATCTCAGAAATAGCAACGAGACATTTACACAAAATCAGCCAGCTACTACCATAGAATACTACTACTACTCACTGAAATGACCAGACTTATATGTCAGTGATTGATAATTGAACAAAAAATATTCAGGTGTACAGAGTCTTTCATTGTATATTACTCCATGCTGGTAATGTTGAGATATGTTGCTATATTAATGTTGAGAATGATGCAAATATCTGTGTATTTTTTGCATTTTCTGAAATCTGTATTCTCTAAACAAAGAAAAACTCCAAATTCTCCAAGTCTAAATTTTGTTTTGAATCTTCACATCAAAGATCATAACATAATTTCTGTACGCATTGCTGGGCTCTCATAGATTTTCAATTGGCATGTGGAAATTTTGAGGAACAGTATACAAGTGTGATGCTGAGAAATGTCATTCTTGGCTGGCATTTGTGAGTCCTCCCAAGGTGTTTTCAGGTTGTGCCAAGCAACATGATGATGGCCATGGCTTCCCAAGGCGATCCGCCCAACCTTTCCCGAGATATCATTGTTCGAACATTTCACTATGAAGCAAGAGCATAACTTTTATAGCGCAGGCCAATATGTATCGAGCTTACATGGTGGCTTCACTTAGCTGTCAATCTTTTTCTATTTCATGAGTACTGTTCTTGAACCTACCGATAGCTGCTCTACCTTCAGCGTACAAAATGGAACTATGTGTCATGTCTTCTATTTACCTCAAATATTGGCATTTCTGGTGACTGTTGCTGCAGCTAGCTGAGCCGACGTAAACATAATTTTGTGAACAAAATTGGGTCTTTGTACTATTAGATTACTCACGATAGGTAGGCTTATAGATTTGGATGGTAAATTTGTAAATATTTTCAACATTGGTGGAATAGGGAGTATATACATGTGTATATATATATATATATATATATATATATATATATATATATATATATATATATATATATATATATATATATATATATATATCCACACACACACCCACATATATACCCCGTCATATGCAGAATGGACGATCATAATAATAGGATGCTACCAATAATTGCCACTTCAAAGTTATTCCGTAAGAGGGTTAGGGAGACGGTGAGATAGGGATAATTAGGTAACTTGCCACCGCGCATTCATGTGCAATTGTGAGAGTTTCAAATAAATAAATGAACCCTGGAGAATTTTATATCAAGGTGATCACTTCTTTTCATTGTATATTTCTTGAATTAACATTAGGTGTACCGGTACTGTTATGTACGCATGATTTGTTAGTAACCATTATATTGAAGGATATTAAGTCAAGTTGGTGTACAGTATATGATTCAGTTTTGTTTGTCTTTTTCCAGGAAGCCTCCAGAATAAAGTTGTATGGATTACAGGAGCATCCAGTGGGATTGGGGAGCATTTGGCAATTGCTTTAGCTCGTAATGGTATCCGATTGGTACTCTCAGCGAGGAGGAAAGAGGAACTTGAACGAGTAAAAAAGAATTGTCTCGGTAGGAATGTGAATCTGATATTTTTTCTCGGCAATGTACAAGCATGGTTCGAGTTACGATTTCGTAGATTAATACTACATTTATAGGGCCTATTAATTTTGACTAGTAATCACGTACTGGATAAACATGAAATTGGATTTCATGTTTTGTTTTGTTTCTATTTGTGCTCTGCAACCCAATGTGATGAAGAAGTTACTCGAGTTCAAACATTTTCTGTTCCATAGTACGTACATACTTTATGTGGATATAACATATGCATATGTGCCTGTCATATTCAGAAGCCAGTTTGCACTGTAGTCCACGTCCCCTGCTCCATGAATTGGGCATGTGGCCTAAATTGTTGTAAAAGCTGTTGTTATCACTTATGTTAGGCTTATGAAATTTGTTTTCTAGAAATAGGGAAAAAATTACAATGACACTTGTGGCTGGTTATGTTTTTTTATGATTTGTTTATATTGGGTTTAACGACGCACACTATACTGATGAGTACAATCTATTGGCGTCGGTGAATGAAATATGAGATAGTGGGATTAGATGATGGGATGGAGATGGATGGGTTATTTTATTATGTGTTTTTGGATAGTGGGATGGAGTTGGTCATGTCCTGTTGTTAAGAAACCATCTACCTCACCATATTGACCTGAACAACAGAGGGAAACCACAAAAAACCCCTGTCAGAATGGTTAACAATGGCGAGAATCAAACCCCGGTCTCCTGAATGCCGGTTCAATGTATTAACCACTTGACAGTCGGGTTACGAAGTCACTACTATACCTCCCAGGCCGAGTTTTTTCCCTGTTATATCGCACAGATACTTGTGTTTAGATAGCATTCCATAACATTTGTAACCGAAACAGAGAAATAGATGGTTTCATTGTGTTGGTGTATTGCTGTACTTGATACGTGAAACAAGAAATTTGCCGATATCACTCTCATTTACCTTTCAGAGGCTTGTCAGTTTGACATATTTAGCCTAGTACAATGTTTTGGAATAACAGCTGACTGTATTATATCATTTTCCAATACATTAGCGTATTCTATCAGCCCCCCAAAAAATTAAACTCATTTCCAAATTATTCTCCCAGATGTCCCAAGTCCCATGTCAATATGACATCATTTTGTCAACATATGAAATGAAATGTCTTGGAATGTGTCAGGCAGGACATGTATATGCGCCAGCGGCTTGGGCAGCACGGTTGCTGCGGACGCGTACATGCGGTAGCGGCTGTCAAGTGGTTAACCACTCGGCCACTCGTCTCAGTGGCTTGTTATGAATTAGAGCAAAGTTTTATATAAATTTAGAGCCAAGCAAGAAGTACTTGAGCCAGAAGTACAAACCATACATTATAAAATATTTGTATTCACTTTTTTCAGAATTTGGAACAATGCTTAAAAGTGAAGACATTTTTGTGTTACCTTTAGATGTAACATGCATTGAGTCTCATGAGAAGTGTTTCCAAGATGTTATTGATCACTTTGGATCTGTAAGTTTGTATAAACTCCTATTTTTACAGTCTGCGTTTTTTATATTGTCTACAATGAACATTACATAGGGGTGGTAGCTTTGTGAATGAATGAATTTGATGAAATCTTCCAACTTGAACATCTGGAACTTCCTGTTTTTTTGTGGCATCTATGGGAGAAAAGCTCAAACTGATGATCGTGAAAATTTGTCGCCGTAACATTCATCATCTGAATCCGTACAATTTTGGGACACAATAGATCCTTTCAAGAATTTTATGTGCAGGCAGCAGGCACTTACTATCTGTTATACTCACTTCTAGCGGCTGAGATCGGTGGTACTGTATTGCATTCTGGTTATTCTGGACAGAAGTGGAGGAGGGTAGTTTCTAGCAGGGAGGTCATCTCAAATTTATAGCCAATAGTTGACCCCACGGAGTTGAAGCACTGCACAGCAAATGTTTTTTGAGGTCTTGAGTTGTTCAGGAAGTGTTTTGGCTGACCCTGTTCTCACCAACGTTTGTGCGGATTATGCCTGCTACAACCAAAATTACCCACAAACCATTCGTGCCGGCAAGACTAACCACCATCACCTTCATCCCACTCTACTTCAAAAAACTCCGATAGATGACGTCTTTGTGAATTTTGAAAAACTATTGTTAGACCACTATTGAGAAAAACATGATTGAATTTTTAAAAGCCCTGGAAAAAGTGGTCGTTTTCTTTTTAAACATTTATATTTTCCTCTTTGTATATTTGCCTTGAAACTATTTTCTGTGTTGCACAATAAACACATTACCTATATAATTTTATCTTACATAATTTCATTCATTGAAATAATTGAATGTCTAGGTTTGAAGGTGCGTTGACAGCTAGGTCATTTTGATATTTACAAGTTGAGCCCCAGTTATCTTTGCCATCTATTCTATAAAACGTAGTTTCATTACTAACAACAAAATTTTCAATCCAACAAACCTGTAACAAAAATATACCAGTAATGTAAAATGATCACATTATTTCATACTAGCTGGATGTCCTGGTGAACAATGCTGGAAGATCCCAGCGAGCAGTTTGGGAGGATATTGAAACAAGCGTTGACAGACAGATGTTCGAATTGAACGTGTTCGGTGTAATATCTTTAACCCGTATTGCTGTTCGTTACTTCTTGAAACGTGGAGAGGGTCACGTGGCAGTCACTTCGAGCATAGCTGGGGTACTTGGAGTACCGTATTCCGGCACGTACACAGCAACAAAGTGGGCAATACATGTAAGTAAGATAGCTTTGTACGAAAATTACTTGAAATATTTATTAAAAATTGCACTGAAATTACTGGTTATCAGATCAGCACAATCGGCTCAATTCAAAATGCATTTACTTCATGTGATCAAGAAATTAAGGGGGAAATTAAAGATCCCCTACACCATCTTTGTCTAGAAGTTTTTTTTGTGGTTTTCCTCTGTAGTCCAGGCTAATGCTGAGATGGTTCCCACAATATAAACCATAGCCACTTCCTTTCCACTATCCTGAGTTCCGTTATCCAATGAACCTTGAGTGAACATGAACTTCGGAGAATGAAGAGCATTCCCACATGAAAGTGTCCGCAACATCACTAACACGCATTCAACTCTGTAGCGCATAAATATTCTCTTCATCTATGATTAGAAAACTTCACTGTACTGTCCCACCTGAAAGAGCTTGCCCTGTGATTTGAATAGAAGGTAAAAATCACAGGCCCAGTTTTTCAATAGTTTGTTGAATCTGACATTAGCTAACTTGACATTAGCTTACTTCTGACGAAGTGTCATAACTCGAACGCGTTTGTCATTGCTTCGTTATGCCTACGCGTATTGAAATATTCAACATTGTACAATATTCTTTGCAATTAAGGTTGAAACAATGATTCCAATTAATAAAAAAATTGTAAATAGCTAGACTACAATACTGTTGCTTGGAATTTCATTTTGCATGCGAGAAACTGGGGGGTCAGATGAAAGACACAGAGTAATGAACATCCCTATGGGGATGTAGCTAGCTATATTTATTTGCCTGGGTCCATTCTGTTTCTTAGTCCTAATTATATATTTTTTCATTTCACATTGATTGAAAATTGAACAAATTTTCAATATTGAAATGTCAGTATTGTTTTCCACTTTCCATGGGAACGTCAACCCTGTAAGAATTCAAATTGTTTCAGGGTCCAAAACCCACTGTGCTTTTTGTGTCATTTTAGATTTCATTTTAATAAATGTGTGGTTATTTTTTCAAGGGTTATTTCAACAGCTTGAGGGCAGAAAAAATATCATCAAGATTAAAGGTTTCTCTGCTTTGTCCTGGTCCAACTTTTACCAATTTTCTAGCAGAAAGTTTTACAGGAAAGGAAGGAGAGGTTAGTATTAGTATTTCCCCTTTTTTCTTGTCTTCGTATATTTATGTATCATAACCATGTATCTATTACCAGTAATAGTAATACATTTTCAGGCACAAATACAATGTGTTCTACAGTAATACTAACAGTTTGTTCGTTATAATGGTGGTCGACCTATAACAAGGAGCTTCAGAAACAATGTGTGGGGGACTGGAGTGTGTTTTTACTTTCTACCCCTTCTAAGATAGCCGGGTCTTGCCTACATGCCAGCCCAATTTATCAAAATGTATTTAATATTTATTGTAAATTTTAGGAATTCATATACCGGTATTTGATTTAATTTCTATAGTCATCTTGTAGAGTATAACAATTGATCACACAATTTTAGAAACGTTCGGTTTTGGTGGGGGTTGGTGATGACTGATGATAGACAGGGCATTATACTAAGTGGCCATAGCTTCTAATGCACCCATCATGCAAACGATTGTCATATTTTGTTGGCAGTACTGTAAATATGTTCTGTTATATAACCCGCAAATCTGTGTGTGGTCATAATTCAACAAATTATCATAGAATATTGAGTAACATGAATTCAGCAAACCAAGTATTTTTGTCATAAGTTTGTAGTCTTGCACTTAGTAACATAGTCAACTTGGTTCTATATCAACCGTTTTCCCCTCAAATATGGATTGAATGTTCCAAAAACCTCCATATATATTTTAATAATGTGTAATTTATTTTGAATATTATAGAAATTTGGCCAACCTGTTGCATCAACTGATCGTCGAATGTCAGGCGAACGTTGTGGTGAATTATTTGGTATTGCTTTAGCAAACGATCTTACTGAAGTCTGGATTGGTCTGTTCCCTATAATACCATTATGTTATGCAGTGGTGTACTTTCCAAACTTTGGCAAAATGTAAGTAGGACTACACTGTACACATTTATTGTACGCTTTAGCTTTCTTGAATAATAAGTAATTAACATAACATTCAACATAGAATTCTTTCCCTAGAAAAAATATTGGAAACACCCCCAGACCCAATTAAGTCAGTTATCTAATGTATATCAATCTTTTTTTCAGAATTGCTAGGCAAATGGGGAACAAGCAGTTTCTGAAACTTCGTGACAGTAAAGTATCTGTGAAGACTGACTGACTTGACTGAAAGTATGTACCGGTACCCTATTCGGCGTTCAATTGAGGTTAACTTGTATGGTAGAATTTAGATTTGTACCACTTCAAATTTTCAACTTTTTCTAAAACATTTAAAAAATATATTTATTGAGTTGAAGAGCGTGTGATGGGTTATTTATCCAAGGACCTGAATCTGCATTTATTTCGGTTCTGGTTACACCTACAAGAATATAAAGGTTCTGGAATCCAAATCAGCATTCAAGATTCTGGTTCTTAAATGTTCCAAATGGTTCTAGTTACTTAAGCGACTTTTTCATATAAATGTATAACTAAAAATAAATGTTTGCGATGACATAGAAAAATAGATTGTTAGAAATAAAACATTTTTGGGACAAGTGTAACCAAAGACTCAATTTTACCTTACTTGAAACAAGAAATTGTAATGAAAATGGCGTCACTCAATTGTTTTAGTCAACATGTCACCATCCAATTTGAAACCATGAAATTTTGGGGCTCAACGATTGAACCAAGTGTGAAAAAAACTTTTCGAAATTTTGTCATTATTATTTAGCCTATAAAAATAACCCCAAGAGGGAAATTGAGAATAAATATTTTCTTCGATTGAATTCACATTTTTGAGAAATTTAAACAAGAATTATTAAATCATTATTCCATAGTTTTACATGAATTGGATCAGATGGTGTGAATAAAAATAGAATGTAATTGACAAGAGCAACAGTTAAGACCAAGATTCATTGAGGGTTGCTTTGGTCTGCCCGTTGGAGATGGTGACTTCACTCATTCGAAAACACGTTCCATTTTCCAAGTAAATTTTTGAGAAATATCGATTCACTGAATATTGGTTCGTAGAAACGGCTGATAGGCTGACAAACTTGACGACACCTGTTATTAGCTGAGACAATGCGAACGTTGAACTTGATGACAGCTGTCATTAGCTGAAGCGACGCGAACGTGAAGTTGGTTACTTTCATCACTACTACCTAGTACCTACGCACGATCGATAATTCTTAGAATGTGGCTCGTGAATTGGTACATATTTTTAACGTGGGTGGGATGGGAAGTGAGGACACCATCTCCAACCGGCAAACCAACGCAACCCTCTATGCATTTTGGGTGAGACCAATTGAAGATGATAATGAACAGACACCTTCTGACAGACAGCAACCTTCTGGACGTAATTCTAGTAAGGCCACCTGAGAACTGGCTGAGGACGCAGGTCGAAAGGGGCATAAGTGACCACAGAATATCGACGGTGGAACTGATCGGAGCACATAAAAACCACGAAAATGAAACAAAGAAGAGGATTTGGTCCTACAAAAAGACTAAGATAAACAAAATTAGAGAATTTTTGGCAACTAGAAAAGGAGACTGGGAAACAGAGAAGGGGGGCGTAGATATAAAATGGGAAAGGTTTGAATGTATTTGCATGGATTATTATCAAGAAATAATCCAGATGCAATATATTATTACAGAAAAATAAGGGCAATGAAAGGGAAGGGTAGGGAGTTACATAACAGAAATAATGGGAATGGAGAGGATGTTCAAGGAAAAAGACTAAGATCGGAACTTAACAAGGAAAAGAAAAAAAAGCTAGGGATGAATTTTTTGGAGGGATGTTTGATGAACCTGACCACTGGCGTTGGAACCGGAGAGGGCAGGGGGGACATTTCCCCCCCTAACTTTTGGCCAAGGTGGGGCAAGAAAAAGGTCTTGCAAGACTCAATTTGTCTCGTTGTTTCCTGTTGAAACCCACTTTGTTAAAATTGGTTTCATTTTTTTCACTTATATTTGTTCATTAACTTATCATAAGTAAAACATTGTTGAATTTTAATTAGGCCCATAAATCTGTCACAACTTGATTCGAGAACTGCCGTGACACCATGCCATGTCGCGGGCGAACAGCAGACACACGGGGGCCCGCTGCACTGAAACGAAGGATTAACTGATCAACGTAAATTTTTTTGGGGGATTTCACCTCATTCAATACTCAACCTATGGTTGTATAGTTTTGGGGCACAATGGATTGGAGATCGAACATTTTTTTGTAGAAAACACGAAAGGAAGATTCAGCTACCATGCAAGGAAAAAGTTGTATTCAATTTATTCTTTGTGAATATTCGAGGAAGACTGAATTTTCTGTACACTTACGAAATAGCTATTAATTCATTTATGGCACCTTCAGAGGTATTGATATGTAGTAAATAATTGAAAATTACCAGAATTGTTATTGCTCTCGAGCATTTTCCGTCTGGCTGTAGGCCACAGCGTGATTCCCCCTCATTCCTTTTGTCCTTATGTTGCTGATTAGTCCCGATTGGCTCTTTTATCTAGCCGCGTACTAGTACTGTACAAATTGCCAATATTTTGATCGGAATTGTAAGGGGCGCTTTTACACCTTTTCCACTTGTCACGGACTCGGCTGTAGCATCTCCTCTTTGCTCCCATGTTATCGCACAGTATGGAAAAATGATGCGGCTCACAAAACACACCGTTTAGTCGATTGACGAAGACGCTACTGAAGTGTGAAATCGCGGTATTCTCATAATTGCGGGAAAATATACTCACCAACCACGAACACAAAATTCAAAAGTCTGTTTCGTTGAAAAATGTTTGGAAAAAATCATGAAATAAGTAGCTAATACTTCCTTTTTGTATGACGTCACATTTAAAAAAGCACGAAACAAGTATTCCAAACGCCTCAAAACTATAGAATATCAAGTTAGTATATATGCCAAATCTCATCAGAATTTTTGCTCCTGTTCTAAGTGTGGGGTATGAACAAAAAAAAACGTTTATGCTCAAACAGGTACGGTAGAATCACATGTTTGATTACGTTCATTCAATTAATTTTTCTGAAACTACCAATTTATTCAAAAAATAATTCAAGGACGTCGTTATATGGGTTCAAGGGAGGGCGCGTGCCCCATCAATCGACATTTTCGCCCCCCAATAATTCATCTACCTTCGGAAAAAAATAATGTTGGCCTACAAATAATCACACAGTGAAATATTATTACTTATTAATTATTATGAATTGTATCTGTATACACACTACTACTTCACACTTCCTTTTTTTTGATAATGATTTAATTATCAAATTTCAAAACTGCTTGTAAATCGCAAAAATCATTTCAATAATGACCATATTCCAAAACAATCACTGCTGGGAATTTTTCCGGGAGAAATAGCGAAAATAACTTCGAAGATGTCCATAATGCTTTTACTATTAAACATAACTTTGGTGATGTCCATAGTAATTCAATCATTGGACTTCAAAATTGCTTGTATACCAGTATATCAGTAATCACTTGAAAAATGACATGGGCCCAAATTTCGAAAAATTCCCAGTGGGGCTTTGCTAGGAGAAATCGCAAAAGTATAACTTCGAAAATGTCCATGATGATTCAATTATGAGATTCCGAAACCATTTGTTTACTGTCTACTGAAACTATAGTTTCAACAGTGGTGTCATAAAATATAGAGTTGCAGTACATTAGGTAGTACATTAGATATTCAAGTTTATTGCATATTCAATACCGGTATTCTTTTAATGCTTTTTAATTTTTAGCTTGAAAGTGCTTACTTTCTTTAGTGAATAATCAAATTTGCAGCATATCATATACTAATGGCTTTGATTGTAACTTTTTTTACATAGCTATTATACCATTGATACAAGTACTGGTACCATCAAGTATAGAGGTTTCTATACTTAATGCCGGTACGTAGTTGTGGCCTATCAGATGATTTGTCTTAAATAAATTGTGTGAATATTTTACTGTAAAAGAAGGATAGTTATATATTTTATCGCTTAAAATATGAATATGAGAATAAATCGCCTCCGGCAGCTGGGCCTACACCTAAAGCTGGACTTACATGAATATTTTTGATGTGATATCGCTCCCGCACACGGTTGGTGCACTAATTGCGATTAAACAAGACTGCTTCAAGCAATTCAAGCAAGTTGGTCAAAGAGTTGATTTTCTTGTCATGACTCAAGTTCGTTGACTGTTTGTTGTAATTTTGTTGACATCGCTGGTGTCTTCTCAATAATTTTAATTTTTACTATAAAAATCATGGGAGGGAGAATCTATGTTTGTAGCGTGCGTCCGCTACATGAAATGCCTGGTAGAACGGTGGCTTGGGTGCTGTGAAAGGGCAGTAGTGTCGGATAGGGGAAAACGAGGACTTGGGTAACCGTCGAGCGGGGACTGCGGTTTCGTTCATGCGAGGGTTTCGGCTCAGGTTAATCCCCATTTACGTATTGATAATCATGGCACGTCGTACACGGGGCGCAACCTGCTAGTAACTATATAAAAACAAAATCTCATGAAAGAAATGGAACGCACGTGGGCACATTGATAAATTACGGATAATTGAAAAACAATTCATGCTAAAATCGGCACAGCTGTTCTGTGGGAAGCAGTATGATAGCGACCTCAAGTGGATTTTACCTGAATCCAAGCTACATCCGGCTATTCTGCATGCAATTTGCTGCGATGCGGGCAAAAAACTGACTAGAGCTAAACTTTTGCGACAAAACCACGCACCACCTCGCAGTCTTCGCTGATTGGTCATTAATTAAAAAGGGCCGATATCGCTCACGCACGCGGTGCATTATTGCATCAAAAATATTCATGTAAGGGCAGCTTAAGACCCTGTTGTGGCTTCGGCCTGTTGGGCTTCGCCCTCGTTCTACGTGGCCCTTTTGAATTTTGTTGCCGCTGAGGCCTTTTAGTTCAGTCCGACACTGTTGTGGGGTGAAACTTTATTTGTTATCACGTTGCGGGTTTCAATAAAAATTAGTCTCAGTCGGGTAGGAAATGCATTTTAATGAAATGACTGAGAGAATCTTACTTCATTCTGTAGCTTCATTTTGGTTAAAATTGGACCAAATTCAAGAATTAGAGAAGGTTTCTCAATATTATTTCGTGTTCTGTAATCATGTAGGCCTATCGGTGATGAAAACAAGATGCTCATTTCAATTGAAATAAAAAATATTCATGGGTGATTATGTACTGATTTAACAAAAGAAAAGGTAAACAACCCTTTCTGACTTGACAAAAGGTGGACTGCAGGTTCAAGATGATCAACTAGTCTGTGAAAAGGCCAAAGGGTAATGGACTAAGAGAGGGTGTGCCTTGCAGTCGATGCAGGGGAAGCAGCTTCAAACCAAGGAGTGACGTTTACCTTCTTCAACCACTGTCTGACACCAACAGGCTATAGATTACCTGTTTCAAGTTCTGACGTGCCCCCCACTCCCTTAAGCTGAAATAGCAATCTATGCCAATTGAAAACTATCTTGTTATATATAATCTAATTACAGGAGATGTTTTGTATTATGGTTCTTATATACAGTATATGATTTTTACATTTGTAACAGTAAATGTATACTCAACCATTCTCCATAAGATTACATGTTATTTTTTTTCTGTTATATTACTCATTTATGTATGACTTTCCATATATCTGTCTAAATTTCTTGTCCCTTTTCTACATTTTCAATGATCCCAGTCAGGTGTTCATCATAAAGTCGTAAAAACCCAGCTTAGTTAAATCCTAGAAATGTAAGGACATTGAATTTGTAGAACCTTACAAAATCAATGGTAAGGACCAGCTATATTTTTTTTGTGACATTAGATGTTGCTACCCATTAGATACATTAGATACATTAGACATCCCATGTCGTCTCTAGTTTGCCAATCAGCCACGACATGTGTGTCTCAGTTGACCAATCGTAGCACATGTATCCATGCAACAGCTGATTGTAGATTCCTGCATCTTTATTCTTGTTGGCCACGTATTTTCTATAAAGGATTTTGTTTATGGTACTTCGACAGTGATATTAAATCACAAGTGAATAAGCATCATTTGATGACATTTGGCACAAACCAATGAAAATGACAGCAGTAATCAGGAAGATGGTGATAGTGTAGTCAACGTAGCCCAGGACCAATTTCAATACCATGGTGGCAGGGTTTGATTGTTTAAAGTCTTACTTGTTGAGCAATAAATTGTGTGAAGCTGAACAGCAATTGCTGTCGAAAATGTCCAACGTGTAATACAAAGCGAAATATAACCCTTCAAAGAAGTGTCATGACTGTATTTTTCAAGTACCGGTAGTGATATGATTAACTTTTAGCAGACGTTTGTGCATGTTACATCAACTGTTATCAACTTATTATTATCATATTGATAATAGGCCTATATAACATATGTATTTTTGTCAATAAAACTTGACATCTTGTTAAAACATGAAATATAACCTATTCTATCCATCATTTATACGATTATCCGTTTATAAGATTATTTTCCTTAGGCCGAGGTCTTAAAGACGTATAAAAGATGTTCTACTGTAGGTCTACAATAATACTATATTACATAATCTAGCATGGACAAGACTAGTTCAGTATTCAGGTAAGGTAAGCATATTCTTGGACGTACATAACAAAATGGAACGTTCAAGTTGATATACTATATTTATACAAGGTAGCCTAGCTTATAGGTTATCTAGGTTACGGTACAATACATTACTATTTCTCAGTTTCTAATACAGAGTGTTTTTTTCGTTCTTCTTTACCACGTTGAATTGCTTGTTTGAAAAGGTTACAATATAGCTCAATAGCACACGGTGTATCGTCATTACCAGGCACTGGGTATGTTATCAGGTTTGGATTACAATTTGTATCGACAACACCAATTGTAGGAATAGCCATTTTAGCACAGTCTCTTATGGCAATATGCTGGGTCAATATATTATTCAAGGTATTCAAAAAAATACATAGATCTGGAAGTCTCGTAGTTGCTCCAAATTGTAGATCTGCGTTTGTAAATACACCACCACGCCAGAATCTAGTATGAGAATATTCTCCACATTCAGACGCAGCTTTTTCAACCAGATGAACATTTTGTGGTCCACGCGATAAGAATAATATGATACCACCGCGATACGCAATGTGGGCGGTTACATTAAGTGCTTGTCGAAGGTGATAAGCAGTGATATCAAGGTCGAATATCAGATGTTGTAGACGAGATCCAAAGATGAATGGTTTCATTCTATCATCAAGTGAACCATCCCGATGACCGAGGTGAACACGTGCATTAAACAGGTCTCGAACAGTGAACAAATTGTGGACGTGAAAGTAGTCTGGATGTTTCAAGGGATCAATTTTAGATGCAGAAACATCTGAAAATAATAATTTCATTTGCTTATTAGTTATTAATTATTACACACTAAGTTTGCTGGAGTGAATTGGTTGACTATGGGTAAAAATAACAAACTTTTCAAACAAATGTATTGTTTTGTGTGATGAAAACAAACAAGCAAATAGGGGCAGAGCTGCTTATGGCAAAAGAGTTATGCTATACGGTAGTGGTTGGTTGTTTTTAGTATGATAAAAATGGGACCAAATTAATAATGTGCTCTACATGTGAGATGTGGCACTCAAATACCTTATTTCACTTTTGGTAGATAGACCTACACAACTAATGATAGGCTAGATTTTATGATGCACTGTTATAATTTAGGCTATTGCATAATCAATTGGTTGCGCATAGAGTTTGAAAGGCTGTACATAACTTAATGGGTGAGTCATAGTTACTGCTTGGTCTTAAATGATGAATCAATTAAAACTAGCCCATATTTCATAATAATTTGGAACAGCAGATTTTTGCACCCACTGGGAAATTGTCATTGTATTATTAGTAGTAGTGAACTTTATTAGCATGTCATTGTTGCTAATTTACATATACAACTTCATTTTACATTCAATAAAACACTTCTGGTATTTACTACTTTATACTCCCAAGTTGTAAATCGAATAATAACTACCACTACTACGTACTATTACTACTACTAAATCAATATGAATAAATTATTACTTCCCAAATAACCTAGCTTATGTGGCACTCGAACCCACGCCCAACGGTGACTTCAGTTTCTGAAGCGGTGCCTCAGCTGCCCGAGCTATCGAGGGTGGCTCCCCGCAGGGATATTTTGTTTAGGTAGCTTCATCAGTGATAGAGTGGAAGATCGCTGGTTAAAGTAAAGGAAGGAAGGAGGAACAAATATTGGGTTTAAAGGCACCCCCCCTCCCCCCTGATTGAACAGTATATAGATCGTAGTAGTGTTATGACTGATAATCCTGCTACGAGCATGCCTCATCCCAAGACGAGTTAGTGTATCAAATGACTACTTTATAATGAAAGATGCTAGGAGCATGCTGATTAGTCAACTTGGCGAGCATAGAAACTGACATATATCGTTGCCTATCTAGAGACTACTTTGATCTATGCCCATGGACCATGGTGATTAGGTCTGGAGTGAGAGTACAGACCACGTTCAGACTGTCTCGGTCAAGAAGAGGCCTTTTGGCGACCGGAGTACCGTATATGAAGGGTTCAAATATAGAGCATTGCATTTTATTTTTGTTCCAATTTTTTTCTAGTCACTTCTCTCATCTATCGCCACTGAGTACATAAATATCCTCACGGGATAGAGGGGCAACCGCACAGCCCTGTTTAAACAGTCCATAGATCGGAGAAGTGTTACGACTAATAATCCTGCTAGGAGCGTGACTCATCCCCAGACAAGTTAGTGTTACGCCTGGTAATGCTGCTAGGAGCGTGATGATCAGTCAACTTGGTGATCATAGGCCACTGACAAACATCGTTGCCTATCTATTTTCCTCTGTATTCTGGGCTAATGCCGGGATGGTTCCCACAATATTGGCCACGACCGCTTCCTTCCCACTATCCTTCCCATTACCCATGGAACCTTCATCTCATCATCCCATCATTAATGTTCATCATTCATCCGACGCCCATAGATCTTAGTCATCATTACAGTGCGTCGTTAAAACCCAATATATATATCGTGTATATAATTATGAAAAAAATGTAGGGTTATGTTGATTCTCGATGTTTAGGCCTACCTTCTTTTAATAACTCTGTCGTAACATTAGTTTGAAGTTGCGTTGAAAATGCTGCAATACGAAACTGCTTTCTTGCTGCGTTTCGTAATAATGGGAACATTTTGATAAAACTGTGCATGAAATGTAGGCCTACTTTGCTAAAACCGCCTCATATTTCGTCTAATATGTCGGCAAGCTCTCTGCTCTCCTTCTTCCTTATGGCTTTGGATAAGCTCTCTGCTGTCTGCTCTCTAATCAGTCTCTATTTGCAGATACACCTGCTTGTAAATTTGGCAACAGTGCACGTGGTTGAGCTGCTTCGACCACACCATGCACGTGTTTGAGCTGCTTTGACCCGCTACCAACTTGTCCCAATTTCAAAAATACTGAAATATTCTTCGAGCCAGCAGCTGTTGTCCTGTAATTAAAACTTGTACTAGGCAAACGCGTTATGTGTTGCCGCGTTGATGGATGAGCTGGAACATATCACCTTATCTTTGGATTGGTTATTGGATGAGCGAAGCGAAGACTCAATTACACTATACCGAAAAAAAAGTGCCTGTTTTTTTTTTTTTTTTTTTTTTTTTTTGTTCGCGCTCCACAGGTCAGACGAAAATTCAAAATCAGTTGAAACTTGGCACACACATGAACCCCTATCTGACTTGATGCTGTATAGTTTTGAGCCGCGATCGGTTGAACCACTTCTGAGAAAACTCATTCCAAAATTTTCAAAAACCCCATTAGAATAACCCAGAGGAAAACATTCGTGAAAAATATTTCATCTGAGAGGATTCAAATTCTCAGGGAATTTCAATCTGATAATGATACACATTATTCCGAACTTTTACTCAAATCGGATCAGCCGTTTCGATGTAAAAAAATATATAATGTTATTTGTGTCAATTATTCAAAGCTATTAAGATACCTATTAAATCAAAGCAACAAGTGTCACCACTTGATTGTAAACGATTAAAACAAAGCCTTCTTTATTATTATATGAATTATTAATGGAAAATAAGATGGCAGTGATGTAATGGTTTGGATCTCAAGGTGTATATATATATATATATAATAACCAATCCAAAAATAAGTTGATATGTTCCAGCTCATCCATCAACGCGGAAACACATAACGCGTTTGCCTAGTTATATATAACCAGATATATATAGCGAGGTGATTGGTCGGTTTGTCGGTGCTCGAGGAACCATTTCGAAGTTTTGTAGTGATTTTTGTAAACGTTTTTTGATAGATAATTCTTTAAAATATGAGATTGGGATGTCAGCCCTGAAGGATTCCATTCGGATATTCAGGAACCATCTATATAACTAACCATCATCCATCAACGTTTACATTTATTTTATCCTTTCAATTATCATTAGTGTCATAATTTTGTATTTTATCGTTAATTTTTTCAATTTTTATTCCATTCTCATATCATTTCAATATTCAGTTACATAACTTTTCTATTATATTTTCTCATGTATTTTATATTGATTGTTATCCTGTGCACTTTGGAGTCAGGGGCCAATGAAGGTTTATATATAGACCGGCACAGTAGCTGGGTGGTTAGCTCACTTGCTTCGTGATCCGGGAGGTGAAGGGACATATCGGACTCGGTTCGATCCCCGCCACCGTCCATCTTTGCATGGGTTTTTCGTGGTTTCCCTCTGTAGTCTAGGCTAATGCCGGGATGGTTCCTACAATATAGGCCACGACCGCTTCCTTCCCACTATCCTTCCCACTTCCCATAAAAAACCTTCGTCTCATCATCCCATCATCTCATTATTCATTCATCCGACGCCAATAGATCTTAGTAATCATTACAGTGCGTCGTTAAAACCCAATAAAAAGAAAGGTTTATATATATATATATATATATATATATATATATATATATATATATATATATATATATACACCTTGAGATCCAAACTATTACATCACTGCCATCTTATTTTCCATTATTAATTTATTGGATGAGCGAAGCGAAGACTCAATTACACTATACCGGAAAAAAAGTGCCTGTTTCTTTTTTTTTTTTTTTTTTTTTTTTTTTCGCGCTCTACAGGTCAGACAAAAATTCAAAATCAGTTGAAACTTGGCACACACATGAACCCCTATCTGACTTGATGCTGTATAGTTTTGAGGCACGATCGGTTGAACAACTTCTGAGAAAACTCATTCCAAAGTTTTCAAAAATCCCATTAGAATAAGCCAGAGGAAAACATTCGTGAAAAATATTTCATCTGAGAGGATTCAAATTCTCAGAGAATTTCAATCTGATAATGATACACATTATTCCGAACTTTTACTCAAATCAGATCAGCTGTTTCGATGTAAAAAAATATATAATGTTATTTGTGTCAATTATTCAAAGCTATTAAGATACCTATTAAATCAAAGCAACAAGTGTCACCACTTGATTGTAAACGATTAAAACAAAGCCTTCTTTATTACTAGGCAAACGCGTTATGTGTTTCCGCGTTGATGGATGAGCTGGAACATATCAACTTATCTTTGGATTGGTTATTATATATATATACACCTTGAGATCCAAACCATTACATCACTGCCATCTTATTTTCCTCTAATAATTTATGTGATAATAAAGAAGGCTTTGTTTTAATCGTTTTTAATCAAGTGGTGACACTTGTTGCTTTGATTTAATAGGTATCTTAATAGCTTTGAATAATTGACACAAATAACATTATATATTCTTTTACATCAAAACGGCTGATCCGATTTAAGTAAAAGTTCGGAATAATGTGTATTATTATGTTGTTCGAGTTCTGTGAAAATTTGAAAAATTTCGGAGAACATTCACTTTGTCATTTTTTCCGCCTGGCTTATTCATATGAGTTTTTCGAAAACTTCAAAATGATTTATCTCAAAAATTGTTTAACCGATTTTGCCTCAAAACTATACAGAATCAAGTCAGATAGGGGTTCATGTGTGTGCCAAGTTTCATCATGATCTGAATTTTTGTTTGACCTGTAGAGCGCGAACAAAAAAACAAAAAAAACAAAAAAACAAAAAAAAAAAAAAAAAAACACCTTCGATTTTTCAAGTACAGTGTAATTGAGTCTTCGCTACGCTCATCCAATTATATAAATTATTAATGGAAAATAAGATGGCAGTGATGTGATGGTTTGGATCTCAAGGTGTATATATATATAATAACCAATCCAAAGATAAGTTGATATGTTCCAGCTCATCCATCAACGCGGAAACACATAACGCGTTTGCCTAGTATGATAATAAAGAAGGCTTTGTTTTAATCGTTTACAATCAAGTGGTGACACTTGTTGCTTTGATTTAATAGGTATCTTAATAGCTTTGAATAATTAACACAAATTAAATTATATATTTTTTTACATCGAAACGGCTGATCCGATTTAAGTGAAAGTTCGGAATAATGTGTATCATTATCAGATTGCAATTCCCTGAGAATTTGAATCCTCTCGGATGAAATATTTTTCACGAATTTTTTCCTCTGGGTTATTCTAATGGGATTTTTGAAAACTTTGGAATTAGTTTTCTCAGAAGTGGTTGAACCGATCGCGCCTCAAAACTATACAGTATCGAATTGGATAAGGATATTTGTGTGTCCCAACTTTCAACTGATTTTGAATTTTCGTCTGACCTGTGGAGCGCGAACAAAAAAACAAACAAATAAAAAAACAAACGGGCACTTTTTTTTCGGGTATGACGAAATTGAGTCTTCGCTTCGCTCATCCAATAATAAAGAAGGCTTTGTTTTAATCGTTTACATTTAAGAGGTGACACCTGTGGCTTGAATAGTTTTGAATAGTTATCTTGATAGTTTTGAGTGATTTGAAAAAATTACATTATACGATGAGCGTAGCGAAGCTTTCCATTTCACACCCTGAAAAAAAGGGGTTCGTTTTTATGTTGTTTTTTTTTTGAAATGATGTACGCGGCATACAGGTCAGAGAAATGAATCAATCAACTCGAAACTTTTTCTGAACGTTGGTGTCATACCAGAATAGGTTGGGATTGTTATTCAGAGGAATCGGTCGGAAGGTTTTTCCGGAAAATAATCGGAAAGTTTGGGAAATCCCCATAAGAATAACCCGGAGGGAAAATACTTGAGAAACAAGAATTTTTCAAAAGCTCTCAAATTCTCACAGAATATGAAAAATACTATTATACACCTTTTCAGAGTATTTACAACAACAATCGAATGAGAAATAATGAAGAAAACGTAATAAACGTGTACATTTTATTGAATATTTGGATCAATTGGTTTCGCAAAGTGTTTATACGACAGGTTGCAGGTTACTATAAATATCAACAAGTTGCAGGTGAGGTTTTTGAACGTTTGAAGTAAGTCAAGGTTTGTAGATGTAAATTGAGCTGACAAGTTATTTTTCATTCTAGATTGCCATACTTCTAAGCTCATCTCACAACGCGCGTCCCGCGTTTTCCTAGTATATTTTTTTACATCAAAACGGCTGATCCGATTTGAGTGAAAGTTCGGAATAATGTGTATAATTACTAGGCAAACGCGTTATGTGTTTCCACGTTGATGGATGAGCTGGAACATATCAACTTATCTTTGGATTGTTACTAGGCAAACGCGTTATGTGTTTCCGCGTTGATGGATGAGCTGGAAGCCTGGAACATATCAACTTACCTTTGGATTGGTTACTATATATATATATATATATATATATATATATATATATATATATATATATATATATATACACCTTGAGATCCAAACCATTACATCACTGCCATCTTATTTTCCGTTAATAATTTATATGATAATCAAGAAGGCTTTGTTTTAATCGTTTACAATCAAGTGGTGACACTTGTTGCTTTGATTTAATAGGTATCTTAATAGCTTTGAATAATTAACACAAATAACATTATATATTTTTTCACATCGAAACGGCTGATCCGATTTCAGTGAAAGTTCGGAATAATGTGTATCATTATCAGATTGAAATTCTCTAAGAATTTGAATCCTCTCAGATGAAACATTTTTCACGAATGTTTTCCTCTGGCTTATTCTAATGAGATTTTTTAAAACTTTGGAATGAGTTTTCTCAGAAGTGGTTCAACCGATCGCGCCTCAAAACTTTACAGCATCAAGTCAGATAGGGGTTCATGTGTGTGCCAAGTTTCATTATGATCTGAATTTCTGTTTGACCTGTAGAGCGCGAACAAAAAAAAAAAAAAACACATTCGATTTTTCAAGTACAGTGAAATTGAGTCTTCGCTACGCTCATCCAATAATATATATATACACCTTGAGATCCAAACCATTACATCACTGCCATCTTATTTTCCATTAATAATTTATATGATGATAAATAAGGCTTTGTTTTAATCGTTTACAATCAAGTGGTGACACTTGTTGCTTTGATTTAATAGGTATCTTAATAGCTTTGAATAATTAAAACAAATAACATTAAATATATTTTTTTACATCGAAACGGCTGATCCGATTCAAGTGAAAGTTCGGAATAATGTGTATCATTATCAGATTGAAATTCCCTGAGAATTTGAATCCTCTCAGATGAAATATTCTTCACGAATTTTTTCCTCTGGGTTATTCTAGAGGGATTTTTGAAAACTTTGGAATGAGTTTTCTCAGAAGTGGTTGAACCGATCGCGCCTCAAAACTATACAGTATCGAATTGGATAAGGATACTTGTGTGTGCCAAGTTTCAACTGATTTTGAATTTTCGTCTGACCTGAGGAGCGCGAACAACAACAAAAAAAAGTCACTTTTTTTTCGGGTATGGCGAAATTGAGTCTTCGCTTCGCTCATCCAATTATATTGAAATTCCCTGAGAATTTGAAATGTCTCGGATGAAAATTATTTCACAAATATTTTCCTCTGGGTTATTCTAGGGGGATTTTTGAAAACTTTAAAATGAGTTTTCTCAGAAGTGGTTCAACCGATTGCGCTTCAAAACTATACAGTATCGAATTAGAAAATGACACTTGTGTATGCCAAGTTTCAACTGATTTTGAATTTTCGTTTGACCTGTGAAGCGCGAAAAAAAAAAAGTCACTTTTTTTTGGGTAAGGCGAAATTGAGTCTTTGCTTCGCTCATCCAATTATTTAATTCCAGGCAAACGTGGTATATGCGCAGTAGGCAGTAGATAAGCTTAGAAGTATGAAAATCTAGGATTCCGTCAGCTTACTCTTCATCGACAGACCTTGGATTTCTTCAAACGTTTCTGCAGCCTGTTGATATTCATATAGTGCAGCCTGTTGATATTTATATGGTGCAACCTGTTGCATGACCACTCGCAACATCTTTTGATCCTAATATTCAATCAAATGTATACTCTTAAGAGTGAACGGGAGTCAATAGACCAGTACAAAAAAGAATGAGCCATCTAGCGGCGATCGTTTGAACTAGAACGGGATTATATGTTACCCGAGTTCGAAAGTCCTATGCTGCCAATGCTATTTAGCACGTTTGATTTATATCATTGTGCGTTACAGTGAACGTATCAAGTTATAATATGATAGTAGTTTCAATATTTATATGTTCACTATATACTGAGAGATGTACACACTGTCAGAGTGAGTAAGATGAGAGATAATGTAAGTTTTATATCGTGGTGTTTTGCCTTTAACTCTGTGTATAAGAGAGCCGACTTTTTGAACAGTATAATACAACTCACAGAAAGCAATACCAGCGATTTCGAATGCTAGGAGGCGTGACGCGCCTGCGCATTGAATTTTTGGAATGGTGTATGCAGCAAATTATATGTAATATATGTAACTAGGGAAACGCGAAATATGCGTTGTAAGATGAGCGAGATATCAGAATTGGTATAAGAGTCATTTGTAGTCCTACATTTGCTACTTTATCGACTCTGGTATTGTACACACTTTGTCCTACATCTGCTACTTTATCGACTCTAGTATTCTACACACCTTGACGAATATAAAGAATAGTTCATTGTCGGGCAAATATCAAATCTAGAAAGCAGTGAATCTTGTTAACCTAAATCTGCTTTAGATATAATATCATAATATTTGATGAATAAAAACAGTTAATTTGATTTTTTTCTTCAAAATGGCTGGTTCGAATTGCTTAAAAAATGGTGATTATGTGTATCATTTACGTTATTGATAGTCATTGGTATCATTCATATGTACACATTCAGAGAAAATTTTATTTTTTTCGGAGAGATTTCATTTTTTCAAATTTTCTTGCCCAGCCTAATCTTATGGGGTTCTTAGAAACTTCGACATGATATTTCTCAAGATCGATCCAATCGATTCATTCCAAAAAGTATACAGTTCTAAGTTGTAAAAGTTTTCCCGTACAAAAAAAGTTTCATATTGATCAGTCAAACCATGCGACCTGTGCAGTGCTTACAAACAAACAAAATACAAAAAAAAAAAACACAAGGACAAAGCTCTATAAGAGTGGAATGGAGACTTTGCTACGCTCATCTAACTAGTCAAACGCAACATATGCGTTGTAAGATGAGCGAGATATGTGAATAAGGGTCGTTAAAGTAGTTTTTCCCTTGCTAATTCATAGACTCTGGTATTCTACACACCTTACCGCATATAAAAATACTTCATTGTCAGGTAAATCTTGAATCTAGAAAGCAGTGAATCTCAGCAACATTTCTATAATAATATTTGATGAATAAAAACAGTTATTTGAATTTTTTTCTTCAAAACGGCTGGTTTGAATTGCTTACAAAATGGTGATGATGTGTATCATTTATGTGTGAACATTAAGAGAAAATATTTATTCTTTTCGGAGAGATTTCATTTTTTCAAATTTTCTTGCCTAGCCTAATCTTATGTTTTTTTTTTAAATTGTGTCAAGATATTTCTCAAAATCTGTCTAACCGATTCATTCCAAAAACTATACAGTTCTAAGTTGTAAAAGTGTGCCCGTACAAAAAAGTTTCATGTTGATCAGTCAAACCATGCGACCTGTGCAGTGCTTACAAAAAAAAAAAAAAACACAAGAGACAATGCTCCATAAGAGTGGGATGGAGTCTTCGCTACGCTCATCTAATCAACTAGTCAAACGCCACATATGCGTTGTAAGATGAGCGAGATATCAATAAGGTCTTAGAGAGCCTATATTATCTCATCGTTAAAGTAGTTCTATCTGTGCCACTTAATCAACTTCGGTATGATTGAAAACTGTTCACAATCAGGGAAAATTTCAATTTTTTTGGAGAACTTTTAGTTTTCAAATTTTCTTGCCCAGCCTAATCTT
>OZ023326.1:54368249-54399559 GCA_964007535.1 Brachyptera risi
GAGGTAGTAAAAATATTAACATTATTAGGACTTACTCAAAAGAGGAAGACAATTCTATTTTTATCAAAGGGATGAGAATATATAATAGGTTACCAAATATTGTGAAGGAAGTCAAAAATGTTGATATATATTTTCGAGAGTGTAGTAAAGTAATCAGAGAAAAGGGTTTATTACCTAAAGCTTATGAGAAAAAAAATAATTATTGGGATACTCCCCATGTATATTAAATTGATATTAACCTATGACTATCAATAACGTATTAACTAAATAGATGAAGTGGGTTATTAGAACTGAAAAATTGAATGTATAATTAGCATGATAACTCTCTTGTAATATTATGCTGATGTTATTATTATTGTTATAGTATTGTATTAATTGTGTGTATGTAAATAGCTAAATTGCTAATAAAGACTATCACTACTACTACTACTACTATAAATTGAATATTTTTGGATGAAGTTGTGTAATAATGATGAAATAAAACAAACTCTTTTAATTTCATATTCAAAATAATTAGTTTTATTTTCGAAAGCTCAACGTTTCATGACCTTTATCGGCCACCTCTTCAGGAGCAATGACAAGAATTAAAAATATTAGAAAAACAACAATTACAAAACAATCAAGAAAAACATTCATATAAACACAAGTGGCTGTGGTTTACTAAACACGGCTTCTCAGATTGTATATTTTATTAAAACCAGAGTTTATGGATTGACCTTTCTTTTGATTCTCGGGTTCAGCTACCGGTTCATTTTGTTTTACTTCTTTCTTCTTAATCAATGCAATAGCTTTTGCCCAAGAATCAGAAAAGCTGGATCCGCAATCGAGACCGTTAATATTTAAAGGATGTTTGATAATTTCGAGACCCTCGCTGATTGCTCTCTTCCAACGATGGCTTCCATGATTGATTATTTTGGCCTTGTCATATAAAATGTTATGGATTCTTCCACCTTCATCTACCAGTGTTGCATGTGTGGCAACAGCTGATAGATTAGGTGAACTCCTTTTATGTTCTTTAAGGCGTTGTATCAGTGATTTCTTTGTTTGACCTATATAACACTGACCGCAGTCACAAGGAATCCTGTATACACCACAATTCTCCTGTGGAATAACGTCTTTAACGGGTGTAAAAAAGGAATTTAGTTTTCTTGTTGTTGTGAAGATAGTTTTTATATCATGCTTCTTCAGTATTCTTCCAATCTTATCCGTTGTTCCATCAATGTAAGGAAGAAGTATAGTTGTGGGACTTTGCTCTTCTGTCTCTCTTGGTCTCTTTGCGTTGATCTTAAACGCTTCATCAACTTCTTTTTTCGAGTAACCATTCTGAGAAAAAATTCTCCCCAGATAGTTAAATTCAGAAATTAATTGATCGTCATCAGAAAGAGCAGTAGAACGTTGAACTAGATTAGTCAACACGGATTTCTTCTGAGATGGATGGTGATATGAACTGCCTTGTAGGTACCGGTTTGTATGCGTTTTCTTTCTGTATACTGAATGACCCCATGAACCATCGTCGTTTCGCTCGATCAACAAATCTAAGAATGGCAGTTTGTTGTTCTCTTCCAATTCCATGGTGAACTGTATCTTAGGGTGTATCGAATTTAGATGTGCGAGAAAATTGTGAATTTCACCTTCACCATCTCCGAAGATGATGAAACAATCATCTACGTAACGGAACCAACATTTTGGCTTACATATTGATGTCTCTAGGGCCTTCTTTTCGACAATTTCCATGAAGAGGTTCGCTATTAGGGGCGATAATGGGCTACTCATAGCTAGACCATCTCTCTGTTTATACAGTTGCCCTTCATACGAAAAATAGCTAGCGTCCAGGCATCCTTTAATCAAGTTGCAGTACGTTGGTGTAAACGTATGATTGTTTTCCAGTGCAGTTATCGCATCGTCAACGGGCACGTTAGTAAATAGTGAAATAACGTCAAAACTCACCATAATATCACCCGATTCATGTTTTAACCCTTTCAGTTTCTCTAAAAAATCCGATGAGTTTCGTACGTAGCTGGATATAGACTCGTTTAGATCATTACATTGCTTAGCTATATACCTTGCTATATCATGGGCAGGAGAACCAATCGCACTGACAATCGGTCTCAAGGGAATACCTGGTTTGTGATATTTTGGGAGGCCATAAATCTTAGGTATTCTCGAATCTTGCGGTGTATTTGCGGTAAAATACAAAAAGTACTTATTGAAAAGTTGGGCTACTTCCTGTTGATCGGTTATCTCAACTCCGTTATTGATAAGAGTAGTAGGCTCTGTCGCTTTCCTCCCTCGACCAGTCAACGTTTTGATCAGATGCCAAGAGGCAGTTTGCTAGTTGTCCGCTTTCAGGATAAGATTCTCATGATAAAGTTGTTTTGCGTTTTTTATTTCAACTTTTAATTTCCTATTCAGTTCCTTGAGACGAGACCTTGTATTTGGGGAGCCTCCTGACTTCAATAAATGGCTTAGGTATCTTTTTTGTTTACACATCAGTCGTATGTCCTGTGTAACCCATCCTTTAGCTGTGTTGCCTCGCTGATTCACCAGTTTCTTAGGGAAGTGTTTCTCAAATAGTAGAAGAAACTAGTGAAGAAATGCATCGTATTTCTCGTCCGCTGAAGAGTCGTTCATGGTTTCTATCCAGTTCTCCGCTTCTAAGTCGAGGATAAAGGACTGAACCTCATCAACTGGAAACCTGCTTCTCATGATCGCAGTTTTCCTCGGCTGTTTATACCCTTCGTTAGAAAAAGTTATTGGGATATTAATTAGTTGTCCGCTATGGTCAGATAGTCCAGGGTCGATGTTGCAAGCAAATTCCACTTATCTCCAATTTGAGATAATAACGTCGAGTGTAGATTTAGAGTGAGCAGTGACTCTGGTTTCGCCAAAATCCAGAATGAATAGCCCTAGACTCAATGTGATCTCTTCAAGTTGTGATCTTTCGACCTGGATCAGGAGATTGATGTTGAGATCACCACATACAATTATGTGTCTATTTGCTTTCTTGATGACACCTAGTTGCGTCTCTAGTTCAATGAGAAAATCTTTCAGATTTCCTTGGTTAGGTGGGCGGTAGATATTGATCAAAGTATATGGACATTCTATTTGACTGCAGCCCTCCGTAGGTCAGTAAACTAAGCCACCGCTTTAGAAACCAAAACTTTCTACATAATATACGTCGATATATAAACATATATTGCATGCCAAGTTTTATCAGAATGTTATAAAAAACAAAAAGGAACCTTCGTTTTTTCAAGTGAGGTAAAATTATATCCAAAAGCACTTCTTCTTGAATTTTGAGTCTGATTGAATGAGATGACATGGCCTAACTGTAGGCCTATTAATATAACTACTGTGCATTTAATATTTATTTTAGCTTTGTACATTAAAAAAGTATAGTCAGTTTTTAAATCAGTGCTATAAGAAAAAGAAAACAATTATATACCTGAACCTGAGTGAAGTCATTCTGACATGCATATCAATCCATTTTATGCTAATGATCTAGGTGACTATACATAGGTGTATATAGGCTTCTGTCAAGTGACGTCACTCATTGTTGAAAGAGACAGACAACAATGTCCACCAGTTGTAATATTTGAAGGTCCACCAGTTCGCTATATTTTTAACTATGGTAACGATTGTTTGTCATTTGTTACGTGACAGAAGCCTATAGACTAGCTATAGAGGCTTACTGATTCTGTAAGATCTCGGTATGGGTACTTTACTAATCATCATCGGCAATTAATTTGAGAGCAAATGAATTAATTGTCATTTCATTTGATTATTTTATGATTGCAAATAAAGTTCAATTTTATTGAATTATTGTACGTTTTCCGTCAATACATTCCATTTTCACTGGTACATATTTGAAACATAATACATTTTATTTGAAAAGCTTGGTTGGTGTCGTCAATAACAGAGATGCTTTAGGTCGAAGTGGTAAAGCGCTCGCTGTCACAGTATCTCTGAAAGAAGATAGAACACAAGAGTCATCAAATTTGCATTTCAATAATTACAGGGTATAATAGATATCTTTACATTTGACAGTGAGGTTGATTTCATACTAGAAAATCATTATACGTACGTACATGCTGTTCTTGCTGAAAAAGTGTTACCATCTTTAGTCTATGGTGTTATAGTGTTACCAGTATCAAACAATTAACTAGCAAGAAAGTTAGAAAATAGCCCATTTGATTTCTAAAAACCATGACCTGATTTTCATAAAACTTGCCAAACATATCATTTTCCTCACATCTCCAAATTTTTCGTTTGATATATTATAATTGCACTTGTTTTCATCACGTTATTTTTATAGCTACGTTCAACATTTTCACCATCACGATTGTTACAAAAATGTTGATAGTAAGAAGATAAGTATAATGCCTAGAAAATCTTTCATGTAGATTTTCAGGTTCATGTGGGTCATGTGTTCAGGGACATGTGGAGCGCGCGCGCAAAAAAATTACTCAAATAAGTTTTCGGTCGCTCATCCAATAAACAAGAATTCATTCATATTTTTTACATACCGGTACTGCAAAGTAATTTATTGCCATTGTGAGGGTCACTTGGTGAGAAATAACAAGTGAAACACTGAGAAGAGGTACATATTTGTTGTGCTCTCAGGAGATGAAAATGTGATTGTGAGATTGTGTATCTACTCAAAATTCTGTCAAATGCATTTTTATTGGATGTGTTTCAATGTATTTTATGATTGTTGCAGATAAGGGATTGTTAATTCCCGACGAATTTAGGCGCTGACACTAACAAGAATTATGAACTTTTCACCTGCCATTCATAATATTAAGTAGAGTTTAGATAAGGAAAAAATTGCTATTTCCACTGCCATTCTAGATATTTTGCATTGGTTTACATCAATTATATATAATTATATTTTTATTTTTCACCTTTTTTTATTGTTTTGCAGGTTACACTGAATGTACCCTCTTTAGAAGAATAGGACTGAACTACGTGGGGCCTATAAGCACTTGATCAATTGTTTCCGATTCTCTGATGATATTGTTGATTGAACAAAATATGATTTGTTTGTTTTCAATGTGTTTTTGTTTGTGCTCCACAAATAAAAATAAACATACAACACAAACATAAACATTAGAGTTTGTATCCACACAGATTAGAAATGGAACACAAACATAAAAGTTTGTCTCCACACAGATAATAAACTCACACGGGATTATGGAACTAAATACAGAAAATAAAGCTTTTATAATTTTTTGTCTTTTTGAGAACATTTGGTTGGGCCTAATTCAAGTACTCATGTAGCCTTACCGGTAATTCAAAATTCATAAGATCTCATTATATAAACATGGCATTAAATTAATTTCCACAAAGTTTGTAAATATACAGTTGAAATTTTGTGTAAGGTGGTACTGTCATAAAGCGCTCATTTGTTATTTTTCAATGTTATATTAATTGGTGAATCGATTAGAATATACTTTTCTATATTATTTAGAAACCATTTCAATGTGAATGGCATTGATACATAATTCTGCATTTAACTCATTATCTGTTTACAACAACAGCTAACTAATCACTTTTACCAAGAAGACTGTATTCTATAGGAATAACATATTATTGTGCTTTATATTTACAAAAGCCTACCCTTTGTTTTGTATAACTTTAGTCATGAGTTTAGGTGAACAAACTCTCAAGTCACAAGATTCACCCTTGATTTTATTGACATTAACTATCATCCATTTCATAAATCGATTACTCTTTCCATTCAATAGAACCAGAATGACGATTATCTTGAGATCAGTCTAGATTCACTCTTCGTCGCTTCAACGTGTCTGAAATAGATTTCGAACTATGTCTTTCTAGACGTCATCAACATATCGATATAAGTATTTTTACGTTACTAATCGATTATTTCCTACTCTTCACAAATAATTACGGTTATTGAATAATGATAATAAACTTGGGAATAAGTATGTATCTTTCTCTGGTAAGACATAAAACCCATATTTGTTCCTGTGACTGGACTATCACATTTGTACCCTCGTTCAGTGTGATGGTTGAAACCCTGAGTTATTATGTAAATTCCCAGCTTAATGCTTGGGCGTTCTCACGTATCCTTCGAATTCCGACCGCTCTTTGTAATTAGATGTCTGTAAAGACATTGGTGACAGCAACGCTATCATTGTGAACATTGAAGTTGATTGAACTATTATTGATTTATTTTCCTCTTTCTGACAGTGTCATAATAATCTATCAATTTTATCAATCAATCTCAACTCCATCACAGTACAACAATAAACTAAACTTCTTCAAATTTGTGTTTGTGAGTAACAGTTTTTAAGAATGCATAAAAAAGTATCAACCAACGTAAAAACTTTTCAGATAACGTCTTACCCTTCGACTAAGTGAGCCTCAATGCTTGCGGTGTATACTTGTAGCTCGTTAGGAAGTGCAGCAAACTTGGAATGCAAGTCTACAATCTCGTTATCTTCACCCAGATTTACGACCACCACGAATGTCGGTTCGCCTTCCAACTCCCTGAAAAAATTAAACATGTTTCTGTTGCTTCATGCGACACAAGATATATGGATTAAATTGAAAGAAATGAACAAGCTCAGTATGCAAACTGTGGCGTTTTGTTTATTTACTTTCTTTTGAAAAGAAAGCAAACAGCGTAAGGGAACAAAAGGGGACAGCGTAAGGTGGAGGTCGTCTATGATAGGGTGAAATGACAAGATCTGGGAAAGTCGAGAAATTGGAATACGAGTGATAGAGTCAGGGCATAGAATATAAAACCTTATTTGTGAAGAACCTTCACCCTCTAGAACCTTCTAGAACTTAATAATAATAATAATAATAATAAGTCTTCATTCATTTTTGAGTAGTTAACAAAAGAAACACAGAAATAACAATTTACATATAAAAATTAAAAAATGAGATGATTTTTTAACAAAAATGAAATGGCAAGGTTCAGATACATGAGTTTCTGCTCTTCCACCTAACCTCATGAGTATAGTAATGACTAAAATGCGAATAATGATGTAATAAAAAGAACTATAAATTAACAAATGGAAAAGGAAAACAAAAAAGAACAGGAAGAGCTGACTGATTAGAAGTAAATTAAACATGATTTTTCAAAACTATCTCTGAATTTTGCTTCATTAAAAGTTGTTTTTTGTATGATAATTTGAATAGACCTAGGGATTTTACTGATTTTAATGATGTTGGCAACTCGTTCCATCTTCTTGAACCACTTATTGAGAATGAAGATGAAGATTTGGAATTATGATGATGAATTGATGGTGAACCAAATTGGACTTTTGACGAATATTATGATCATGAAGCTGTGACGTGAAAGCGATTTTGTTATACAAATATTCTGGAGACTTGTTGTTAACAATTTTATAAATCAAAACTACCATATTAAAATTTCAGCGATTTTTCATGTTCAACCATCCAAGTTCGATGAGTTTGGGCAAAATTT
Organism: Brachyptera risi; assembly: GCA_964007535.1. Classification (NCBI taxonomy): domain Eukaryota; kingdom Metazoa; phylum Arthropoda; class Insecta; order Plecoptera; family Taeniopterygidae; genus Brachyptera; species Brachyptera risi. Next base: position 54,375,709 of record OZ023326.1, read on the forward strand.
GCTGTTTGAAGGGTACGTTCAGAACAAATCTCACACATGAGTATTGAACTTTTTGTATCTGTCGTTCAATACTTTTATCAATTCCGCTATAAACATAGTCACAAAAATCGAAGATAGAAAAAACTAATGATACAACAAGAGACACTTTTGTTTTTAAAAGAAAAAGCTTCTTATATTGATAAAGATACCGTAGAATTCCATTTCCATTTTCCTTTATGACAACACTTCGTGACATGTGTAGACCACTTCATATCAGATTGGAACCAAATTCCTAAATTTCTAGCATTATAGCTACTGATTTCAGTTCAGTGTTTCCCATTTTAAACTTCTTATAGAACCATATACTATTTGAAAAACCTTCTTTATATACTCTGAAGACTATGTAGACTAACTTCATTTTATGAAAAGGATTAATTTCACAAAGAAAAGTGAATATCATCAAAAGTCGGTATGTGAAATGCACGATTTAGGCCTATTTTCTCTACTACTCTCAGAATTCTGGATTCATCATTTATGCACTTTAGGATATTTTTGTGAAATTGATTTCTGCAGATTATTATCATTGTATTTAATTAGTCCATACTACCGGTATATAAAACATTCTCATTATTCATTTTGTTCAAGTTTTTAGAATTTAGGGCACTATACAAAGAAATAATTACAGATAAGTGCCTCAAATATTTATGATATATACTAATATGACATGGTAGAGTTTAAACAAAAACATAATAAAATTATGAAATCCTTTGCAATATCACAACGTTGACTGGGTTGGCCAGGTAGAAAAATAACTTGCTTTTGAGTAAGGCGTCAAAACAATCCTGCCAGAGTAATTTCACAGATATAAATGATCATACAAATTTAAGAATGCAAGATACAAATTTAACAAATACATCATAATTCATAAGATGCAGACAATATTTGTCAAAAATGCAGTCTCTTGAAGTAATCGCGGCATATAGGCCTCCGGGGGGGGATTTAGGATTGCTTCATCGTTTGGAGGATAGGCTTAGTGCTAGGGATAATGTAGAGAGCTTAATTATAGCGGGAGATTTAAACATGCCTAATGTACGGTGGGAGGTAGGAGGTACAGAACATGGGAGGGGAGTAGTGCAAAATGTTGTTACGGGTATATTAAATGAAGGTTTTCATCAGGTTGTGGAGGAGGGAACTAGGAGTAAAAGGCTAGGGGGAACTAATATTCTAGACGTAGTGTTAGTAAGGCCAATAGAGTTGTGGGCGAGGACGGTGGTAGTTGAAGGCATCAGTGATCATCGAATACCCATAGTCAGTTTAGCATTAGCTCCGGTTCAAACTAAAAACGTTGGGAAGAAAGTTTGGGGTTACAAAAGGGTGCAGGCAAGGGAGGTTCGAAAAACTTTTGAGGATAGGTTTGAGAAGTGGTGCGAGATAGACATGGATGATATTGAAGGGCTGTGGTTCAATTTTCAGAAAATATATGAAGAGGTTAGGGATAAGCTGGTTCCCTATAAGGTGCTACAGGCAAATGCAGATCCGGCTTACTATAATAGTACGGTTAGGAGGCTTAAGAGGAGGGGTAGAAAGATGAGTAGGAAGTGGAGGGCGTCAGGGGAGGGAAAGGAGGTGGTCCAGGAACTAAGGCGGGAATTAAACAGGGCTAAGAGGGAGGCAAAAGAAAGATTCATGGGGGGTATGTTCAATGAACGTGATGTGCAAGGTAGCTGGAATAGAATGTATAGGTTTGTTTCTAGTCAGAAAGGTAGTGGCAGGGAGTTGCCAACTTTAGTTGATCAGGTAGGGAATGAGTGGAAAACGGACATAGAGAAGGCAGCAGCTTTAAATAGATTCTATGGGGAAGTGTTCAATGCGAATGGAATTATGGGGGAGGAGGAAGCAATAGAGGGGGATGGGGAGGAGGTTCTGCTTACAGAGAGAGAAGTGTGGAATGTATTAAGGAAACTTAAAAGTGGGAAGTCGCCAGGCATAGATGGGGTGCAAAGCAATCTACTGAAATTAGCGGGTAGGGGAGTTGTAGGTTATTTGCTAAGGTTGTTTCAAGCTTCACTCACAGCAGGTAGAGTACCGCAAGTTTGGAAAAAAGCGGAGGTGGTTCCAATTTCAAAGGGAGGGCAAAGGGGTAGGGTAGACAACTACAGGGGAATTAGTTTAACATCGCATGTGTGTAAGATAATGGAAAGGGTGGTTATAAAGAGAGTAGTGGAGAAGGTAGATGAAAGAAGGAGTATTTCAGAAGTGCAGCATGGGTTTAGGAAGGGTTATTCATGTGAGACGCAGTTGTTAGGTTTTGCAGACGAGTTGGCTGGGGTAGTTGATAGGGGGGGACGTGTTGATGCAGTGTTTTTAGATTTCGAGAAGGCTTTTGATAAGGTAGATCACAATATATTATTAGGGAAGTTAAAAATGTCCGTTGGGAATGCTGGGTTGGTTAATTGGATTGGAAACTTTCTTCAGGATAGAGTGCAAAGAGTTCGGGTGGGTTCAGAGGTTTCAAGTGAGACTAAGGTTACGTCAGGAGTTCCACAGGGTAGTGTGTTGGGTCCCTTATTGTTTGATTTATATATAGATGATCTGACTAGTGTTGTTGATTCGAAAATAAGGTTATTTGCAGATGATTGTGTGTTATATAGGGAAATCATTACAGAGGAGGATGTAGTAGCTCTTCAGGTAGATTTAGCGGCAATTAATCGTTGGGTTCAGTCAAACAAGATGGGGTTGAATACAGGAAAGTGCAAGTCAGTCACATTCGGTAAGAGAAACATAAGGACGGATGTAGTGTATTATTATTATTATTATTTAACTCTTGCAAATGCACATAAATGCGCGGTGGCAAGTTCCCTAAGTACCCCTATCCCACCATCTCCTTAACCCTCTGACGGAATAACTTTAACCTGATGTCAACCCCTTCAAAAACATTTCTACTAAGCCCATTCCAGTCCCTACCTGTCCTATTTAAGAAAGAGAATTTACCGACATCTAATGTAGCCCCCTTTATGACTACCGCTCTATCATGACCCCGCCTACCTCCATACCCTGACTTATTTCTTTTTATCAACTCATGCAGCTCCCCCCACCCCCCCTCTCCCTCCATTACCCTGAAGAAATTACATAAACGATCCTCCTTCCTCCGTATTTCCAATTTCTGCCACCCCAGGTCTCTCATCATCTCAGTTGGACTCTCCAACATTCTTACCCTCTCCCCCCTTTCATTCTCATCCCATTTCCACCTCCTAACCCTACCTGTAACCCTTCTCACAGCAATCCTTTGAACCCTTTCCACATCCCTTATCTCACCAAATCTATAAGGATCCCAAACTGAACTAGCATATTCTACCATGGGACGCACTAACGAGAAATATGCTTTTTCCTTAATCTCCATACCTGCCCCCCTAAGTTGCCTCATTACAAAGTTTAGTGCATTTATACTCTTTTTTACTATTCTCTCAATCTGACTCCCCCACCCTAGACGCCTATCAAATACCACCCCCAAATACTTGTAGTTTTCCACCAACTCCAGCGTCTTCCCTCCTACCTCATACACTACATCTGTCCTTATGTTTCTCTTACCGAATGTGACTAACTTGCACTTTCCTGTATTCAACCCCATCTTGTTTGACTGAACCCAACGATTAATTGCCGCTAAATCTACCTGAAGAGCTACTACATCCTCCTCTGTAATGATTTCCCTATATAACACACAATCATCTGCAAATAACCTTATTTTCGAATCAACAACACTAGTCAGATCATCTATATATAAATCAAACAATAAGGGACCCAACACACTACCCTGTGGAACTCCTGACGTAACCTTAGTCTCACTTGAAACCTCTGAACCCACCCGAACTCTTTGCACTCTATCCTGAAGAAAGTTTCCAATCCAATTAACCAACCCAGCATTCCCAACGGACATTTTTAACTTCCCTAATAATATATTGTGATCTACCTTATCAAAAGCCTTCTCGAAATCTAAAAACACTGCATCAACACGTCCCCCCCTATCAACTACCCCAGCCAACTCGTCTGCAAAACCTAACAACTGCGTCTCACATGAATAACCCTTCCTAAACCCATGCTGCACTTCTGAAATACTCCTTCTTTCATCTACCTTCTCCACTACTCTCTTTATAACCACCCTTTCCATTATCTTACACACATGCGATGTTAAACTAATTCCCCTGTAGTTGTCTACCCTACCCCTTTGCCCTCCCTTTGAAATTGGAACCACCTCCGCTTTTTTCCAAACTTGCGGTACTCTACCTGCTGTGAGTGAAGCTTGAAACAACCTTAGCAAATAACCTACAACTCCCCTACCCGCTAATTTCAGTAGATCGCTTTGCACCCCATCTATGCCTGGCGACTTCCCACTTTTAAGTTTCCTTAATACATTCCACACTTCTCTCTCTGTAAGCAGAACCTCCTCCCCATCCCCCTCTATTGCTTCCTCCTCCCCCATAATTCCATTCGCATTGAACACTTCCCCATAGAATCTATTTAAAGCTGCTGCCTTCTCTATGTCCGTTTTCCACTCATTCCCTACCTGATCAACTAAAGTTGGCAACTCCCTGCCACTACCTTTCTGACTAGAAACAAACCTATACATTCTATTCCAGCTACCTTGCACATCACGTTCATTGAACATATCCCCCATGAATCTTTCTTTTGCCTCTCTCTTAGCCCTGTTTAATTCCCGCCTTAGTTCCTGGACCACCTCCTTTCCCTCCCCTGACGCCCTCCACTTCCTACTCATCTTTCTACCCCTCCTCTTAAGCCTCCTAACCGTACTATTATAGTAAGCCGGATCTGCATTTGCCTGTAGCACCTTATAGGGAACCAACTTATCCCTAACCTCTTCATATATTTTCTGAAAGTTGAACCACAGCCCTTCAATATCATCCATGTCTATCTCGCACCACTTCTCAAACCTATCCTCAAAAGCTTTTCGAACCTCCCTTGCCTGCACCCTTTTGTAACCCCAAACTTTCTTCCCAACGTTTTTAGTTTGAACCGGAGCTAATGCTAAACTGACTATGGGTATTCGATGATCACTGATGCCTTCAACTACCACCGTCCTCGCCCACAACTCTATTGGCCTTACTAACACTACGTCTAGAATATTAGTTCCCCCTAGCCTTTTACTCCTAGTTCCCTCCTCCACAACCTGATGAAAACCTTCATTTAATATACCCGTAACAATATTTTGCACTACTCCCCTCCCATGTTCTGTACCTCCTACCTCCCACCGTACATTAGGCATGTTTAAATCTCCCGCTATAATTAAGCTCTCTACATTATCCCTAGCACTAAGCCTATCCTCCAAACGATGAAGCAATCCTAAATCCCCCCCCGGAGGCCTATATGCCGCGATTACTTCAAGAGACTGCCTGCCTACCATTATCCTCATACCCATCATCTCTACCTCCTCTTCTTTCCAGAGCAACGTCCCTTGGATTCCTCTTTTAACTGCTACCATTACACCCCCTCCGTGCCTATCCCTATCTCTCCTGTGCAGAGTGTAACCATCTACAGTTAATTCACCTTCTGTAAACCCCTCTCCTAGACATGTCTCCACTGCCACCACCACTTCTGGCTGATACAATTCTAACAGCGTCCTGAATTCATCCACCTTATTTGCCAAGCTTCTACAATTTACTACCATTAGACTAATTTCTGGGCCGTTACATTCCTTCAACATTTTTTGCCCCCCACCCATTTTACACCCATCTACTTCAGCCGTTTTTCCCTTACCTACCTCATCCCTCACTAGTCAGGCCTGTGCTACCAGCCTACCACCTACCCTTCCTAACAACTCACCAAACACACACTTTCCCTCATCCGACAGATGAAGCCCATCTCCACATAGGCCTTCACCTTGCAGCCAACAATTGGCATCCAAAAAACACACACCCATTCTTTCACACATACGCCCTAGAAAACTATTCATTCCGTCTACCACCCCCTTCTTCATATCCTTACGATACAAAATCCCACTAACAACCACCCTACCTACCCCAAACCTCCCAATAGCCACATTCACTAACCCCTCCATCTCCTGCACTAACTTCACCTTTCCCCACCCCTCCCTACCACTGATGTCATTCGTCCCTACGTGAATGATCACCCCCTTCCCTGCAGCATCCTCCTCCCTAACCTGCTCTAGCACCTTCTTCATCCCGGCTACACCTATTCCCGGTAAAACTGTAACATCCAGCTTTCCTCCCACCTGCACTCCTACCCCTCGAACTAGTGAGTCTCCTAGCAAGACCACCCCTCTCAACCCCTCCTTACCCACCTTGACCTTCTCTGACCTAGGTCCTGCCCTAGCCTTAGCTTTTCCCCCCTCCATAATCCCATCACTGGGCCTCGGTTCAATTCCTCCTATGTCCCTCATTTCCCTATCCCTAACTTCATCCTTCCTAACACTACGGGTCCTTAATACAGCTATCTCCCTATCAATATGTCTTCCTTTACCCTTTTGCTCAACACTAACCCTAAGACTATTCCTCACAGTTGCATCATTTGCAACCACACCTCCTACCTTAACTCCTTCACATCCCCTACGTTCTTCCCCCTCCCCACCCACAGCCCTGACACCACTTTCAGCTAGGCCTACTTCTACGCCCTTCATCTCTTTATCTTTCTTCAACTTTCGCTCCAACCCAGCAATAGAAGCTCTCAACTGCGCTTCCAATTCCCCCCACTTTCCTGCCTCTTTCTCTACTACCTTGTCCCTCCAACCCCCCACACAGCCACCACACAACCACAATAGAGAAGTTACCTTAGCTATAACTTTATACTCATCCCCCGTCATACGCGGCACACTACACGTAATATGCTCCCACCCCATGCACACCCCACACTGCACAGCCTTTCGCCTACTGCTTACAACCTTCAAACATCTCCTACAATCTTCCCCGACACCTAGGCCTACAACAACATCATCTACACCAACCTTCATTATTATCCCAAAAGCCCAACTGATATTACAACGTATGGTTCCCTGCTAGCCTTATCCCAACAATAATAACACTACCCAATAATTGAATCTATTTTCTATACTTGTCTACTTTCCCAAACAAGGACTTGAATAGGCCTACTCGTTTCCAACCCGGATACCCTTAACCTCAAAAAACAATAGGCTGAAACACGCGCTCAACACTATCAACTTTCAGGTACTCAAGCCTGTACGGATCCCCTCACTAACACTTCCACTACCTCAAATACCCTTTATTATTACACTAAACCACAAATCCACCAACTGTTCTCAAAAGAACAATTATTAACTCCCAAAAGTTAAAGCACACAAATGTAACAGATCTATCTCTCTCAAATCCAAAATGAGGGAAGACGCTGGAGTTGGTGGAAAACTACAAGTATTTGGGGGTGGTATTTGATAGGCGTCTAGGGTGGGGGAGTCAGATTGAGAGAATAGTAAAAAAGAGTATAAATGCACTAAACTTTGTAATGAGGCAACTTAGGGGGGCAGGTATGGAGATTAAGGAAAAAGCATATTTCTCGTTAGTGCGTCCCATGGTAGAATATGCTAGTTCAGTTTGGGATCCTTATAGATTAGGTGAGATAAGGGATGTGGAAAGGGTTCAAAGGATTGCTGTGAGAAGGGTTACAGGTAGGGTTAGGAGGTGGAAATGGGATGAGAATGAAAGGGGGGAGAGGGTAAGAATGTTGGAGAGTCCAACTGAGATGATGAGAGACCTGGGGTGGCAGAAATTGGAAATACGGAGGAAGGAGGATCGTTTATGTAATTTCTTCAGGGTAATGGAGGGAGAGGGGGGTTGGGGGGAGCTGCATGAGTTGATAAAAAGAAATAAGTCAGGGTATGGAGGTAGGCGGGGTCATGATAGAGCGGTAGTCATAAAGGGGGCTACATTAGATGTCGGTAAATTCTCTTTCTTAAATAAGACAGGTAGGGACTGGAATGGGCTTAGTGGAAATGTTTTTGAAGGGGATGAAATCAGGTTAAAGTTATTCCGTCAGAGGGTTAAGGAGATGGTGGGATAGGGGTACTTAGGGAACTTGCCACCGCGCATTTATGTGCATTTGCAAGAGTTAAATAATAATAATAATAAATAATACTAGTTACTCAAATTTCGTAATAAGAAACTCAAAGGTTGAAAGATCACTTGTGTGATATAGTAACACTCAATATTTTTGCCATCAATTTGTACCTCACTCCTCACTGCTTACCATCGCATACAAACAACGTGTGTAATCTATTGATAACGCTTGTTATATGGTTCGGGAGTAATCCAGAAGATACTTCTCTGAATGGTGTGAAACAGTTTCACTATACCATATTCAAATGGAAAGCCTCTACGATCGTTTATATTTTAGGTTGACACTGAAAATGTTACGCTGTGTGTAGGTTCCCCATAAGCTGCTATACAAATAGGCCTTCTGCACATGAAACTAGAATTTGAAAAAATAGATCTGAGTGTCTGGAAGGAAGGAAAAGGTAGTCATCACCCTTCTATCATATTGAAAAAATAATAGCTATGATGAATTAATGAACTATAAAAAAATGTATGTCTATTATGAATTTATGATTGCCATACCATAGACGACAGATATACTTCCACGACATATCTAGCTATGTTACAATAAAACTGACCCCCACTTCACCCCCATCCGATACTTCATCGCCACAGTGACCGAATCCTCTCACCTGTGACGACACCTGTAGTACCAGTTCAGTTTGCTAGATTGCACTATAATAGTATGTTGGAGTGTGCTGCGCCCCAGCAGTCATCAGTGCCATTCCTCAGTGACAAGCAAAGGCGATATAATTGTAATTGTAATTGTAATTGCATGTGATGCGATGTAATTGCAGACGAGGGAAATGGAGATGTGAACGTGAATATATTCTTGTTCATCTATATGAGCTGTCTTGGTAGTAACTAATATTTTTCGTATATTTCATATAGGCCTACCTTGAAATAGCGACAACTCTTTCAGCCAGTACTTGACTACTGAGTGAACCCATTTTAATGGTTTTAGTCTTCTTTGCTTCCACCACCCGTTTGTAGATGTTGTAATGACTAACAGGAGCTTGGATCTGATTAGCGAGATTAAGAGTCAGATAGTTCTCGTTGACGGGCAACCATGTTTTATCAGCAGTCGAAAAACCTGTGTATAGACACAGAAAACATTGGTAAGTTATATATTGATAAAATATATGGAAGTATGGATTATAACGGGATCACTGGTTTGGCAGGCGAGACTTTTAGTGTTGAATTAAATAAGTTCACAGTAGTACTACTTATCATAAATTGAAGTCATTTACAAAACCCCCTATATAGCTCACCGGCATTTTTGGTAGCGTCCCACTGCAACGGCGTTCTGACTGGATCCCGTGACGCCTCCTGATACCTGTCTGGCCCAGCTCCGCATCCCTGGGGATCCTGCGTATCCTCATAGCTGATAAACGTATCTACCATTCCGATCTCTTCGCCGTTATAAGTAACACCGACTCCTGGTAACATCTGTATCAGCATAGTGAGGCCATCCGCAAGGTCATTGCCGTAACGGGTAGCAACGCGGGTTCTGTCATGATTACCAACCTATAACCGATCAAGAATCGAATGAATTACGTTATTTCTTCTTGTCTTGTAAAACGAGCTGGTCGAAAGTCGTTGGGCTGAATGCTTTATATATGCTTGGCCGTGCTTCTTGGTCACCTGCGCAATCTTGTGGCAGGCTACTTATTTCTTCTAACTGAATAGACTGATAAAAATTGGTGATTGGTCATCAAGGATATTGGATAGGTCATTTTTCTTTTTATTAGACAAAAAATTGAACTCATCTCAATCCGATGTTATTCTACGAAAGCCAAATCATACGGAAGTAATTCAGCCAAACGGCTGCCCACCCGCTCGTGGTGTATACGCTTGGGAAGAAAATCATCCATGTTTTGCTAAAACTGGCTCCTCCACCAAAAAGAAAAAGATACGTAATAAATTATCACTTCTGATACGCTGATTTAATTTTTGTAGTCGTTTCACATAGATTGTATTCAATATTAATTATGATTTTCTTTCCATTTCAGTATAATATTGAACTCTTATGGAATTCAGCTTATAAATCCAAAAGTATTTCCCCCTCATCTCTTTTGAAACATGTGTGTATCTGATGGTTTGTATCCTAATTTCAATTTATTTTCTTTCTTTCTCTATCCTAGAAATTTTAATATTCATTGTCATGCAGATGTCAGCCATAAAGAAAACTGTTGCAATTGTAAGCACAGAATAATAACTGAACATAAATTGAATGAAAATGAACTATAAATTATAAATTTGAATTCAAATCAAAATACACCAGGTCTAATTATTAACGGAGTGCTATTGAATAAGAATTCAGGAATGGGTAAGAACCAAATTGAACCACGAAGTTTGTATATGTATAGCGGGAAGATGATGACGAGTTAATTAAACGTATGGTAAAAATGGAGATGTCACAGCTTCTCTACATTATTTTCTGCTCAACATATAATAATGGTTTTCAATCTTATTTTATTAGATGAGCTTAGCGAATTCTTCATCCCACTCTTATGGTGCTTTGCCTGTGTGTTTTTGTTTGTTTGTTTGTTGGTTTGTAAGCACTGCACAGGTCGCATGGTTTGACTGATCAACATGAAACTTTTCTAATACGGGCCACCTTTTACAACTTGGAACTGTATAGTTTTTGGAATGAATTTGTCAAACCGATTTTGAGATATATCATGTCAAAATTTTAAAAAACCCCATAAGATTGGGCTGAGTGAGAAAATTTGAAAAATACAATCTCTCCAAATGGAATAAAATTTTCTGTAAATGTGTATACATGAATGATATACATTATCGTCATTTGGTTTGCAATTCGAGCCAGCCATTTTGAAGAAAAAAAATAAATCAACTGTCTTTATTCATCAAATATATCATGAAAATAATGACAGAATCGGGTTACCGAGATTCACTGCTTTCTAGATACAACATTTGCCCAACAATGAAGTATTTTAATATGCGTCAAGGTGTGTAGAATACCAGAGTTGATAAAGTGGCAAGGGTAGAACTACTTTAAGGACTTATGTACCTTATTCAGATATCAAGGTGTGTAGAATACCAGAGTCGATAAAGTAGCAAGGGTAGAACTACTTCAACGACTTGTATACCTTATTCGGATATCTCACTCATCTTAATGCCATATTACACGGGGAATGAATAGCCCAAATGGGTTGGTTGCAATTGATGCGCGCAGGCGCAGATGACTCACCTCCATTCGGCTGTTTGAATAGAGTTCAATTGACGCAATTGGAAATAGTTCTATATTCTCGGGTTGCATTCACTGAATAGAGCCCACGTGATCCGATTCATCCAATAGGAAACCAAATAGCGAACAGCTGATCTCAATGTCAAAACATTGACGTTTGTCAAATTAAATCAACAGTCAATATTGTCATCAGTGACGTTTGAAGTTGAAAATTCCTTTTATTTTGCAGTTTGTGATCGACATTATTCATGATAATAAAATATAAAAATTAATTCTGTACAATTTTGTTCAAACTATTCAAACAATTCTTAACTTCTTGTAAATCGTGACAAGCAGCCGTGCCTCAAGGAGGCTGTGAACCATTCAACCAGCCCGGCCATTTGGTTGTGTGTAATAGGTCATTCGGCTGTTTGGAGTGACCTTGAGGAACCGAATGATTGCATTCAATTGCAACCATTCCCCGTGTAATATGGGCTTTACAACGCATATGCCGTGTTTGCCCAGTTAATTTAGTATAGGCCTACTTGATGCACAATTCACTGTACGTAGTTATTTATCTATAGACCATTTTGATACGTACAGAGCTGAATATATACACCAGTTGGATTACAGTCTCCAAAATATTACAGCTATATTTATATTAATTATTGCATGCCATGGATGCAAAGTGCACTTCTGCCTATACTGACGGTTAAAGTGAGCCAAGGGAGAAACCTTTTTGTATTCTATTCTTTTCTTATATCAGACATTGCTTATATATTCCATAGGGTTGTGCGAACAGTTCGAAAACGAACTCGAACTCGAACTATATTCTCTAGTTCGAAATCGAACCATATATAATCGAAAACGAACTTTCTCGAATTTTCCCACACTTTTTGAATATGGCAAGAGTGCATGGCACTATTGGAGCACATCTACCACCATTTGAAAGCTACTAGGTTTAAGGCTGTGGTATGTCGCGTGAACTGCCAATCCAGTCTGCCGTGAAGTGACTTGCATGTTCATTTCACTATTTGTCTGCACTCTGCATTAAATGTGAAAATAGGAGGTCGTAGTGATGAGTAAAAGAAGAGTGTTACATGAACTCAGCAGTGAAGATGAAGACAATGATGGGTAAGTTAGTTCATCAGTGTTGTTACTTGTTACATTTTCTCACTACCTAGGCTCAGGGCATTATGCACCTTAACAGCACAACTAGTTCCAGTGTTTCTTGTTTAATCATAGGACTAGCTCTTTGATAGTAAACACTCAAGAAATCGACTTATATAAGACACAGTATCATATTCCCAATATTTCGGGTCATAAACATGACTCATGAGACCTTGTAACCACATAAGAAAGTTTCTGTCCCTTCACAACCCACTAGCACATGGCTGGCTGGCTGCTTCAAGTTATCTATCAACCATTCAATGAGAGAATAAACAAACAATACACTTATATTCATTTTTATCTAGCCTGGAGTTGAATGAGTTGATTGATGATAAACAGATGTGTCAAAGTGTTTGTGTTGTTATTCATTTGTAACATGATACTAAGGAGTCGGAACTCTTGACTTCTAATGTTAGGGAAAGAGACGATTGGGGGTTTGCCCTGTGCTTCAACATTGTTTCACGGGATGTTTTGCGATGTTTTACTAGCTCAAAATGTGACGTTTTCTTCTCACTTTCCTTTATAAGAGGCATGTGACTTTTTGATGACTTGAAAATGGAAAAAAAGTGCGTCCTATATGTGTAAATACAGTAGACCTATCTAACATTTAGTATTATTAATCACAATTTTAAATTCCTGATTGTCGCTGGTGGATTCATTTTCAACACCATCTAGGGCTAGGCCTATACCAGTAGGCCTACCTGGAACATCAAGTGGCATTGATAGTAGGTCCAATAGTGGAATTCGAAATCACCATGTAATCTTACTGTAGAGTTAAAACTGTGTTTTGAGTGTCCTACTTATCTTTATACTATCATCGTTATTATTATATAATAAATAATGAAGAATAGTACACTAGAAATGCACATATAGTTTTGAGGTTTTACTTGGCCTTCACAATGATTTCAAACCGCCAATGTAGGTACCATTTTTCTACATCGTCAATTCCTGCTTCAAGTGCTTTTACATTGCATTTCTAACGTTCGAAAAAGTTCGAAGTTCGCGAACTTTTGAGTCTCAAGTTCGAGTTCGAGTTCGACGTCAAAAAACCAGGTTCGCACAACCCTAAATTTTCAATGGCATTGTCGAGTCCCAACGAAAGTTGACAACAATTTCCCGTTTTAAATACATCTTTTTGTTTCTGATATGTTTTAACTGCAACACTCACCACCCAGTTAGCAGTAGCACCTGTAGGCATCTTGCCTAGCCACAAGTTGATGGTATTGACAAAGTCTTGAGCACTGGAGTTTCTGTTCACGTCGATGATGAACTGGAAGTTGAATGTGAAGTGAGCCAGAGGAGTGTCTTCAGTGCCATAGTACTTCATAGTAGTATCGATGTCGGCGTATGCCTCGGTCATCAGCACTCTAAACGCAAGAAGTAAAGAATCTCATTAAAATAATGAAATGTAGTCCGTATACTTGTGGGATTACTGAATTGAATAATGAATAGAAGACGTCTGTGGTAGCGGTTTAAATTGATATATGATATATGATGATGTCAGCTTTTTCCTGCATGCATCTCATTTAAGCTGGCTCATTGGACACTTCCCTCAAACCATCACAGACAATACAAAACTCGGTTCTTGAAGTCATGCTTGGACAAAATCTTGATTACTCAACTGCAGCTTTATTTACAGAAGTTGAGGTATACGACCATAGAGAGTTATTTATTAAAACACCAGTTACGCACATATTTAAAGACAAAATGCAATTCACTTCCGAAACCCATAATCATCAAACAAAATTCAATCTCAACAAATCAAAACATTGACTGTAAAATCTGCCTCACAAATTCTGGGAAAATATGCTAGATGGATATGAAATGAATTTTCACTCAAGGGGGCTGGAACTGGGAGACCTCTGAGCACTTGCCCTCTCCCCCCTGAGATGTTGAACGGATGCAGTAGTATCTTTTTGTCCATTACGTATACTTAAATTTATAAAAAGATATTCACTGTAATTCAAAAGAATACATAATTTAATTCGTATAGCCCTCTTTCAAAATATAACAATTAAAAACACAATTTTAATAGAAACTGAATGAATGAATGTTGAGGTTTAACGGCGCGTCAACGACGTGGTTATATTGCGCCGGCAAACTTCCGTTTCATTTCGTTAGAAATTTCCGTTTTTATCAACAGAGGTATGTGGGTCGGGCAGTAGAGTGCACAGAATACTTGTGAACATACTTTTTATTGCTCCCACCGTGGAAACAGAGGCATTGAAGTTACATAACGTCGTGAAACTTCACACGTTGCTAAGGTGCTATCTCTTTTGAAGAGGGTTCGAGCGAGCATTATTTTAAAAATATATTAGGAAATGCATTAGCTAATAGTTCCACATGTTCTACAAAATACAAAATAATAAATATAAGCCGGCCAGATCAATAAATAGTTGATTCGATGACTCAACTCAAATTATTCAACAAAGGGTTCAATATCAACATAATTGGATAAGCGAACCGAAGACTCAATTTCACCGTACTTGAAAAAAGTTCATGATTTTTGTTTGCGCTCCACAGGTCAAACAAAAGCACAAATTCAGTTGAAACTTGACATGCACAAGTGACATTATCTAATACGATGCTGTCTAGTTTTGAGGCACGATCAGTTGCACCACTTCTGAGAAAATGATCACTATCAAATTCACGTAATTATACCGAGTAATGTTGTCTCGTTTGCTGAAGTCATCTACCAACTCCCGCCATTGTCGCACCATGTCGAATGTCTCAGGTTGATTGGTAGTGTAAATATGGTCCAGAGAAGCATGATCATCAGGTTGGGCATCGGTGTTATTCGACTTGGGTTCGTCCAGGAAGCGAGTGTCCTCGAATTGATGGGGGATTGCGTCGATGCGGAATCCGTCGACACCTTTCTCGAGCCAGAAAGTAAACACGTCCTACAGACAATAGTATAGGAAAAATAGAAATTGTAACATATCAACAAGTAATGATGAATCACGACAACAAGTACAAGGTTAAATTCCGTTGATGATAAATAATTCCATTCAATAAATTCACATCAATATGAAAATTCAAACATGGGTCTTTTATCTTTTGCCAGCTTTCCTTATGGCCTATAAACTATGATTAATAATAATTCGAAAATTACAAACTATTTTCATGGTCGGATGATAATAGTATATATTGTACAGTTATTTCAGTACGTTTTTCGTTTGTAATCTTGTTAATAATGCTGGCATGTAGACTTAGGCCTATTTATTCATGTAATTGACACTTTATGATCTTAAGTTTTGACTAGCTAATAATTATAAAATAATAATACTGAACTTTCAATTTGATTGAATAATTATTAATTATCAATACAAAATTGTAATACAAAAAAATGACAGGTGGATACATGCCTTCGAAATTAAAATACAATAATTTTAATAATGAACAATGAAGGCACAAAATTAATTAAAATGATACTTAAAAATGAAAAATATGCATATAACGGTTAAATTCTACTTTTTATCGATTGCCTCTTTGTGATTTGCATGATTGAAGTATTTTTTAGCACATTCCACTCAAAAAATGGAGTTGAAGCAATGCATAGTAAAAGGGTTAGCTCCAGATTAACTTTGTAACAAATTAGAATTCAGTACCTTAAAGTATAATCTTAGAAATAAATCATATGCAAAAATCAATAGATCTAGAAATAATTTCGTAGATAATTCAATCTTTACCAAAGGTATGAGAATTTACAATAGAATACCTAAACAAATAAGAGATGCAAATAAGCCAGAGGTATTCAGAAGAGGTTGTTGAGATTAATAGAAGGAGGTAAACTAGGTCCTAATAAGAGAGAGTAAAATTCTGGGATATTCTATAGAATGTTGAGAGGTGTATGTGATTTGTGCCAATGTTAATCTAGTATTTATTAGATGAGCGTAGAAGTCTCCATTCCACTCTTATAGGGATTTGTCTGTTTTTTTTTCTTTGGTGGGCACTGCACAGGTCGCAGGGGTTGACATGAAACTTTTTCTGTTTACTCAAACTTATCCAACTTAGAACTGTATAGTTTTTGGTATGAATCGGTCGGACCAATTTTGAGTAATATCATCTCAAAATTTCTAAAAGCCCCATAAGATTAGGATGGGCAAGAAAATTTGAAAAATAAAATCTCTTCAAATGGAATGAAATTTTCTGTGAATGTATATACATGAATGATACACATTATCACGATTTTGTATTCAATTCGAACAATCCGTTTTGAAGAAAATAATCAAATCATCTGTTTTTATACATCAAATATTATTATAGAAATTAAAGCAGATTGAGGTTACCGAGATTCACTGCTTTCTAGATTCGACATTTGCCCAACAATGAAGTCTTCTTTATATGCATCAAGGTGTTTAGAATACCAGAGTTGATAAAGTAGCAAGGGTAAAAGAAAACTACTTAAACGACTATTATACCTGATCAGATATCTCGCTCATTTTACAAAGCATATGTTGCGTTTGCCCAGTTAGATGAGCGTAAGCGAAGATTCCATCCCACTCTTATAGGGCTTTGTCTGTGTGTTTTTTTCTTCTTTTTGTTTTGTTTGTGGGCACTGCACAGGTCGCAGGGGTTGACAACATGAAACTTTTTTTGTACACGCAAATTTATCCAACTTGGAACTGTAAAGTTTCTGGAATGAATCGGTCAGACCAATTTTGAGAAATATCATCTCAAAGCGTCCAAAAAACCCCATAAGATTAGGCTGGGCAAGAAAATTTGAAAAATAAAATCTCTCCAAATAAAATAAAATTTTCTGTGAATGTGTACACATATTAATACACATCACAATTTTGTATGCAATTCGAACCAGCCGTTTTGATGAAAAAATTAAATCAACTGCTTTTATTCATCAAATATATTATGGAAATAAACTGGTCAAACGCGAAATATGCATTGTAAGATGAGCGAGATATCCGAATATGGTATAAAAGTCGTTGAAGTGGTTCTACCCTTGCTACTTTATCGACTCTGGTATTCTACACACCTTGATAATTGAATAAGGTACATAAGTCGTCAAAGTAGTTCTACCCTTGCTACTTTATTGACTCTGGTATTCTACACACCTTGACACATATAAAAATACTTCATTGTTGGGCAAATATTGAATCTAGAAAGCAGTGAATCCCGGCAACTCAAGACTGTCATCATTTTTATGATTTATTTGATAAATAAATCCAATTATTATTTTTTTTTTCTTAAAAACGGCTGGTTAGAATTGCATGCAAGATGGTGATAATGTGTAAAATCTATGTATACACATACAGAGCAAATTTCATCTCATTTGGAGAGATTTCATTTTTCAACATTTTCCGCCCAGCCAAATCTCATGAGGTTTTTGGAAACTTTGTGATGATATCTCTCAAAATTGGTCCAACCGATTCATTCCAAAAACTATACAGTTCCAAGTTGGATGAGTTTGCGAGTAAAAAAAGTTTCATGTCGATTAGTCAAACCCTCCGATCTGTGGAGTGCACAGAAGGAAAAAAAAAGAAAAAAAAACACAGACGAAGACCTATAAGAGTGGAATGGAGATTTCACTACGATCATCTAATAAAGATTTAGGTTACTGAGATTCACTGCTTTTTAGATTTGATATTTTAGATTTTAGATTCGAAAGGTAATTTAAAGATAATTCTTTAGTATTCTGTTATAACATTTATATTCTTATATTAACTATATAACATTGTAACATGTATGGAGCTACTGATAGCACAAGACTGCTAAATAAATCGATTACATACATACAAGATATTTGCCCAACAATGAAGTCTTCTCTATATGCATCAAGGTGTGTAGAATACCAGAGTCAATAAAGTGGCAAGGGTAGAACTACATTAACGACTGTTACACCTTATTCAGACATCTCGCTCATCTTATAACGCTTATGTTGCGTTTGCCTAGTTAGATGAGCGTAAGCGAAGATTCCATCCCACTCTTATGGGGCTTTGTCTGTTTGTTTTTTTTTTTTTTTTTGTGGGCACTGCACAGGTTGCAGGGGTTGACTGATCGACATGAAACTTTTTTGTACACGCAAACTTATCCAACATAGAACTGTATAGTTTTTAGTATGAATCGGTCTGACCGATTTTGAAAAATATCATCTCAAAATTTCTAAAAACCTCGAAAGATTAGGCTGGGCAAGAAAATTTGAAAAATAAAATCTCTTCAAATGGAATGAAATTCTCTGTGAATGTGTAGACATGAATGATACACATTATCACGATTTTGTATTCAATTCTAACCAGCCGTTTTGAAGAAAATAATTAAATTAACTGTTTTTATTCATCAAATATTATTATGGAAATTAAAGCAGCTTTAGGTTGCCGAGATTCACTGTTTTCTCGATTTGATATTTCCCCAACAATGAAGTCTTCTTTATATGCATCAGGGTGTGTAGAATACCAGAGTCGATAAAGTAGCAAGGGTAAAACTACTTTAAAGGACCGTTTTCATAGCTCGCGGCAGGCGGCAAGCGGCAGGCGGCAAGTGTTTAAAAAAACGCCTGCCGTCTGCCCTGTTCACATAGTCGCGTTTCTTCACACTCACTTCGAGATTTGTCCAATTTATTTAAATATGTAATTCTTGTTCAATTCAGGCGGTCAAGTGATTTTTAGTATCGTATTACGTGGCACGCAAGAACCATCATGGTGTATATCTGAAAAGTACTGTTTTGGAAGTAATATTCCGACATAACCCTACCACTTGTATGACCACTTGTATGAGTGAGGGTATTTAACCGCGGCGTTTTTTTCCAAAGTTGAATTTATTCCATGTCTCACGGTAGAGCAACAAGTGCAAGCGGTAGGGATTTCATTCATTCTGATTGGCCAGGAGAAAAAACGCCTGCCGCCTGCCGCGAGCCATGAAAACGGGCCTTAAGACTATTAAACTTAATCAGATATCTCGCTCATCTAACTTTTACTCAAGGAGGATAGATACTTTTACTGTAGTTCATGTAACTACAATTGTGTGAAGAATAGCAAATTTTTGCTAAAAATAAAGATACTACTACTACAAAAATCATGCAATAATGAAGGGAAAATGTCGAGCATTGAAAAAATTCCAACATTTTCTTCATTTTCTCTTCACAATCTTCTTCACCTATGTATAATTTTGTTCTAGATTCAGCATCCTTTCCTTAGTTTCTTTCCAAGTGGCATTCGATGCATATGCCCTGGAAATATTGTATATGTCCAACCATACGATATGAATAATCTTTATTAGTCCCTGGCTGACCAAATGTTTCACTGCATAATAATCAATATAAAGTATAATTGTTCCAATAATAAAGTACAAATTATTAAAATATAGTTGAATAATTGAGAAAAGAATAGAGGTTATGACACTGAATAATTGAAAATTTAAATATAAAGTTGGTTTAAAAATAATACTGATCATACAAATTGAGAGAATCTTCAATTCTCTTCCTCTATGCAAGTAACGTCCATTCATGTTCTCTGATGATTTTCGTCACTTTTTCAAGAACTATATATAGCTTCAAAGTGATATTCATCTTTCCTTGAATATTACCTTTCTTGGTGCAATTAAGACCCCACCAACAACCAGGTATAGGCCTTCCTTCTTTCCCTTGACCCTTCTAATCAACAATCATGTGAATTCATGTTGAAATTCACGAACCTATAATATTGCTTCAGAGGCCAAGATTCCCAAACATTTTCACCCCAGTTTTCTATTCCACACATATACCACAGACTTAAGATATACACATATACACATACACACATATATAAACAAATTTTGTCTGTACTAATACCAGGTTCTAGAAGTCTTATTTATAGTATCTCATTGCGCTTCTGACATCTTGTAACCGGATTTCTGAATTGGTCTCCTAGTATTTAGAGAATCTAACAGTTCAACATTTTCCCACATTAAATATTTAGTAGTCTAGTACATAAACTGTAAAGGTCTCGGTCGGGTCCGTCATCATTCAATCCTTTATACAGATCTATGAATTACAAGATTATTCGCAAATACATTTATTTTTGACCTTGGGCCTATACCTTGTGTTATATCATGTATATCATGAAGAGGAGTGATCCCAAAACACTCTCTTGCGGGAATCCTATCACTTCTGCCAGTGTTTTACCGCTCCCCACTCTTTGTTTCATTTCAACTCGTAACAATTAGATCTTTGAATCCACTCGGGCCACTCCAACTCCTGCTATTTTGTCTATTAGATTGCCATGTGACTTTTTATCGAAAGCCTTTTCAAAATCGAATAACGCAGAACTTGAACTTCTCTATTTAGATCTCACTATTCACTAAGGTTAGGTGGAAGAGCGGTCGTAAGAGCGAGCCTCGCCCTTTTGATTGTACACCTGCATATAATAACAAATAAAGACATATCTATCTATCTATCTATTGGCTATTTACCATGTCAATTGTCGCCAACTAATTCTTAACTGTGTATTCTATTCTGTAAGATAATATACAAATCCATCATGAACCTGCAGTGACTAGTGATTTGAGAGATGTTGATCTTACCTTCATTTCTTGTACTACTTTCGGGTTTCTGTAGTTAAGGTCAGGTTGTTTCGGGTCGAACTGATGTAGGTAAAACTGTTGCCTCTCGTTTCTGTACGTCCACGCTGGGCCGAAGAAGACGCTCAGCTATAGTAACAATAAATATAGCCTGTACCTTCATTTTATTTTTTTGGGGTGACAACTTACCTATAAATTACACACATAAAATGAACACAATGCAATATAAAAATGTAAACACATAATATAGAAATAGAAGAAGCTTGAGTTACAATTTGCTGTCACGTAGGCCCTATACTTGATTCTGATAAAATAATCGCAGATGTTGAATTGAACATATGAAGGCGAGATAGGTGGAGAAATTATATGAATCCCACGAAATTTCAATATAGAATTAACAAACTAAATTGTGGGCCTATAGTTAAAAAAACAAGCGAAAGCACTCGTCACCAAATAATGGTGGAAGTGCCGTGAAAGTATTTTGCCTAATGAGATGATGGTTAAAAAACTATACATTCCGCATTCGTAGAATCTTATATTATAGCCATGGATCGTTGGTACAATGAAGGTGAAATGATTGAAATGATCAATGAATATATAATTTGAGTATGTATGAATACCACTTACCCAATTATTAGGAGGGATTGGTTTTCCATCGCCGTCAATACCACTAGGGTCTTTCCAGACGTAATAATCAGCATATTCTGGATCATTTGCTAAAGACTTGACAAACCACTCACTCTCGTCACTGCTGTGATTGGGAACGAAATCCAAAACAAGTTTGATACCTAAGAACGACAAATGAAAGTTGAAATATAGTTTAGTCCTAAACATTAGACAGACGCGTGCGATTCGGAAGCCACTTCACTCCTTGCGTATCACTTTATGCGAAATAAATTGAAATAATATATAAGTAGCTGGATGCTAACGTTTATATTCGGTCAATGCAAAATAAGTGCATGGTTTGAGATGACTTTGGTTTTGTGGTTATAACTGCTTGGAACTTTACTAGCTTTTTTGGTTAAAAAAAAAATCCATTCCATATAAGTTACAAGAAACATGGTCGAGCACACCGATCTATGGCTCACGAGAAACCTACTCACAGCATAACATTTTCAGTGTCAATGTAGCATATAAATGACCAAAGTGGCTTTCCATCTGCACGTATGATCATACTTCTCTGAATCGTGTGTAGCAGTATTTTTTTTTCTTTTAATAATAATGATAAAATAAAATAATAATAATACTGCTACACACGATTCAGAGAAGTCTCTTCAAAAATTACGTCAATTCGTAATAAACAATCACAATCTAATTCATTTTATTTAGTGGCTAGAGTTTTCGATTATACCAGAGTCAATAAAGTAGCAAAGGTAGAAATACATAAACGACACTGATTATACCTTAATTTATTCAGATATCTCGCTCAACTTACAACGCATATGCTTCGTTCGCCTAGTTATTCCGCATTCGGTGTGGAGGCTAAGTTCATGGTCAGCCTCCCACATATGAAATGTAAATTTTCATCAAGTATAGAAAATGGGCTCGTTTGGTGTTGCAATGTGCTGTTGAAAAATCGTTTTGTACTGCTAGCGATTTTTAGTTATTTGACATTCAGTGTGTGTGTGTGTGTGGGGGGGG
This sequence comes from Brachyptera risi, assembly GCA_964007535.1. NCBI lineage: Eukaryota > Metazoa > Arthropoda > Insecta > Plecoptera > Taeniopterygidae > Brachyptera > Brachyptera risi. The sequence goes on from OZ023326.1 coordinate 54,398,269, forward strand.
GGGGGATAAGTTATTGGTCAAAATTCAAAACCCCCTCCCCCACACTATGTATATATTCTGTATCAAGTACAAAACGAGCACATTCAATAATAGAATAAAAAACATAAAATATATATTTCAAATATGTTTGGTGGAGGGGGGGGGGGGGGGGAAAGGGGAGAGAAAGAGGGGGAAGTTAATGCTTCCATTCACATTCATAAACAAATTGAACATACGTATTTTGTTTCACTTTATTTTTCAGGATAGGCCCTATAGATAATTGTTGATAACATTCATTTTGTTACTACCAAATAGGCCTACACGAGAAGAGGCGGAAGCAATTATTAATCCTGATTGTTGAATACCGGCGTGAAAGGTTCGAATAGTTTGAATTCCCTTCGGTCTTTATAAGAATTCTAACTGTTTTGCTTTTCGAGTTTATTGAAAACTGAGCTATCAAGTGTCTATATTAGTGGCAACTCAAATCGTAGCTCACTGTTAATTTTTTTATTCATATTGTTCAAAATTCCCTATTCCAATTTCCTTTTTGACGAGAATATGTGTGTTTGATTTTCAATTAACTTACCGAGCTCTTTTGACTTGGCTCGTAATGCTTCGAAGTCATCCATTGTTCCAAAAAGCGGGTCAATTTCTTTGAAGTTGGCAATGTCATATCCAAAATCGACCATTGGGGATGTGAAGATAGGGGACAGCCATACAGCGTCGACTCCCATGTCTGCCAGATGATCCAACTTGTCGGTTATCCCTAAGAATTGGTAAAATAGCACATACAAGCTATAGCCACTGATTCATAAGACTTCCCAAAAAGATTTTGACACAAATGATTGATAAATTATATAAGTTATTGGGATTTGTATTTATTTATTTGTATTTTTTATTCAGTTATACAGAGTACAGGAAGTAACGAATACATTGAACAGTCAATGAAGATTATCGGATTTATTTCACTTCTTTCAATTTATGTGTAGAGAGTTTAAAATGTATTGTGGGATAGAGTGAATACTAGAACTAGATAGTCGATGAGACAAGCCAATTAGAGAAAACAGAGTCAGGGCAGAAATCAATGACAAATCAAGTGAAAGGTGAGTCAATTGGGGAATTAAGTTGTAATACAAAGTATTGAAAATATGACGGCACTATACAACGACTTGACCTGAAAATAATTGGAAGTTTTCAACCGAAACGTCGAAACTCAAGAGATGAACTTTTTACAGCCGTCAGCTGTTTCAAGGAAGGGCAATTTTCCGCAAAGTCATAATATGACATATATATGAATGTAATTTTTTTGAAA
>OZ023326.1:54399759-54402259 GCA_964007535.1 Brachyptera risi
ATGTATATATATATATATATATATATTATATATATATATATATATATATATATATATATATATATGTATATATATATATATAATATATATATAAAATATATATATATATATATGTATATATATATATATATATATATAGATTATATATATATATATATATATATATATATATATATATATATATATACATATATATATATATATATATAATATATATATATATATATATACTATATATATATATATATATATATATATACATATATATATATATATATATATTTATATATATAATATATATACTATACATATATATATAATATATATATATATATATATATATATATAGTATATATATATATATATACATATATATATATATATATATATATATATATAATATAATATATATATATATATATATATATATATATTATATATATATATATATATATATGTATATATATATATATATATATTATATATATATATATATATATATATATATATATATATATATATATATATATATATATATATATATATATATATATGAATATATAAATTCATCATAAAATAGTGAAAGTAGAAAATATTGATATTTTTATGAATTGCCTCAGTTTCCATGCGCTTGGTGTAATCTTAGGGTGTATACATAACTGTGATTGCTAAGATAAAACAATTAGTCATCACGCCGCATTATTATTCACATGGATATAGGATAACTGCGTTAGTAGGCCTATATTTATCAACTATGATTCATCAATAATTTTTTTTTTCATTGAACAAATGAACATAGATCATACATATATAAATGAAATTGAACTCTTTTCCACAAAGCCTGGGAAGGCCTATCTGTGGGTCAAAAATAAAAAATAATATATAATATATGTAAAGATCAGACTAAGATGTAAGGAAGGAATACGTTTAATGCCAAAAAGTAGGGTGTTTAGATTTGAAAGTGATACTAAGAGAATAATTTAGAATATAGTAAAGCATATTCAAGGTCAGAACAAAACAAAACGAAAATAATTACACGTCTAAAAACAAATATTATATAGATGACAATTGAAAATAAACTTCAATCTAAAGATGTATTCGTAAATTGAACTGAACTGAGAATAAACAAAATATTGACGAGATGGAAAAAAAGTATCCTGATTAAGTGAATCTAAATGAAGAGAAAAAACGAATGAAAACATTCCCAAATAAAAGTGAACCTAGAAACAGGTCTAGCTCTCCAATAATTAGAATGGTTGAACAAAAATATAATCACTATTAAATGATTACTAATAAATTATTACTAATGTATTATTACTAATAATAATAATAATAATAATAATTTTCATTATCGGATCCATTTATAATTACATGCTAGTTGGCATACGTTTCTTTCAATTTACGGTTATCGGTGTTGAATCCATTTTGAACTCCAAAATGGTAATTATTTTCTGTCTATATTGTATTACTATACATGAGTAAAACAAATATTGATTTTAAAATATCTTACAGTAGTTTATAGAGTAATGTTGGCTTGGAATGTAGGGCTAAACTCTTACAGCCCTCTAGCTATCTGGCCATCTACATTTGGGTAGGAGGTGGTCGTGGCACTGACGCGGGACCAGAGGCTATATCGCACTACCATCATTTGAAGAGGCCGGAGTTTTCGTGTTTTTTTTTCTGTCTAAGCTAAATACCGAAATGACTAATTAATATCAGGTCACGACCTTTTTCATCAAACCAAACACCATCCAAATTCCAAAACATAATATAGCATAATCTTTCTTAAGATGCATCTCCTCTTCTCGTCACATTCATTCATCATACACCTTGGCCAATAGATCTGTCATCACTCATCAGTATACAGTGCGTCTTTGAACTCAATACATATTATTATAAAAAAAGACGGCCGTGGAGTAATATTGACGCATAACGATACATTTCAGTACTCACTAGACCGCGTCAGGAATACCTAAGAAAACCCTCAGTCAGGATGATCGACCATGACGGGAATTAGGCCTCTACCTGGTGTTCTGAATGACGGTCAGCGCACTAGCGACTCATGCACCCGTCTCAGAAATTAGGAAATGCATAATATTAATTGATAATTAGCAAAATGTGACGATTTATGGGTATAGCCTGTGGTATAGTGATCTGGCAATAGATTTTATAGGGGTAGCGCATCCCAATCCAAAGTCAGCGAATTCGTATTTCTCTGAAGAATCAATTGCGTCGATATGCTTATTTACTACATTTACTATATTTGCAATATGCTTAAATTCTGGGTTATTTGCTTTGCACTTATTTAAAAAAAAAATTAATAAATCAAAGTATTTAAAAAAAACTACCATCATTCATGAGATAAATAATCTAAAATTTAATTAGCCAGTCACCATTTATTATTTGCCGTTTTATTTGCGACACTGCGTTGTTTTATAACTATATATTTGAATACCGCTGTAGTCTTGAGCGTCTAGCGCAAATCCCGAAAATATGCATG
>OZ023326.1:54407259-54509759 GCA_964007535.1 Brachyptera risi
ATGTATGTTCAGTAAGTTTTACTTCACAAATTTCGTTTTTTATTTAATTGTCGAGGCAGATTATATTCAATTATTTTGCAGCTTATTTCAGATTACTTTATTTTATTCTTTGATAGTCGATGTAAATAATTTTTATGGCTTCATAAATCAAATATTTTGAGAAACCTCTCTAGTTTTAAAGCATAATTAATGAAGGGTATATTTTGTGCAATTTAATTGATGGACTGATAATTATTTTATTGTGATAAACTAGTCCTAGTTTGATATTTTTATGTATGTTTAGTAAGTTTCACTTGAAAATTTTCGTTTTTTATTTAATTGTTGAGGCAAATTATGGGCCCTTTGTATGATTTTGAAGTTTATTTCAGATCACTTCATTTTATTCTTTGATAGCCAATGTAAATACGTTGTATGACTTCATCGATCAAATATTTCAAGAAACCATCCTAGTTTGTATGGCATAATTAACTTTTAATTTTTATAAAGCAATCTTTAAGGGGTATTTTGTTCAAATTAATTGATGGACTCAATAATGAAAAGTGTACTGTGATAATATCTAGTTTGATATTTGTTTCTTTTCAAATGTGTCCTAAATTATATTGCCAATTCTTTATATTTTTGGATTAGATTCATTTATGATACTGAGCCTAAATTGGTGAGTTTGTCATGTACCTATATTATTACTGTTTGACAATCAACCGTATATGTAAGTGTATTGGTAGCTGATCCGACCTTCATGTTTCAGGCCTACAAAATGTCAACTTATTTAATTTGTTTTCTATATTTTTCTTTGATAATTGATTTGAATTAGACCTGTACAATGGTATTATAATTAATTTTCGAACATTTTATTTTATACCACCAGTCAATACCGAGTTTTTTGTTCAATTAATAAACTGAAGCATTAAACTTCTAGTTTATTCTAGCTTCAGCTGGAGTTGAATAATATTGTTATTCAACAGATTATAGAGGCACTTATATAAGTACGCATACATTGATTTAGCTTTTACTATGTCTGTATTACTGTTTTGTCAATGAAATGCATTCATTTGTATTGGTAGCTTATCTGACCTTCAAGTTACAGGCCTACAAATTAAAAAAATAATTGGATTTATTTATAATATTTTGTGCTTTGTTAGGGAATTAAAATTATAGATTATACAAAACTAGCTTGACTTTCGACTAAACGAAACTTATAAGAATAAAACAAGTGAGAAATGTATGAATGTATTCCTATTTCATCACCATTCAAGCTGCAACATTTGCTCCTATCACCTTTGCAGAATATATTGCATACCGGTAGTTTGAAGTTTATTCAGTTCAAATCTAGTGGTCTGAACAATTGAACATATACCACTTATATTTTACTGAATATCTCACTTGAAAGGCAGTAGTCTAAGGTATCAAATAATTACTTTTTAAAGTAGTAATAAATGATATAAACGTATGAAGTTACTAGGTCTACTGGGTTATGCTATACATTGACACAGTTTCTTGCCAGCATCAAGATGGCTGCCCAGGGAGAGAAGTGGTGGGAGGTGGCTTCAAATAGTAACGTGCGCGCTCGCATGCCATATCCACTCCAGATGAAATATAGTTAAATCCTCCTAGGGCTAAACACGCTCTCAGCAGTGACAAGAATGAAGAACACGGAATACTATACGACGATACAACAATTTTAGTGAATTCGAATAAACGATGGCCAAGAGTGATATATGAATCAATAAAGATTATCAAACACCCTCATAATTTCAATGGAGAAGATGGATATAAAAGTTCAGACAGTTGGTCGATAGCAACAGAAAAATTGAGAAAGTTTGCTCGATTGAAACCACAGAACAATAGCACAACAGCACATAATCATAGCCAAAATCAAACAGTCAGAACGTCACCTTATAATTTGAGAAGTAAAAATCAGTTGCAATCATAGAACATTCAAAATCTGGAGATCTATACCATCAAGAAACCATGGACGGACCATAGAGTAGTGGAAGAAATGGCTTACAAGTCAATTTTGTTCTTTTGGTAGTTTTTGTTTTTTTAACCATAACAACGAGGTATATTGTTGTATAAATTATGTAAACATTCATTATATATATTCTTTGAGAAAGGTTTGAACATTAAAACTGAAACGTTAGATAATTCAAGGTTTTTCATTTAACCTATATTATAATTCAATTCGTACACGACGAAAATAACCCTAAAATAATGCCATTTATAAATATTTCGGGTCGTGAAAGCATAAGTTTCAAAAACCTCATATATATATATATATATATATATATATATATATATATATATATATATATATATATATTTATATATATATATATATATATATATATATATATATATACATATTTCATTGGGTTTTAACGACGCACTGTAATGATTACTAAGATCTATTGGCGTCGGATGAATGATTAATAAGATGATGGGATGATGAGATGAAAGTTTTTTATGGGTTGTGGGAAGGATAGTGGGAAGGAAGCGGTCGTGGCCTATATTGTAGGAACCATCCCGGCATTAGCCTAGACTACAGAGGGAAACTACGAAAAACCCCTGTAAAGATGGACGGTGGCGGGGATCGAACCGGGTTCGATATGTCCCTTCACCTCCCGGATCACGAAGCAAGTGAGCTTACCACTCAGCTACTGTGCCGGTGTATATATATATATATATATATATATATATATATATATATATATATATATATATATATATATATATAAGTCTTATATATATATATATATGTGTGTGTGTGTGAGCGCGGAGATTTTCGTGACCGATATTAGATGGTAAATATGTCTTTACGTCAAATTTGTCACGGTTAAAATGCATTTTGGGTTCTAAAAAGAACCTGTTTTTGTGACGTTTCGCCGGAATTTCACCCGGCATCTTCAAGCGATGGTGGTAAGCAGTCAAATGGCTGAAAGCGCTCTCCGGTGCCTCGTTTTATGCTCAAGCGGTAAAATGATTCGGCCAATCAGGAGCGTCCTCCTTCAAACGATGCGCTGGTCGATTCGCGCGGTGTTTACAGGCGCTGGATGGCGAAGAGAAGACGGCGAGCCTGACAATGCTGGTAGTCATGTCCAGTTAGATGACTTGTATGGCTCTGCTCATGGAATTCGGACCGTGAGATGGTAGAACAGATCGGTGAAATACGATCCGGCCAATCAGGAGCGTCCTTCCTTCAAACGATGTGCTGATTCAAACGGGATGTTTTAGCAGGCGCTGGATGAAGAAGAGATGACAGCAAGTCTGATGAGGCTGGCAGTCATGTCATGTCGTGTCGGGCTTCTTAGTCAGTATGCAGTGTCGTGCATGACAGGCGCAGGGTGAGCGCGTGTTACCTGAGCGCCGGTCCCACGACGCTGGTATTGACGGCTTTTCGGCGCTTGTCGATTCTCGCTGGCTGTACGCTCGCTTTTAGACGGGTCTCATCCGTGGGCTCAGTGGCAGCGACCAAGATGGTGTCGATGAAGGGCTTCCAAGCAGCTGGTAGGCGTAGGCCGTCGTCACGCTTATTCATGCAGTGTTGTCGCCTCTCAATCTCGATAGCCTCCCGGATGAAACGCGGCGTGAAGTGCTCGACAGATGCTAGTTGCCGTGTGCCCTCGAAGTAGATGTTGTGGCCCGTTTCCATTGTAAGCTGCGCGAGAGTTGGTCTTGTTGTTGGTTCTCACAGCATGCAGGTGTTCTTGTAGTTTCGAGTGAGTGTTCCGGCCCGTCTGGCCGACGTAAGTCTTGGCGCAGTCGCTACAAGGAACCTCGTAAACGCCCTTGCCTTCGAGATCAATCCTGTCCCTGCTGGTACGTAGGCACTCCTCGATCTTCCGATCGGTGGTGAAAATGGTTTTCACATTCTCTCGAGCCAACATCTTGCCGATGCGGTCGGTGACGCCGATCACGCAGGGCAGGGACGCGTAGTCGAGTAGTTTGTCGCGTTCTTCTTCATCTCGGTCGGCTTCGCTTCTCAGCTGACGGTTCCAGGCCTTAAGAATGGTGTAGTTCTGAAAGCCGTTCTTGAGTAGGCCTTCCCGGAGCAGAAGAAACTCGTCGTTGATGTTGTCTGCGTCTGCAATGCGGCGTGAGCGAGTTGCCAAAGTGTTGGCCACCGACTTGATCTGGTTCGGATGATGGTGAGACCCGGCATTGAGGTAGCGGTCCGTGTGTGTAGGCTTGCGATACACGGTGTGACCGAGGCTTCCGTCGGGCTTCTTGTATGTCAGGATGTCGAGAAACGGCAGTTTTCCGTCAGTTTCCATTTCCATGGTGAAATGTATGTCTGCGTGGACGCCGTTAAGATAGTCCAAGAGCTCGGTCAGTTTCTCGACGCCATACTGCCAGATGACATAAGTGACGTCGACGTAGCGGTACCAGCAGCGTGGCTTGAGTGCTGCCGACTGGAGAGCGCGAGACTCGAAATCTTCCACGAAGATGTCTGACACGACGGGAGAGAGCGGTGAGCCCATGGGTGCGCCTTGCACTTGTAGTACTGGCCCTCATATGTGAAATAAGTCGAAGTTAGGCAGTGGCGTGTCAGCTCGACGACGTGCGGCGCTAGCTTGTGTTTGCGCTCGATAATGGTGAGAGCTTCGTCCACGGGCACCTTCGTGAAAAGTGACACGATGTCGAAACTGACAAGGATGTCGCCGGGTCTCGTGGTCAGTTTGTTGAGAATATCCACAAACTGAGTGGAGTTCTGCACGTGGCCACGTGCGACGAGGCCTGTTCTGCGATTGGCTGCATGTGTTTAGCCAAGAATTTGGCCAGGGCTTGAGTTGGCGAGTTGAAGGCGCTCACGATCGGTCTCAGCGGCATGTCCGGTTTGTGTATTTTGGGCAGCCCGTACAGCCCCGTATAGAATTTTTCCAATTCAAAATCGAATCGAGGGCCTAAAATATCGACTCGATTGAAAATATCAAAATCGAACGGCAACCCTCACTTTGCCCTTTGGCATTGTGTCTCGTCGCACATCTCACAATGAGCTATAGAGGTACTTGTATTCACGAAAGAATAATTGGCCGTCTACCAACTAAGTAGGCCTAATTGTAAAATCTACGGTATACCGGTAATAACATATAATCTCGCTGCAATGAAGGATTTAGCACTTATGAAAGATGCAGTTGAATTTATCGCAAGCCTCATTAAGAAAATTATCATGCTATTCCTAAAAATTCCATAGTAAGATAAAAATTTAATGATCATCAAGTGTTCGTTGTTGGTATAGGTCACCTTCTTTCGTAAATACAACCAATCAATATCTTCCTATGAACGATGGAATGTATCCATCTGTCCATATATTCATTTTATTGATAATGGAATATCTTGAAAGATAGATGTTGGTGATGTTATCCTACTTCATCTGTGTGAGCATTTATATTTATTTGTCACTCATTGTAATTATCGCCGTAATATTAAAGCTATAATTGTATGTGTCACGGTATTCAACACAATACATTATATTACATTGTTATATAATAAAATTATGACAATGACAAAATGACAATGATATCTTATAAGATAAACTACGCAATAGCAAGGTTTAAGTAAACAACAGATAAATTCATATTTCTGTATAGAAACGTTCTAAGACTGGTTAAATACATATACATATATACATGCATATATATATATATATATATATATATATATATATATATATATATATATATATATATATATATATATATATATATGTGTGTGTGGGGAATTTCCACAGCATTCTAAACCCATTCATTCCACGGCCTTACGGACTGAACAAGACTCTTCTGTTCTACAGCAACAATAAAAGAAGTCAGACTGGCTGTGATAAAAACAGTTAGGTTTTTCCAAGGAGGTTAGATACTAATAGTATATACTAATAGAATACGATATTAGTATCTAACCTCCTTGGGTTTTTCGCTCTCGAGACAATTCTAGTACGTTTTATCATCAGATTGTCATGTTGTACTTATAGTATACTGGCAGAATTACCCGGCGTTGCCCGGGTGCAATTTATAGTGTTTACATTTTCAAAAGAGTTCCATTCACGTGTGAAATTATTAGGGCAGTAAACACTAAACAGTACATGGAGATACTTTCGTGCGTGCGGTGTTATTCCCTCATTCTAGAAGCATCGGCGTCTTGTGCTCATATACCTCACGCGGAACCCCACGCGCATGACGTAGAGCGCACGACGTTTCTCCCGCTTCCCCCCTCAGCATCCGCGCCGCTACCCGGCACCCGCTTAATATAAGTTCGAGCTTCGAGATCATTCGATGCTACGACAGGCTCCGAGAATAATGTGGTTATGGGATGAGCGAAAAAGCGAAGACCCAGGGTGGATTGCAAAGACGGGGTTCAAACACCGGCCTACCTTAGTAGCCGTCTAAGTAAGAAATTGCATTGTGGCTGCAATGCAAATTCTTACTTAGACGACGTCTAAGGTGTAGGCCAGGGTTTAATCTCCGTCTTTGCAATCCACCCCCAATTTCATCATACTCGCAAAAAAAAACTGTATTTTTTCTCTTTTTTTCTTGTTCGCGCTCCATAGGTCAAACGGTAGAATTGATCATCATGAAACCTATCCCCCTTAATAACTCCCTTCTGGATTGAATCTGTATGGTTTTGAGGCACAATCGGGCGGATACTTTTTGAGATATTTAATTTTAAATTTTTGATAATAGCCATCAAGAATAACCTGTCGGAAGGAAAACTCGATTCTTGTTTCCCTGCAAAAGGAATAAAATTTGTACTGGATATATAGATCGTGATTGTCTATAATTTTGGACATTTTGAATTTTTCTGATGAGCCGTTTTTAAGGAAAAAAACAAAAAGTGATCGATTTTACACTTCATCACTTTTCGCAACTTTGCTCATCCATCAACGCGTACATACAGCGTTTTCCTGGTGTAACATTTTTTGCAAGCTATACTTTGTAAGTTATACTGTTTAACGAAACTTACCCGTTAGTTTCCGATCTGCTAACGCGCGTTAAACTTTTTGAAAATTTGAAAAAATTTATAAACATAATTTGAAAAAGAAGGCTGTGAAATAATTGGGAGCAGTTCAGTGATAGTTAGCTCTGATATTTAATGTGAATATTCCTATAAATAGATTGATTCGTGTTTTGAAATACATACTGGAATGAAGGTAATGAACTTCTCTTCAAAATGAGGTATGACAAATCGTTCTTATACTCGATTTAATCAGCGAAGAAGTCAAATAAGAATTTGAATTTGTGTATAAAAAGTTTGGAAGGGCCTCAAAATCATATATAATTATTCTTTTCTTGAAGCACGGTCTATTGGATTCTGTAGCCAAGGTTTAAAGACAGTTGATAATTTTACTCTGTCACATAATGCAGCTGGCATTAGGATTGTGGCGTGTGTTATTATAAAGTCAGTCAAGACAATTAAATACTAATAATGAGTCGTCCATGTGTAGTTTGTGAGATGAAAACAATTTCGGGTTTGGAGTGTGATAAGTGTGCAAGCTGGAGACACTATAAATGTGCTGGGATGGTTCTGAAAGAGTTTAAGAAATTGAAGAATAGAACATGGGTTTGTGATGAATGTCTTATGTGTGAAGATAAGGATAAGATTGTAGAGTTGTGGAAAGAAGAACAGGGAGAAAATGAAGGCAACTGGGCGGTAAAAATGGTCAAGTTAGTGATGGAACTTATGGAAGAAGTCAAAGAAATGAAGTTGAAGGACAAGGAAAATAAACAAGACTTATATGATGCATTAGCAGATAGATATATGTGGGAGATGGACATGGAAATAAAAGTAATTACTTTGGAAAGGAAGGTAAATGAATTGGAGACAGAGAAGGTGGAGTCGCAGAAGGAGAGGTATAATACAGAGAAGAAGATGCGTATGAATATAGAAGAATTAACAACAACTGTGGAATCTTTATTAAGATGGACGGAGGAAGATAGCCAATCACACAAGTTGGAGTATGAAGGGTTTGAAGAAGGCCTAGTAAATAATGGTAGTATAGAAGGCTCGGTGAGGAGGACAAGGCAGCCGACGATATTTCAGGATACGACAAATAAGAAAGTGGAAGAAAATGGAGGAAAAAAGGGAGGTTATGATGAAGAGAGAAGGAATGGTAATAAGATGCATGAGAGGCGGATGATTGAGAGAGCAGACAAGAGACAGAAAATGGAAAGAGTGAATGAGAGGAAGATATCTGAGCCAGACGAAAACGTAATGGGAAGGAAGGAAGTTAACAGAGAACCAGCCCTACATGAGCGCTCAGGTAATAAAGGGCGAAAAATAATAATGTTGGGTGATTCATTATTTCGAGGAATTGGAACTGAATACTATCCTGGCATAAGAATTGTCGAGTTACAGAAAATTGTGAATGATTGGAATGTTGAAAAATTCGAGGACTGTGGAATCATACTACATGTTGGAACAAGTGATCTGAGGTCTAATAGTGTTCGAAGACGAGAAGATATAACAGAGAAAATGGAAAAATTAGCTGTGGTTTCAAAAGAAAAGTTTGGTGATGGTAGGGTGGTTATAAGTGGGTTGATATACAGAAGGGACGTGAGAAACGAAATTATCGATGGAATTAACTACAGTATTCAAAGAATGTGTGATAGGGTGGGAGTTTGTTTCGTAGATGGCAACTGTTGGTTGAAAGGGAGGGGTTTGGGAAAGCATGGTATAAATTTAAATCGATTTGGTGAATCTGTTTTTAAAAAACTGATTGCAAGAATAAAAAACAAAATGTCCCAAATGATGTGACTAGCAGTAGATATTAAAGCAAGTTATGAGGTGAGGGGGCTGTGGAAAAGAGAGAAAAAACAATTCGAACATGAACAGACAAAAAAGGACAGAAATCTAGCAAATGTTGAACTGACAAAATTGATGGTAGTAAATTGTAGAAGTATTTGCAATAAAATAGATAAATTTAGAACATTAATGGAAGTGTATAAACCAGATATAGTGGTAGCAGTAGAAACATGGCTTGATGATGGGTACACAGAGAATGAAATTACTGTAGATGGTTATGTGTTGCACCGTAGAGATCGAAATAAACATGGAGGAGGTATTATTATTGGGTTTAAATCTGGAGTACGAGGTACATTACTATGGAAGGAGGAAGGGTCAGAGATGATGGGAATGAAAGTAACTGTGGAAAAGAAATCTTTTGATCTAATAGCGGTGTACAGACCACCAAATGGAGGGGACGCTTTGTTGAAGAGATTGGAGGAGAGAGTAACTGATATGAAAACGAAAGAAACACTCATAATTGCTGGAGACATAAATTTACCAAACATCAGATGGGAAGCAGGTGGAGGAGGAGATGAGGAAGAAGGAAGGAAGAGGGTACAAAATATTGTTCATGATATAATGAATGAAGGATTTGTACAAGCTGTGCAAGAAGGGACGAGAGAGAGCAAGACGGGAAGAAATAATATACTTGATGTAGTGCTAATTAGACCAGAGGAGATTTGGATGCATACTGAAGTTATAGACGGAATAAGTGACCACAGAATTCCCATCGTGAGCTTAATGCTTGGTACAGTACAGGAAGATATAAATATTATAAAAGTATGGTACTACAAGAGGGCAAAAGTTAAAGATGTGAGGACGGCATTCAAAGAGAGATACAATGAGTGGAAAGAATTGCATTTATCTGATGTGGAAGCTACTTGGGATGCATTCAAGAAACTTTGCGATGATATAAGAGATCAGTGCGTTCCATCTAAAGTTTAAGGGAAAATGCAGATCCATCATATTATGACAAGAAGGTTAAATATCTGAAAAGAAAATGTAGAAAAATTTACAATCAAGGAAAACGCAATGCCAACTTGAGAAACAAACTGAGTGAGTTGAGGAAAGAATTGGAGAAAGCAAAGGAGGGAGCAAAGGAAAGGTTTGTGAAAGGGATGTTTGTTGAGAAAGACATGCAAGGCAGTTGGAACAGAATGTATAAATTTATAGGACAACAAAAGGGCAATGGAAGAAATTTGCCTACACTCAAAGACAGGTGGGGTACTGAATGGGAGGACGAAAAGGGAAAAGCAAGAGCGTTAAACACACAGTATGGGGAAGTGTTCAAGAAAAGTGGAAAGGATTGGTATGTTATGGTGGGTGCAATTGAGGAAGGTAAAGAAGTATGCATTTCTGGAGCGGAGATTGAGCTTACTCTCAAGAAATTGAGAAATGGAAAAGCACCGGGGCAAGACGGCATTACGAATGACATTATCAAACTAGCAGGAAGAGAGATTATACCATATCTAGTGGATCTGTTTAACTTGACACTCAAAGTTGGAAAAATACCAAGAGATTGGAAGGAAGCAATTGTTGTACCCATATTCAAAGGAGGGGAGAGAGGTAAAGTTGAAAACTACAGACCAGTAAGTTTGAATTCAGTCATCTGTAAAATTATGGAGCGCATCATGGACGCTAAGATAAAATGTATTATTGAAGAACGAGGAGGTCTGTCCGATGTTCAACATGGTTTCAGGAGGGAATTTTCATGCGACACCCAAATGTTAGGACTGGAATCAGATCTAACGGAGGTACTGGACAGAGGAGGTGAGGTAGATGCAGTTTTCCTCGATTTTGAAAAAGCTTTCGATACAGTGAAACATGAAATACTGATGATGAAATTGTGGGAGAGGTTGGGGAGCTTGGAAATATTTAATTGGGTCGGAGATTTTCTTTGTGATAGAAAACAAAGAGTAAGAGTTGGAGGGCATCTGTCAGATGAAATCGATGTCACTTCTGGAGTGCCTCAGGGAAGTGTGCTTGGACCTCTTCTCTTTGATATATATATAGATGACTTGAGTAAAGCTGTGAGGTCTACCATACGATTATTTGCTGATGACAGTGTACTCTACAGGGAAATTCAAGATAAAAAAGATGAACAAATATTGCAAAATGATATAAATGAGATTGAGAAATGGGTGGAATTGAACGGAATGGGACTGAATGTTGGAAAGTGTAAAGTAGTTTGTTTTGGAAGAGGGAAGAAGAGAGTTGATATATTATATAGAGCCACAGGCGAACATCTGAACATTGTCGACCAATATAAGTATTTGGGAGTCGTCTTCAGTGAGAATTTGAAATGGAAGAACCAAATAGAGAGAGTCACTGCGAAAGGGATACGGTCATTGAACTTCGTCATGAGACAATTGAGAGGAATGTCTCAAGCAATAAAAACAAAGGCATATTTGACTTTGGTGCGACCAATTATGGAGTATGGCTGTAATGTGTGGGATCCATATAGGGAAGGCGAGGTGAGGAGAGTAGAGAATGTTCAGAGGCTGGCTGCTAGAAGAGTAACAGGAAGGATGAGAAGATTTAGAATGGTAACAGGAGATAGAGGGAAGATTGGAAGGGTGTTGGAGAGACCGTCGGCTATGGTTAGCGAACTTGGATGGGAGACGTTGGAAGAGAGAAGAAGGAATATCCGTTTAGAAACTTTTTTTAAAGCATTGAGAGGGAGAGGAGGCTGGAAGGAGATGAGAGAGAAGATTGAATTGGATGAGAGGAAGCATGATTTTAGAGGCGGGCATGAGTGGAAGGTTATAGTGAAGGTGGCGAAGAAGGATGTCGGAAAGTACACATTTTTGAAGAGGGGAGGAGTAGAATGGAACAAGATGGGACAAGAAAAAATATTGAAGAAATAAAGCCTACCACCTGTACAACGTACAACTTGTAGAGTATCAACAAATAAATAAATAAATAAATAAACCGCTGCCTTTAACCGGAATCTATTTCGATTTCCGGGCAGTACGAGATTTGGTGTTGATTTCTGCGCTGACAGTAGTCAACTGATCAATCATGCCCGTATACCTAGTTGTCATAGGCTCCGTATAAGTTCGAGATCATTCGATGCCATGATATACGCCTACAATTCAAGAAGAATCCAGACCGGCACTTGCCATGTGCTCATACCTTACGCGGAACCCCACGCGCATGACGTAGAGAGCGCACGGCATATAGTAGAGCATAGAGCCCCCTTCCCGCTCCCCTCCCCACCACATTTTTTTTTTCATTGAATCCAAAAATTTGTACATGGCACAAATATAGGAAGTATAAAAACTAACAACTAGATATAAAAATGAGTAGATAAAAGAATAGATTGAAAAAGACAGAATGATATATATATATAATAGTACAATGATGAATTAGAATCCAGACCGGCACCCGCCATGTGCTCATACCTTACGCGGAACCCCACGCGCATGACGTATAGAGCGCACGGCGTATAGTAGAGCATAGAGCCCCCTTCCTGCTCCCCGCCACCATTAAACTTCTGGCGCACCGCGCATGTGCCCCGACAACAGTCGCGGTCCATCCGTCCGCGGTCCGCACGGAATTTCAGTTTTATATATATAGATTAAATGTCTTATTTAACATGATAACTGTTTCTCATTCACTTTGCTAAACTCACATTATTAACAGTCCTGAAGGACTGAAGGGGACGAGAACCCTGACGTACGCGTTTAACCAAAAGATTGACAAGTGCTCGCCACGACAATTTCGTCACCTGGACTATATTGGACAATTCTCCACGACGACAATTTCGTCACCTGGACTATATTGGACAATTCTCCACGGACATTCGTCGTATTCCCGGCAAAGAGAACGTCGTCGCGGATGCCCTATCCCGAGTGGAAGCCATATCAGTTGCAGTCACCCTCGCCGACATCGCGCGAGCACAGGAAAATGATCCTGAGATTCAGGCTCTCCTCCAATCCATCCAACACTGCACTTCAACTCCGGCAACGTCTCCTTGCCGAGACGAATCTGGTTATTTTCTACGACACATCCACACAGGTAGAGCGACCCTACGTTCCAACCATACTCCGACGTCAGGTTTTCGACAGCCTGCACAGTTTGTCCCACCCTGGCATTGCCGCCTCCACTCGTGTGGTCGCACACCGGTTCGTGAGGCCTTCCATGCGGAAAGATTGTAAGGAGTGGGCACGAACCTGCATTGTGTGTCAACGATCAAAGGTCACGCGCCACGTATCTGCGCCCGTCGAACATTTCGACGTCCCGGGAGCGAGATTTGAGCATATACACATAGATCTGGTTGGTCCCCTTCCAGAGTCAGCTGGATATCGTTACCTATATTGACTTGTGTGGAGAGATTCACACAGACCAAGGCTATTCCGATAGCTGATATTACAACAGAAACGGTCGCATCCACCCTCGTCTCGGGTTGGATCTCCCGCTTCGGGACGCCCCTTCGGATAACATCCGATTAAGGTCGACAATTTGAGTCGAGCCTATTCAGGTCATTGAACCACCTGTTAGGCACTACTGTCATTCGAACCACCGCACACTACCCGGCCGCCAATGGGATGGTGGAACGCCTTCACCGTCAGCTTAAGGCATCGCTCAAATGTCACGAGGATGACCGATGGACGGATAACCTCCCATGGGTCATGTTAGGTATTCGTTCGTCATGGAAGGAGGACGTCAAGGCTACCCATGCCGAAATCGTATATGGAACAACGCTCCGACTTCCTAGCGAGTACTTGTCTACTCCAACATCGACACCGGACAGCACTTCGGCGTACGTCGATCAACTTCGCCGACGCCCTCGAGTTGCTCCGACCAGTCCGTCCTACACGACATGGGCAGCGCTCGGTTTTCATGTTTAAGGACCTTGCAACCTGTACCCACGTTTTTGTTCGGCACGACGCGGTACGGACTCCATTACAGCAACCGTACGACGGACCTTACGAGATCGTGACAAAAGAAAACAAGTTTTTCACGATTCTCCGTCGCGGCAGGAAGGTCGTCGTTTCAATCGACCGGGTGAAACCGGCATTCATCCTCGCTGATGATTATGTAGACCATTTTACCCAACCTCTGACAACACCCTCCCCACTCATCCACCAGCCGAATACACCCGCACCCTCTTCACAATCACACTCGACAGCGACTATACAGTGACAAGAGCGGAACGCCACGTGCATGCGCCGACGCGCCTCGGCATTTAAAGTTTCGTTCGCCTCGTTGTGCACTCGTTCACTGGAGGGGGGAGGGGGGGTTCACTTATCTCTATAACTAACAGAGAGATCAGTGGGGGGGGTCCTGTGGGGAATTTCCACAGCCTTCTAAACCCATTCATTCCACGGCCTTACGGACTGAACAAGACTCTTCTGTTCTACAGCAATATCAAAAGAAGTCAGACTAGCTGCTATGACTATCAACTAGTCAAACGCGAAATATGCGTTGTAAGATGAGCGAGATATCTGAATAAGGTATAAAAGTCCTTGAAGTAGTTCTACCCTTGCTACTTTATCGACTCTGGTATTCTACACACCTTGATATCTGAATAAGCTATAAAAGTCGTTGAAGTAGTTCTACTCTTGCCACTTCATTGACTCTGGTATTCTACACACCTTGACACATATAAAAAATACTTCATTGTTGGGCTACTCTTGAATCTAGAAAGCAGTGAATCTTGACAATTTAATTCTGTCACAATTTTTATGATATATTTTATGAATATTATCAGTTATTTTATTTTTTTTCTTCGGAACGGCTGATCAGAATTGTTCACAAAATCGTGAAAATGTGTAGAATCTATGTATACACATTTAGAGAAAATTTCATCCCATTTGGAGAGATTTTATTTCTCAACATTTTCCGCCCAGCCGAATCTTATGGGGTTTTTAG
The DNA here is from genome assembly GCA_964007535.1 of Brachyptera risi. Taxonomy (NCBI): domain Eukaryota; kingdom Metazoa; phylum Arthropoda; class Insecta; order Plecoptera; family Taeniopterygidae; genus Brachyptera; species Brachyptera risi. The sequence goes on from OZ023326.1 coordinate 54,421,909, forward strand.
AAACTTTGAGATGATTTTTCTCAAAATCGGTCCGACCGATTCTTTCCAAAAACTATACAGTTCTAAGTTGGATGAGTTCGCGTGTACAAAAAAAGTTTCATGTTCATCAGTTAACCCTTGCGACCTGTGGAGTGCTTACAAACAAACAAAAAACAAACAAAAAAACACACAGACAAAGCCCTATAAGAGTGGGATGGAGACTTCGCTACGCTCATCAATAACGTAACGGGATAAGCAACATGGCGCTTCCCTTTCGCACCATGCGTATATCAAAGAGATGCCGCCTCACAAATGTTATGATGATTTGCTGGTATTGTCGTATGTTGATCTATACAAGTAATAGATGTAATGCAATCTGTGAATCCAGCTCTTTCCAACTGCATTAAGCAATACTGGAATAGATTTCATTTGAATTGGTCAATCTAAATTTAAAATACGTCTGTAAAAGCATTTAGTCCCCTAGTCAAGAGCCCTACTGCTATACATATATTTACCATTTGATAAGTGGATAATTACTCACCATCTACGAGGAAGATCAGAAACAATGCAATTGTACAACTATGTACCATATATTGAAATACGAGCCTATAATACGTACGATTTGATTTGAAATTGCGAATCTCACAATTGTACACGAAAGCGCACTGATTCCATCATGGTGAAAACGGTCTAATGTTAAAAGGATAGGACTTGATTACGCCGTGTTGCTTATCCCGTTAAGTTATTGATAGTCGTAGCTAGCTGTGATAAAGCCAGTTAGGTTTTTCGCTCTCGAGACAACTAGTACGTTTTATCACCAGATTGTCATGTTGTACTTATAGTATATTAAGGCTCAGTATTACCAAGGCCAGTTAGTATTTATCTGAGAGTTGGTGAAAACAACTAGCATGGGCAACCATGGTGACAACAAGTTTGAACTGTCAGATAAAGGCTAACTTAACTGGACTTGGTAATACCGGGCCTAAATGTCGTATTTAACATGATAACTGTTTCTCATTCACTTTGCTAAACTCACATTATTAACATGCATATATATATATATATATATATATATATATATATATATATATATATATATATATATATATATATATATATATATATATATGTATGTGTGTGTGAACGAAGGTTTATTTTGAATAATCATTGTCCCATTTTTTTCCTTTTCATAAAAGAACACCATGAGTATAATAGATAATTAATTGTCTGAGGGTAATTTACGTAGAAGACTCTAGAAGACCCAGTATGTATAGCCTCAACATTATTTCCGGCACCAGACGCTATATATAGTTTAAAAAAAAAACATCAATGTAATCATGGGCGTCGGAATACTTAGAAAGATTGGAGGGGGAGGGAGGACAAGCCCAGCCATGAAAAGTTCAACTATCTATGTCTCATCTATTTCTGAAGGTCCTTATTTTGGGGAGCTTCCTTAAAATAAGGACACCCAAAAAATGAGGAGACCCCCAAAAATGAAGTCTTAAGGTCGCTAGATCAAATGGAAAGGTCAAGTTCAAAGGTCACGAGGTCAGTTCACTGGACCGCCATCTTGCACCTAAAAAATGTTTGTTCGTTACCCCATTTTCAAACTACTATATGTTGTTGTTTTTTATATTCCGTTCAACGTGGCAATGTAATGATAACTATGATCTTTTGGCGTCGAAGGAATGATTAATGAGATATTGGAACAATGAGATTAAAGTTTCTTATAAATAATGAGAATTAGGATGGACATTTGTTGAGTGATATGGACGATTTTTTGAAGAAGGTATGAAATCGTGTCTTCATGCCATTAGTGGGTTGTAGCCTACTACATAACACTAATGACCACTACTACTTCTACTACACCAGTGTGATTTTTTCGGAAGCAGGATGCTTGCTGTGCAGATAATCATTGAAAGTAAGTCACTCTTGATGGTTGAAGATGTTGATATTTTTAAAATCTTGAGACGTAGAGAGTAACATTTCCATTGGTGTGCCTAATAAGGATTCAAATTGCGAGTTCGGATTTATTAGATGATTCTTGTAGTAGGCAGAATGCAATTGCAAGTTCAAATGCTTTTTAGATGGAAGCGGGTCGTCCTGACATTGAATTCTATGAAGACGTGGTGAGCCCATCCACGATCATAGAAGCAAGAACTGAACTTTGTAGTGGAAAATCGTTCATCAAGATGGTTTGTCAATATTGTAAATATAGATAATGGGCCTACTCAAGAAGTGTTTCTGCTAACAAGATATCTTTCAGTCTGTTGTGAGTGTGACGTGTGATAGGTGTAGTCATTTTTGGATGAGCGAGCGAAGCGAAGACTCAATTTCACTATACTCGAAAAAAAGTGCGTCTTTTTTTCTGTTGTTTTTTGTTCGCGTTTCACAGGTCAAACGAGAATTCAAAATCAGTTGAAACTTGGCATACACAAGTGTCCTCATCTAACTCGATACTGTATAGTTTTGAGGCGCAGTCGGTTCTACTACTTCTGAGATAACTCATTTCAAAGTTTTAAAAAATCCCATGAGAATAACCCGGAGAAAAAAATTCGTTGAAAATATTTTGTCCGAGAGAATTCAAATTGTCAGGAAATTTCAATATAATAATGATACACATTATTCCAAACTTTCATTCAAATAGGATCAACCGTTTTGATGTAAAAAAATATATAATGTAATTTTTGTAAATTACTCGAAGCTATCAAGATACCAATATATATATATATATATATATATATATATATATATATATATATATATATATATATATATATATATATATAATTATATAAATAACCAATCCAAATATGAGTTGATATAACAGACGCTAAATGACCTCGCTGTGGATGCGGCTTAAAACCCTAATATTCATTCATTCAAGTTGATATAAGTAGCTCATCCATCAACGCGGAAACACATAACGCAAACGCGTTATGTGCTGCCGCGTTGATGAATGAGCTGGAACATATCAACTTATCTTTGGATTGGTTATTATTGGATGAGCGAAGCGGAGACTCAATTTCACTATACCGAAAAAAAAGTGCCTGTTTTTTTTTTTTTTTTTTTTTGTTCGCGCTCTACAGGTCAGACGAAAATTCAAAATCAGTTGAAACTTAGCACACAAATGGACCCTTATCTGACTTGATGCTGTAGAGTTTTGAGGCGCGATCGGTTGAACCACTTCTGAGAAAACTCATTCCAAAGTTTTCAAAAATCTCATTAGAATAACCCAGAGGAAAACATTCGTGAAAAATATTTCATCTGAAAGGATTCAAATGCTCAGGGAATTTCAATCTGATAATGATACACATTACTCCGAACTTTCACTTGAATCGGATCAGCCGTTTCGATGTAAAAAATATATATAATGTTATTTGTGTTAATTATTCAAAGCTAATAAGATACCTATTTTAAACAAAGCAACAAGTGTCACCACTTGATTGTAAGCGATTAAATGAAGCCTTCTTGATTATCATATAAACTAGGCAAACGCGTTATGTGTTTCCGCGTTGATGGATGAGCTGGAACATATCAACTTATCTTTGGATTGGTTATTATATATATATATACACCTTGAGATCCAAACCATTACATCACTGCCATCTTATTTTCCATTAATAATTCATATAATAATAAAGAAGGCTTTGTTTTAATCGTTTACAATCAAGTGGTGACACTTGTTGCTTTGATTTAATAGGTATCTTAATAGCTTTGAATAATTAACACAAATAATATTATATATTTTTTTACATCGAAACGGCTGATCCGATTTAAGTAAAAGTTCGGAATAATGTGTATCATTATCAGATTGAAATTCTCTGAGAATTTGAATCCTCTCAGATGAAATATTTTTCACGAATGTTTTCCTCTGGGTTATTCTAATGGGATTTTTGAAAACTTTGGAATGAGTTTTCTCAGAAGTTGTTCAACCGATCGTGCCTCAAAACTATACAGCATCAAGTCAGATAGGGGTTCATGTGTGTGCCAAGTTTCAACTGATTTTGAATTTTTGTCCGACCTGTGGAGCGCGAACAAAAAAAAAAAAAAAAAAAAAAAAACGGGCACTTTTTTTTCGGTATAGTGTAATTGAGTCTTCGCTTCGCTCATCCAATTATTAATGGAAAATAAGATGGCAGTGATGTAATGGTTTGGATCTCAAGGTGTATATATATATATATATATATATATATATATATATATATATATATATATATATATATATATATATATATATATAATAACCAATCCAAAGATAAGTTGATATGTTCCAGCTCATCCATCAACGCGGAAACACATAACGCGTTTGCCTAGTATATGTACACCTTGAGATCCAAACCATTACATCACTGCCATCTTATTTTCCATTATTACTTTGAATGAATAAATGGGAGGTGCACGAGGAGGTGCATTGTCACTCTGCCTCAGGTTCGAACCGTAGAGTGGACATTATCGCAATACGGGGAGACAGAGAAAAGTTCTAGTTCTCGACCCCACTATTAGGTTTGAAAAGGGAGTGGGGCACGCGGAAGAAGTAGATGCGGAGAAAAAGGAGATATATCGTCCCTGTATTCCTCACCTCGCGGAACGTTATGGAATTCCTGAGGAATACTGGGACGTTGTAGGACTCCTTCTTGGAGCAAGGGCAGCTATTCCCACATTTTTTATTACTTTTTTCAAATCATTTAATATACCGGTATCAAAATCATTAATTCAAGAAATAGTTTCCACAATATTAAGAAAATCATCACATATTCTCCACAATCATCTCTTCAGCGTATCTCAATCTACTTGAATTCTAATATTTTCTTTTTGTATAATAATTAAGTTTTTGATCTTATCACTATATTTGTATAACTCATTTTCACTTTCGGCAATTATAATTCCAAATTCGTAGTAAGCTGGACCTTCATGGTCAGTCATCAAGAAGATGAACAGCCGTCAATAAAAATGATTTTCTCTCTGATGATAACTGATAAGGAAGGCTTTGTTTTAATCGTTTACAATCAAGTGGTGACACTTGTTGCTTTGATTCAATAGGTATCTTAATAGCTTTGAATAATTAACACAAATTACATTATATATTTTTTTACATCAAAACGGCTGATCCGATTTGAGTGAAAGTTCGGAATAATGTGTATCATTATCAGATTGAAATTCCCTGAGAATTTGAATCTTCTCAGATGAAATATTTTGCACGAATTTTTCTCTCTAGGTTATTCTAATGGGATTTTTGCAAACTTTGGAATGAGTTTTCTCAGAAGTGGTTCAACCGATCGCGCCTCAAAACTATACGGTATCGAATTGGATAAGGATACTTGTGTGTGCCAAGTTTCAACTGATTTTGAATTTTCGTCTGACCTGTGGAGCGCGAACAAAAAAACAAAAAAAAACAAAAAAACAGGCACTTTTTTCCGGGTATGGCGAAATTGAGTCTTCGCTTCGCTCATCCAATTAGATAAAAGTTAAGATGCATTGAGGGTTGCGTTGGTTTGCCGGATCGGCGGCAAACCAACGCAACCCTCATGCATCTTGATAAAAGTATTGAAAACAGTGAAATCTTCAATTATATTTACCAGTTATTCAAAAAAGATAAGACAAGGAAACAAGGGGGCATATTCATAGCCATATATAAATCCTATACATATATAAGAAAAATTATAATTAGCGCAGTCCTGGTGTTGAAGATCATTAGTTGTAAAAAATCAAAATGGGGTGGTAAGATCGCCCTTGTAGTGCCCCGTCCAAACGATCCTATCTTTCATCCTTAGCCTTAATTGGGAAACAATGATTTTGTATCGAGTTTCGATGTTATTAAAAATATATATTCATAGGTATTAAAACAGGAATTGTAAATGAGGAAGAATCATTGACGTAGAAGAAGTGAGATTATGTCTATTCATATGAAGAGGCGAAATAAATATTCAGTGTAGTGGCTGCATACAAGTGGTATTGGCGTACTTGAAAAACTTGAGCTCATGATTGATAGCTTGAAAAATGATTATACAGTTGTTGTAGGTCAGGGGGATGATGAAACGACCTTGAGTACGAATCAGGGTTTGTATACAAGCAGTAAATGTGTAAGGGTACTCAAACTTAAGTTTGCGGAAAGAACAGCGAAAAAGTAATTCATACAATGTTTTTCTTATCTTGATAGTTTTCATTATTTTCTTCTTTTCTTAATTGGATGAGCGAAGCGAAGACTCAATTACACTATACCGAAAAAAAGTGCCTGTTTTTTTTTTTTTTTTTTTTTTTTTTTTTGTTCGCGCTCCACAGGTCAGACAAAAATTCAAAATCAGTTGAAACTTGGCACACACATGAACCCCTATCTGACTTGATGCTGTATAGTTTTGAGGCGCGATCGGTTTAACAACTTCTGAGAAAACTCATTCCAAAGTTTTCAAAAATCCCATTAGAATAAGCCAGAGGAAAACATTCGTGAAAAATATTTCATCTGAGAGGATTCAAATTCTCAGAGAATTTCAACCTGATAATGATACACATTATTCCGAACTTTTACTCAAATCGGATCATCCGTTTCGATGTAAAAAAATATATAATGTTATTTGTGTCAATTATTCAAAGCTATTAAGATACCTATTAAATCAAAGCAACAAGTGTCACCACTTGATTGTAAACGATTAAAACAAAGCCTTCCTTATCAGTTATCATCATATCAAGGTCTGCTCTATCTCCGCCTAGCGGACAGACGGTAAACCGCCAAATAACTTGTGTGTATTGACGGTTTACCGTCTGTCCGCTAGGCGGAGATAGAGCAGACCTTGCATCATATAAAGTAATAATGGAAAATAAGATGGCAGTGATGTAATGGTTTGGATCTCAAGGTGTACATATACTAGGCAAACGCGTTATATGTGTTTCCGCGTTGATGGATGAGCTGGAACATATCAACTTATCTTTGGATTGGTTATTATATATATATATATATATATATATATATATATATATATATATATATATATATATATATATATATACACCTTGAGATCCAAACCATTACATCACTGCCATCTTATTTTCCATTAATAATTGGATGAGCGAAGCGAAGACTCAATTACACTATACCGAAAAAAAAGTGCCTGTTTTTTTTTTTTTTTTTTTTTTTTTTTTTTCGCGCTCCACAGGTCAGACAAAAATTCAAAATCAGTTGAAACTTGGCACACACATGAACCCCTATCTGACTTGATGCTGTATAGTTTTGAGGCACGATCGGTTGAACAACTTCTGAGAAAACTCATTCCAAAGTTTTCAAAAATCCCATTAGAATAACCCAGAGGAAAACATTCGTGAAAAATATTTCATCTGAGAGGATTCAAATTCTCAGAGAATTTCAATCTGATAATGATACACATTATTGTATTTATTATAGTGTATATTACTAGCGTATTTAGACAACGTGCTCATCATGGCGCCAACATTCGATTCACATCTGATACGCCTACGAAACGTACTCGACAGGTTCAGAGAGGCGAAACTCAGCCTAATAATATTATATCAGACTAATTAATATAATATTAATATTATACTAATTGAATTAATAGTATGATATTATATGATATTATAATAATATATTAGCAAATAATAACTAATAATAAACTGGTAATGCCATCTTTATGTCTTTTTGACTTATGGTCTTTAATGTTTGACTTACCACCATGTTCCACTGAAAAAACACCATGGCAAATAGAGCACTGCACTTTACTATGATTGAGGTTCAGTTGGTTCCCATTGTTTTTCTTCAGGAATGGATATTCTGTTTGAAGGTTTTCGTTGAAGACACACTTGCGTTTCCCCATTGTTTTCAAGTTTTAACGCACGTGGGGGCTGAAGCAAAGCAAAAGATGAACAAAGATGAGCGAAGCTAAGACTCAATTTCAACATACTTGAAAAAAAAGTAGGCCTACATGTTTTTTTTTTTTTTTGCACTCCACGGGTCAAACGGAAATGAAGATTCATAGTTTTGAGGCGCAATCGGTTGGACCACTTCTGAGAAAACTCATTTCGAAGTTTTCAAAAATCCCATTAGAATACTCCAGAGGAAAAAATTTGTAAAAAAAAATCTTTCGAGAGAATTCAAACTCTCAGAGAATTTCAATATAATGACGATACACATTATTCCGAACTTTCACTCAAATCGGATCAGCCGTTTTGATGTGAAAAAATATATAATGTAATGTTTTTAATCTGCACTCAAAGCTAGAAACTATTAAGATAGGCCTACCAATCAAATCCAAGCAACAGGTGTCACCAATTAATTGGAAACGATTGTAACAAGGCCTTCTCTATTATTATAGATATTAATTAGGAAATAGGAGGGCAGTGGCGTAATTGTTTGGATTTGGATCTCAAGGTGGATATATATATAACCAATCCAAAAATATGTTGATTTGTTTTAGCCGCTAGCACATCCATCAGCGCGGAAACATATAACGCGTTTTCCTAGTAGGGGATAAAAACAAAATATATCAGGAATAATAATATCTATAATAAATTTGAGTTGTCATCTCTCTGTCGATGTTCTAGTTATACTAACTAATTATACTTCTTAACTTAATTATGTTCTACTAATTATATAACCTACTGTAGTCTGCAGATGCCCAACTAAATAATATCATGTCTTTTGAATATTTTTTCATTTTGTTTCGTTTCCAGTTCAGGGTTTCAGTTTCATTGTTGGCACTACTGCAATATTGCGCGCATTTGGTTGGGATGATGAGTGAGAGAGAGAGAGAGAGAGAGAGAAAAGTTGACACTGGGTTGAGACTTGAGAACGCAAACAATCCAAACATACAAACCGTCGGCAACTGTCAACTCTTGCGTTGTTAGAAACAGTAGATATTATTTAGCACTGTCCGAAGTTGAAAAGTAAGTTGAATGCGTGTATAGCTACTAGATTAATATTAATTTAGTAGGCGTGTGCTAAAAAATACCGGTTTCCCCTTACTGAAATCACACGGCCGAAACAGGGACGATTGAGTTTTAAGGGACGAAACACGGCCGATTCACGGACGTACATGGAAAGGCAAACAGACTGCAGAAAGTAGCGTTTGCATAACGCCCAAACAGGACCGAAAGACGGCCGCAAACTGGATGAGATTGAACGGCCGAAACATGGCCTTTTCACGGACAATATAGCGACCACATTTGTCTCTCCAAGGGACAAAACACGGACAATTTAGGGCCTTACGGACTTTTCAGGGCCTAAACACGGCCGATCCAAGGACTTTTTACAGACTTTGTTTTCTGTTTCTTGGAACCGATTGGAATGTCGCCCGTTATTGTGTAAGAAGTAGGCCTAGGCCTGCATATCGCCTCCGGCACAAAGAATGTAGCCTACCATGTAACAAGAAGCAAGGGGTTGAATTGGGGTGAATGGGCCTAGCCAGTTTTTACCTGTCACACCACATTCCATTGCTGCATTCAGTGTCCAGTCTATCACTTGTACTTGTTGAGTTAACATTGATATGAGGAGTGCAATGAAGACTCCACAACGAATTTGCGAAAACTGTTCGACAATTTATTAGGGGGGCGGATTAAGTGATTCTACAATCAAATGGCATAGTCCTCACTGTTTTAAGACTCGAGAGAATTCCTTGCTAATTGCTGCCAAAAAGACTAGCTATGGCATATAACAGATACGGGTTCAGAAAACTACTTTTAAAGTGTTTAATTAAGTGTTGAATTATGCCACGTTCATGAGACATGTGAAAAGATAATTTTTCTCTAGGTTTAGATTAGCGGCTAGATTTATTATTTTTTTCATGCGTCTCATGAACACGGCGTAATTCAATAGTTGATTCAATGATGAATTGGGCTACATATAATTAGAGTTATGAAAAGTCAATCAACTCGTAGAGTAGGGGCAATACACGGCCGAAACAGACTTTTCACGGGCGAAACAGACATTTCACGGCCGAAACAGAGACATTTCACGGCCGAAACAGTGGTGGTTTCTGTCCCAAACGACCTGTGTTTCGAGTCTCTAAAAAGTCTCTGTTTCGGCCGGCCGAAACAGCCGAAACAGAGACTTTTTAGAGACTTTTCATGGACAAAATAGAGGCATTTCAGGGACGTAATTTGCCGTCTAATTTCAGTAGGGGTCTGGTTCAATAATTGGGCTAGGCCCAGGCCTTAGCATGGCCCTAGGCCTAGTACATTCGAGTCCATACAAATATTGACCAAATAGACTTGGGGCCTACAATACAATATAGTCAATGGTTAGGCGTAGGCCAAGACATTGAGTTTGCCTAGCCTAGGCATTGACTTTATACACCAATCTAGGCAAAGGTTGGGAATTAATTGGGCCATACAGTTGAAATACTGAGAGAATAGGATTCCTACCGTGGCGCATCCTGGTATCACTTTGGTGCACTGAATAATTTTCAACATGACGACACTAAAATCAGCTGAGCATGCTACACACCAATAGCGGCTCTTCTGATTTTTTGAATCTAATATACATGGCTATATATAGATATAGCCGTTAATATATGATAATATATAGATATAGCCGTATATAGATAATATATAGGCCCAGATATGTTAATACACAATTAACATTGTTTTTAGCGGATTCACATAGACACATTGCTTGTTCCCGAACCTGTATGGTTAACAGAACCACCAACCATCTTACAGAAAAACGATGAAACACAAATAAAACATACCCGTATTTTCGAAGTTCCTTTCGCTCAAGTGCACAGGATACATTTTGATATTGCAAATATATTCATTTTTATTCATTATGATTATTAAAAACAACCATTAACGAGTGAATTTGTGAAATATCTCATTTTTCTATATCGATGCAGTTTTCTTGTGGTGGCTGCACGAATCCTATTCTCTCAGTATTTCAACTGTAGGCCTATTATATAGTGGCCATAGTTGAATAGAATCCATGGGTTGGTTACAATTGATGCAGTATTCGCAGAAAACTCATCGCCAATCATCTGGTTGAATAGATTCCAATTGATTTGTAAAAACACTTCAAACCCTCGGCTTGTACTGGTACTCATTGAATAGGGCCCACAATAATTATGTAGGGGTCTACTCGAGAGTCTCTGTGATTTGATTCGGCCAATAGCCGACTTCCAAATGAACAACTGGTGGATTTCAATGTCAATTACTTTATTGCGTTTGTGTATAGGAAGACTGGCCTGAGAAGCTGTGAACCATTCAATCAACCAGGCCATATAGTTTGTGTAATAGGTAGGTCAATTGACGGTGTGGCTTTGTTCAACTAGGATAGGCTGGACCTAGCCTTCATGAATTTGCCTACATTAAGCCTAGCTTTTCCTTTAAACCTAGCCATCGAGTAAATATATATATCCTTATGGGATGGAGTGGCAGAGCCATGGCAATGGCCATGGTTAAGAGTCCATGGGAGTTGATTAAGCAAAATATCAGTTTTTTGGTGATCAATTTTGAACGGTATGAGATATCGCAATTCTAATACGTGAGAAACACAGATAATTATCATAGCTTCAAGATGACATAAGTTATAGCTATTGAAGTCATGTCGCATAACTGTAAAGCGTATACAGCTACAAAATGTGTTTTTTTAGCTGTATACGCTCGACAGTTATGTGACATGACTTGAATAGTTATAAGTTATATCATCTTGAAGTCATTAAAATTATCTGTGTTTCTCGCGCATTAGAATTTTGATGATTCATAGACCTACCATTAATAAGTTATCACCAGAAAACTGATATTTCGCTAAATCGACTCCCATGGACTCTTAAAACAGTCTGTAGACTGTGGAAGAGTTATGCCTGGAATTTCTGCTAGAAGCGCTGTTATCACTAAGAAAATGTCATGATCAAGAGCACTGTTGCGAGTGAATGGTGCTAGGAGTGTGCTGATCAGCCAACTTTATAATAATGTTGGTGACCATAGGCCCTGTCATACGACGCCATGATGACGTTGCCTGACTACTTTATCCAGGCTGTGATTAAGGTGACCATGTTTGAGCTTCGAAAATGTGGGAAATAATTAGATAACGGGAGAAGAGGAAGTAAGCTACGGTACATAGGAACATAAGGACCACTTGCATAGGCACATTCTGCAGAAGGCTTAGTTAGGCCTACTAGTTTTTTAGGACTTATCTTGACTTGAATAAAAATGTCATTGTTAATATTCGCCTGCTACGCCGATTATAAGTGCTCAGTGTTTTTCCTAAATTTGGGGATAGGACCTAAAAAAAGACTCCCCTCAGCTGTTTTGTTCCATAATCGGAAAAAATAACCTTGTTTCCATTTTTGTAGGCGATTGGGTGCATTCCACTAGACTAGCCCAACCCATTGAAAATTAGGCCTTTTAGGCCTGATGCGTGCATAATATTTGTAAATTTTTTGTAATTTCTTTTGGTAATATTTGTCAAATACATTCGATGATGGTTATGACTTATGAGTAGGGTTGCCAATCGATCAAGAAAATGCGAACAATACTGAAATGTGACATATCGAAAAAAATCGATCGAAAAATATCAAAATATTAGGAATTCCGTTCGATATCGGATCAAAATGATGGTATCGAATATCGATCGAAAATATCGATTTTTTCAAGGTCCTGATTATGTCTTATCATTTAGATATCATCAGTGTTTATCATCGTCTGTAAACATTTTGAGACACGTAGTGAGGATCTCCCTTTACGTCGATACTGGCACATCGACCGTCCACTGACGACTGAGAAACACTCAAGATAGAGTGCAAATAGCCCCGTCGTTGAAGTGCCGTAATACAACACAATCCATTCAGTTCAGTAGTGTTTGTTATTTGACCAGTCAGTTTATGTTACCAGTATCAATTCTCCACTTGATCAGTAAATAGTGATTACATCGGTCCTGAGGTTTGAAGACCGAGTACCCGTTTGTGATGATATATCACATATTTTAGGGTCATAGACTTGCGACTGTCACTGCAAGCGAGTTCCTCTCTCCCTCGCTTCCTCATAGGGAACTAGGATTTTTCTGCTCTCTGTTCTCTCTGTTATCATTATGAAAGACGTTAGAGATAGCAATCATGAGAATGTTGAATGATAATGATAAAGAAATCATCTTTATTGCTTGGATATTATCATCACGAATGTGAATATCTTGAACAGACAACTGTGTTTTCGTATATAGCATTGTTTTCGATACTGTCGGTGTTGCATTGCGTGATTGGATGAGCGAAGCAAAGACTTGATTTCATCATACTCGAAAAAAAGTGCCCGTGTTTTTTTGTTTTTTTTCGCGCTCCACAGGTCGAACGAAAATTCAAAATCAGTTGCAACTTGGCATACACAAGTGTCCTTATCTAACTCGATACTGTATAGTTTTCAATCGGTTCAACCACTTCTGAAAAAACTCATTTCAAATTTTCAAAAATCCCATCAGAATAACCCAGAGGAAAAAATGTGTTGAAAATATTTCATCCGAGAGAATTCAAATTTTCAGTAAGTTTCAATATAATAATGATACACATTATTCTGAACTTTCACTCAAATCGGATCAGCCGTTTTGATGTAAAAAAATATATAATGTAATTTTTGTAAATCACTCAAAGCTATTAAGATACCTATTAAATTCAAGCAACAGGTGTCACCAATTGACTGTAAACTGTAACCCGATGTGTTATGCAAGTTTGTGGGACGAGACATCATAGAGAATTCGATCACTTTCATAAATGGTTTTCTACATGTATCTGTCTGCATCCTGAATGTGCTTGTATTTTATTTCAGAAATACTCGATCATGTCTTCAACGTCTCAGAAACACAGGAATTTTGTTGCTGAGCCAATGGGAGACAAACTTGTCACAGACTTGGCTGGTATCGGCGAGGTATTAGGCAAACGTCTGGAGACACAAGGATTTGATAAGGTAGATACCTATTTTAATTACGTTCCAAGCAAATCTAATAATACCTAGCTAGAACCAAATTGCAATTCATAGAAAATATTAATTGTTGGTATGGGATGTCAGGGGAATTAGTCCATTAGCTTCTAATCTAGGGCAAAGGTAGGCCTACAGTGAACCCTCTTTTTCAAAGTCATGGGCCCAACAATACAATTTTCAAATTACTGGTATAAAAGTATAAATTATTGAGATATTCAACATGGGTCAATTTCTATAGGGACCAGAACTACTGTTTGAATTGCAGGGTCATTCCATATCAAATCAACTGAAAAAAGAGGATTATTTACCTGACTCCTTTAGATTTTGATGAAATTTGGTAGAGTTGGAAATGAATCAAAAGAAACATTGGCCCTACGACTTACGGTTTTCGAGTTATGGGTCATCAAAAAAGTCAAATTTAAGTCCGCATGGACTGCCCCCCCCCCTCCAATTTTATCTTTTGAACCGTTCAAGTTAGGAGACTGATTTTTTTTCCTATGTGTAGCTCTTGCTTAGAGCTTCATAATGACATGAACACACATGCACATTTTGACACACAAATACACAGTATACTCACATTTTGAGTTTGAATGCATTCCCCCCCCCCCCCCCCCAGAAAAATGGGTATTTTTTTATTGAAAAAAAAATATATATTTTCATTGTTGGTATGTATACTTCATCCTTACCAATATTTGTGAAGGGGAAGCTTCTAATTTAGGAGATATGAATTAATTACTCTGAGTATGCGTACATTATTTGTCGTTTACCTGTTAAAACATGTATTTTAAAGAAAGCAAAATGCAGAGGCCTAGCCAGCCCTTTGAATTCTAGTGAATAGAAGGAAAACAAACCCCAAAGGCAGTGTTGTGTAGGTAGTTGTGGCTAGTCTGTTTTCTGTTGTACTACTACCTGATATTATCTTTGGTTACAGCAGGGCCCAGATTCACAAAAGGTCATAACTTTGATCCGGCTCAAAGTTACGACAATGTCCAGATACAATACCACATTTGATCCATTATTTTTGATTTTTTAATTTTTATAAATGACGGATTGATAATAATAATGTATTTATTCAAAAATTAAAATTGAAAAATCAAAAATAATGGATCAAACATGGTATTATCTCTAGAAATTGTCGTAACTTTGAGCCGGATCAAAGTTATGACCTTTTGTGAATCTGGGCCCAGTTGTATACAGTAGTAGGCCTACAGTATTATTTTTTTTTTTTAATAACATCGAAACTTGATACAAAATCATCCTTCCCCAATTAAGGCTGTAGTATTCTATAACTAAGTACCGGTAGTAGTAGTGTAGATCGTATCCATACCATTTTTCGTGATGTGGAAGCTTCTAGTTTAAAGGAGATAACATAAACTGCAAACAAATTGCGTTCAAATTCCGGGTGGTTACTCATAAAAAATTAACTTTGACCACGAATCACTAATTAAATTAGCTAGCATGTTGGTTGACGTTAACTTCTCCGATAGAGCTATATCGCAATATAAGAACTGCAAAAATGTTGTAAATTTGTGTCACCATCATGAGGATTTCGGTGTTAATGTAGAGTGGCACTTCTCTGCTATGTCGCATGGGAAAGGTGCTAGTGACGGTGTCAGAGGAATGATTAAGCACCTTGCAGCCAGAGCTAGCCTGCAACGCCCATAAGAGTCGCAGACAATGTCTCCCCGGCAGTTGTATGATTGGGCAAGCGAGAATATTAGGGCAGTGCAGTTTGAGTACTGTACGAGCGATGAGCACGAACAGAAGAACCTCTGTGATCGCTTTTCACATGCCTGCCCGATTCCAGGGACGTAGCTGCCTTGACTTCCAAGGTTGTAACAAGGACCTTCTCTGCAGCAATGGACTACAAAGTTGGACTACAAGTGTGTCAAAATAATCGACAATGAAGTTGATAGTGGAGACATTAAAGGTCTTGTTACGTGTGCGTATGGAGGCGAATGAAGGCCAGCATGTGTGCTAGAAACTCCGGAGAAAAAGCTTGCGCAACTTAGTTTTTTACATCCGTCTGAGCCAAATGCATCCTTTACATTCCCAGCCATATCAGACATTAACCATGGATGCAAGGAACATTCTAAGTGTGATCGATCCCACTGGACACTCCTACATGCTTAGTGCCAAAGAAAGCTACAAAGCCTGCTTCAAGCTTCAGTCCTGGAAACAAATCTAGTTTTTCAGTACATTACTCTTCTTACCTGAACGTGACTATTTTCCGTGCGTTTTTTACCCACATACTATATTTTCTTACCCGAAAATGACATTATTTACTAGAGTGTTTTTACCTACTACGTCTTCTTAATCGAACGTGTCTGTCTGGTTTATCCTTTCCATGAACAAAAAAAGCCCTCATGCTATGGTTGAGGCCGAGAAGTGTTCAGTACTCAAACTGCACTGCCCTAATATTCTCGCTTGCCCAATCATACAACTGCCGGGGAGTCATTGTCTGCGACTCTTATGGGCGTTGCAGGCTAGCTCTGGCTGCAAGGCGCTGCATCGTTCCTCTGAAACCGTCACTAGCACCTTTCCCATGCGACGTAGCAGAGAAGTGCCACTCTACATTAACACCGAAATCCTAATGATGGTGACACAAATTTACAACATTTTTGCGGTCCTTATATTGCGATACAGCTCTATCAGAGAAGTAAACGTCAACCAACCTGCTAGCTAATTTAATTAGTGATTCGTGGTCAAAGTTGATTTTTCATGAGAAACCGCCCGGAATTTGAACACAATTTGTTTGTAGCTTATGTTATCTCCGAAACTAGAAGCTTCCACATCACGAAAAATGGTATGGATACGATCTACACTACTACCACTTAGTTATAAACTACTACAGCCTTAATGGGGGAACAATGATTTTAAATCAAGATTCGATGTTATTAAAAAAAAAAAATACTGTAGGCCTACTACTGTATACAACTGCTATAACCAAAGATAATTTAGCAGGTAGTAGAACAACAGAAAACAGACTAGCCACAACCACCTACACAACACTGCCTTTGGGATTTGTTTTCCTTCTATGCACTAGAATTCAAAGGGCTGGCTAGGCCTCTGCATTTTGCTTTCTTTAAAATACATGTTTTAATAGGTAAACGACAAATAATGTACGCATACTCAGAGTAATTAATTCATATCTCCTAAATTAGAAGCTTCCCCTTCACAAATATTGGTATGGATGAAGTATACATACCAACAATGAAAATATATTTTTTTTAGAATAAAAAAATACCCATTTTTTTAGGGGGGGGGGGGGGGGGGATGCATTCAAACTCAAAATCTGAGTATACTGTGTATTTGTGTGTCAAAATGTGCATGTGTGTTCATGTCATTATCAAGTTCTAAGCAAGAGCTACATACACATGGGAAAAAAAATCAGCCTCCTAACTTGAACAGTTGAAAAGATATAATTTGTGTGGGGGGGAGGGAGACAGTCCATGCGGACTCAAGTTTGACTTTTTTGATGACTCGTAACTCAAAAACCGTAAGTCGTAGAGCCAAACGCCGAAACACATTTGTTTCTTTTGGTTCATTTCCAACTCTACCAAATTTCATCAAAATCTAAAGGGGTCAGGTAAATAGGCTACCTCAGTTGATTTGATATGGAATGATCCTGCAGCAAAATTTGAATTATGAGTTCAAATTAATGAGGATTCACTGTCGTCGGCACTTTTTTTTCACAAAGTAAATAACAATTATTACTGTATTGGCTAAAACAATTCCTGCCCACTCAATGAAAAGAAATTAAATTTTTGATGCTTCGAAGGTTAATTTTTATAAAAAGTAACAAGTCACACTGATTTAAAGAATATTGAATGAACATTTTTCAATTTCAGGCATATACCGTACTAGGCCAATTCCTTCTGTTGAAAAAGTCTCAAGATTTATTTCAATTATGGCTGAAAGATGTGTGCAAGGCCAATGCAAAACAATCTCTTGACTGCTACCAGTGCCTAGCTGACTGGTGTGACGAGTTTCTCTAAAAATCCAGAATTATCAAGTATTTTATTTTTATCAAATGTCTTGCATGCAACTTGAATACTGATATTTTTAACTGAATAATATATCATTTTTCTGTTGATGTATCTATATAAATAGGCTAGGCTACATGGAAATAAAATTGTGTAAATACACGAATACTTTAATTAATAAAATGAAAATAATTTGTATGTACATACCGTATTGTTTCTTGTGACTTATTTTACCATGTTGTCGATGAAGAAATTGTCAATATCTTATTTATGGCATCTAATAACTTTTTTAACCAAGTTGAACAGTTTCAAATTTAAATTGGTTCCTTGTAAATTGGTTTCCCTCACCACTATCTAAGAAATCTTCATCTCATCCTCATTAATCATTCATCTGTTGCCAGGAGATTCAAGTTATCATTATATTGTGTCCTGAACCCAATATGAACAAATCTTTAGATAAATATCAACAATAATGTGAATTACAACAAAACAAGTGTAGCTTTGCTCCATTGATACCCTCAACCATTAGTCAGATTGGAATCAGGCCTACAGTGCAAACTTTTGAACAGGGTTTTAAAACATTGTAAATAGTCTTCCAGATCTGAGAGTGCGAGCGTTTTTAAGGTGTGTGCGCACTCACCCCGGCCGGCACGTGGGTTCTGAGGCTTGATGAGGAGAGTGGAAGGGGGGAGAGAAATGAACGAAGGAAGGGGGGACGGGTTGCCGGAGTACCGAGAAATCATTCGACACGGCGGTCTGACGATTTGTAAAAATGATCCAACTTGAGTGGAGGGCAGTGGTGAATTGACGTGTTCATGTTTGAAACATGAGGGATCAGGCTAGTTGATGAATAATCTGATAAATAATGATTGTGGATCGATTTTAATTGATTACTGGCCAGTGCTGCATATCGATTAGTGATTTCAGTGTCTGATGATCAATTAATTGTTAATTGGCAGCATCCCTTCATCTTAGAATGTTGTAGGACCTACTCCCAATATTCTATTTTGATGCATTTAACTGGTAGTAGTATGTACTGACCACAATCTAGAATAAGAGAGGTCTTGTATCGGGCTATCTCGGTGCATTGGAAGGCTGATACTAATAATAGTACTGCTAGTTCCACGAAAATCCGTGCGGAATGCTAGTTGAAAGGGGTCAGTCACGTGGTTCAGTTGATGTTACATCTGAAGTCTTGCCGCCAACAATGACGTACATTGGCTCGTTCATGCGTAAAGCATGGCCTCTTTTCACCTAGCGTTCTGTACAATCTTTGATGAAACTAGCAGCACTGTTGGAACATTTGAAATAGCTCTGATCAATACAAGACCTCCTAATCTAGACCGTGGTAACAACCAACCCACTAACATTCAAGTGACCTAGATCTAAACTAGGAAAACGCGGGATGTGCGTTGTGAGATGAGCTTAGAAGTTAGAAGTATGGAAATGTAGAATAAAAAATATTCTGTCGGCTCAATTTACATCTACAGACCTTGGATTACTTCAAACGTTCAAAAACCTCACCTGCAACTTGTTGATATTCATAGTTCTGCAACCTGTCGCATTTACACTTTGCAAAACTAATTGATCCAAATATTCAATAAAATGTACACTTTTATGGCATTTTCTTTGTTATTTCTCATTTCATTGTTGCAAAAATCTCTGGAAAGGTGTATAATAGTATTTTTCATATCTGGTGAAAATTTGAGAGCTTTTGAAGAATTCTTGTTTTTCAAGTATTTTTCCCCCGGGTTATTCTTATGAGGATTTTTCAAACTTCACGATTATTTTCCTGAATAACAATCCCAGCCTATTCTGGTATGACAGAAATATGTAGAAAAAGTTTCAACTCGATTGGTATCTTTTCCTGACCTGTATGCCATGAACAAAATTACAAAAAAAAAAAAAAAAAAACAAGCCCATTTCTTTTGGTATGTGAAATGGAATCTTTGCTTCGCTGATCTAATGACTGAGGATAGTAAGATGTTGAATGAAGAATCATTTCAATTTGTGTAGAATTTTCATTTATATACAGTACATGTACTTTTATTGTGTCCGTCCTCGTACCAGCAGTGGGATTCTCTATAATATTGTCGATCGAGATCGAGTAATTCTCGTTGCCAACTAGGGTTTTTGCCGATAACTTTGTCTGGCGTGATTCTCTACGGCAACTCTACGATCTCGATCGACAAAACTCCTCGAGTTGACAAGACCCTGTCCTTAACTCTTCTCGACGTCGAGAACTGTCACGTTTAGATGAAAATGGCGGCAAACTTTTTGTTTTGAAATATTCTAGACAGAAAATAACCGTCATTCAACCGTTTTTAATCGTGAAATGATATGATTCAATACCAATTTAATGTTTTAAATACCTTATTCTACGTCAACACTAATTTCAAACGCTCTTTTTGATCCATGTTAATGTAATCTACATTGTATCATCAATTTGACAGCTAAAATTTAAGGATATGTTTTTGCCTTGGCGTCGTACGCAGCCCGGCATGTCGCGCCGGCACACTGGCGGTCCTTGTCCGAGTTGGATCACAAAGGCCTCCTATTGGCCAATAATTGACATCATATGACGTATATAGTGACGTATTTGTCGACTGGAAACTTATCGACATTCGTTAGCGATCGAGATCGTGTGCTCATAGAGAATAGACTGTTGAGATCCCGATCGTTCGCAGTCTCGATCGTTCGCAGTCTCGATCAAGATCGCTATCGACCGCATTTAAACGAAGATGGAGAATCGCAGTGCAGGACTCGGCTACGGTATCACCACTGATAAATACATGATGATTGATGATGAATGATAAAATACATTGATAGTCTTTTAGTCTTAATAGTTGCCCAAACCCAAATAGGCAAGGCATCATGTGGGGTGAGATACTGTTTTAAAAATATAAATGACTATAGAAAGGTACAATGGGCATAAGTGTTATATGCTGAAAATACTAGAGACTAAATAACTAGACTTACAATCGTGTAAAATTCAATGTAAATACTGTGATAGGTACTTTATTATTCCTTGTGCAGTTACGGTGAATGTGAGAATGTTTTACTATGGTACGAGTTCACGCTGCGTGGTTTTTCTGCCAGTTGAGGAAACCTCCTTCAAAGTTGCGGCAACTGAAACCAAATGGATCAAATTAAAGATGTTGAGCAATTTGGAAGTGATACACTTATGGTTGGTCTCTATAATGTACCAATTTTACTCTAAGCCCTACTGTATCAACCATAAATCAAATTACTGTGAAATTAAATAGACAATTTACATAGACCACCCTAAAAATGACAGACAGTGATTTGAATATATGTCTGATACTGTAATAATAATAATAATAATATATTTGCTGCCTCTATTGGATCCACATACAATGACTATATAAAATACATTACAATTATTGAAGGATGTTGAGACATTTATCGTAATTAACATTCAAAACATGATTGGAAACCAGAGTATAATTTAAAAGACATACTAGATCCTCGTCATCATGTTAACATAAGTGTATATTCATTCAAAGAATAATAAGCTTAGCCTATAAAAGTTTTTTAAATTCAATTTTAAATTTTGACAATGATTCGAAATTTCTCATAGCTTCTGCTAATTTATTATAGTTTTAATTTAAAATAACTAGGCAAACACGTTATGTGTTGGCCGCGTTGATGGATGAGCTGGAACATATCAACTTATCTTTGGATTGGTTATTATATATATATATATATACACCTTGAGATCCAAACCATTACATCACTGCCATCTTATTTTCCATTATTAATTCATATGATAATAAAGAAGGCTTTGTTTTAATCGTTTAAAATCAAGTGGTGACACTTGTTGCTTTGATTTAATAGGTATCTTCATAGCTTTGAATAATTAACAAAAATTACATTACAGTAGAACGTCGGTTCTACGTTCCTCATATATACGTTTTTTACACTTGTACGACTTTTTTAGGTGGGCCCGACCATTCTCCATAAGACTACATGTTAAATTTATTCTGTTATACAACTCATTTATTTACGTCTTTTCGTATATACGCCTCAATTTCTGGTCCCTTCCTGCATTTTTCAATAATCCCAGTCAGATGTTTCCATCGGATGTTCATCATAAAAGCCGTAAAAACCCAAGCTTTGAGTGCAAAACTTGAAAAACCAGTCAATCATTGTGAGTGACATCGCGTCATTTCAGTAGACCAATTAGACGCGTCGAAGCGACTTGGAGAGAGAGAGAGAGAGAGAGAGAGAGAGAGAGAGAGAGAGTTGAGGTAGCCCCTCCCACTTTCAATGCTGCAGTGGCTGGGTTCAAATGTATGCAGTCCTACTTGTTGAATAGCGTATTGAGTGAAACAGAACAGCTGTTGCTGTCAAAGATGTGCAACTTATTGTACCGAGTGAAGACTAAAGCTTCTAAACAGAGAGTTATGACGGACTTTTTCAAGTAGTAATGAAAGATAACTTTAAGCAAACCCTGCTTAGTGTGAGTTCTACTGACTGAATAATTATTACCATGTATATTGACACATTTATACTACATATGGGTGTATTAATGTTGATAAAATGTGACCAGTTGTTGAAACATTGAATATAATCCATCAATCATTTATACGATTTTCCATTAATACGATTATTTTCCTCAGTCCCCTCAAAGTCGTATAACCGACGTTCTACTGTATATATTTTTTTACATCGAAACGGCTGATCCGATTTCAGTGAAAGTTCGAAATAATGTGTATCATTATCAGATTGAGATTCTCCGAGAATTTGAATTCTCTCAGATGAAATATTTTCCACGAATTTTTTCCTCTGGGTTATTCTAATGGGATTTTTTAAAACTTTGGAATGAGTTTTCTCAGAAGTGGTTCAACCGATCGCGCCTCAAATCTATACAGTATCGAATTGGATAAGGATACCTGTGTGTGCCAAGTCTCAACTGATTTTGAATTTTCGTCTGACCTGTGGAGCGCGAAAAAAAAAAAAAAAAACGGGCACTTTTTTTCCGGGTATGGCGAAATTGAGTCTTCGCTTCGCTCATCCAATTAAGAGTTCACGTGTGAAGTTTCAACAAGCATTTTTGTAATTATAAGTCTCCATTTTTTCTAATGCCGTTAGTGTGCATTTGATTGGATGTTTTGATAATGGTAATATTTTTCTTCAGGGTCATTCCAAATCAAATCAACTGAACTGAGCTGATTTATTTTCCTCACCATCTCTGATTTTGATGAAATTTATACCAGTTGTACAAACCACTAAGTCAACCAATCGTACAAACTTTTGGCTCTACAGCCCTTATAGTTATCTAGTTACATTTATCATTATTTCTCATTGATTTTTTCGAGACACCACAGGAAACGGATCAGGGGAGTATACAAAAATAGAAGAGCGATGGAAAAGCAGATGGTGAATTCATAAATACTCATTTTCAATTCCTAGGCTTGGGCGGAAAAAACCTAGTGTAGCATTGCAGCAGGAGCTTGGAAATTATCTTTATCTCCACTAGTAAAAACATTATCATTATTATTGATACCAACATCGAGATAAGAAGCGGTTTCACCTTTTAATATTCATGTTTCAGGTCAAGTTCTATATTATCGGTTGAACAAAGCATATTCTCTGAGTCGGTCAATCAACCTCCGCCATTTTTCACTGAACTCAGAATCAGTTTGGTCATTGACAAAACTCTGATCTGAAAAAACATTACTATTATGAAATTAATCCAAAGTCGTGTTATTTCGAAGAAGTACGAATATTCAGCCAATAGATTGCGCAAGAGCACAAAAAAAATCACGTTGATAACTACAGCTTACAATTCAATAGAAAATAATCACTATAGTGCGGAATTCAAAACGACTCAGCGCGTGTGTTGCATGGCGGGCACGGCAAGCCAAAACGCGTGCACGTGTGTGTAGCAGTTAAAAGGTTAATACCAGATAATTATCGTTAGACCATGACGTTGATTTAGCCAACTTATCTTCGGCCGAAACTTTCAATGATGCAGTCCGAGGCAATAGCTAGAATACTGGTTTCGTTCATATAATTCCACATTTGAAATATTTGATGGAAGATCGTTGATAAAAATTAGGAAGAGCAACATGGTCCCAATATAGACCGTTGTGGAACTCCAGGAGGCCAAGTCTTGAGTCCAGGAGTTTTCAGAACGCTAGCGTTTTCATAACTCTTTTTGATGAAAGCGCCCAAAAGAGCGCGTAAACTAGTCTCGAGTTCAAACTAGCAAAACGCCAGGCGTTCTAGATTGCTTTATTTTAGCGTTCTAGATCGCGAGCTTTTACCTCGCGTTTTACAATTCCTGGCGTTTTGAAAAGAGGTGTTTTCAAATATCAGATCGATTTTGAATGTTTCTTCATGATAATTATCACTTCTTGTACCGATAAGTATAGTTTTCAATAAGAAATTGGAAAATAAAATGAATAATCGTGATAATAATAGGTCCTATAATATAATATGAATTCAATATAATTCAATATGGGCCTACATGCCTATTGTGAATATGAAAAGAAAATGATCTTCATTTTCATTGTTCATTCTTTCATATTTTTGGTCTCATTATTCGTTTCTGTTTAATTGTCTCTTTCTTCCTTTCTCTTTATCTTCCTTTCTATCTTTCTTTCTATTTATTCTTCCATCTTTCTTTCTTGCTCATTGTTTCTTTTCGAAAGAGTCGCATTTTTGATACAATAACAAATCCATATGATCTTCTCGATTTTCTCAGTATGAAATAAGTCACGATAATAAATAATATCTAGCATATATTATATAACAGTTGGAATTTGTGGCTATTCATGATATGTATCCTTAAATCATGGCTGGATAATATCATAGAATAAAGAGGTAGACCTATGATAATATGATGATGAGTTAATCATTTTGTTCACTCAATAAAGGCCTAATATTCTACTTTATCCTCTTATTGCTGTTCACATTCAACCGACAATCACCATTGCATCCTTATAGATATTTGCCACAATGAAACAAACAGCAATAATTATTTTGCTTCAATATACAAATGATGAAGTAGCGTTTCAGATTCAGTTTCATCATTATATTTGAGTACATATAGGCCTATTAAATTTGAATATGAAGATATCGTTCAAAATAATTTCATGAATACATTTGACGATTAATCTGTGCATTCGTGGCACATTGTGAAATTGCCTTTCGGCCCATATAGGGCCTATATTGTGATGATTGTGCCAGTTTATTCAATGATAGAGATCATTAAAATACAATCAAAATAAGTGTTGAACTGAATGAAAAATAGAATAATATGAATTAAACAGTGATCCAGTTCTGAAATGTTATTTTAAGTGAAAACAAAAAAGATATACCATAGCGGGATTTGATACCACGACCTTCAAAACGAGAACCAAACGCGCTACCGACTAGATCACGGCGGCACCGAAATTTTTGCTCGTTTTCTTTCCTATCTAAAACAACTATTTGTCCGTATTTTCAATCAAATTGAAATGGGTAATTATATTCTCTACTAATATGAAAAAAATTAATATGTTCATCCCGCATGTATTGGGGTTATCAAAACATAGAAAATCGAATTCAAAAATCAGAAACGGAAGAGCTTGAAATGATATTATCGAAAATTTCTAGTACGCATAACTGCATTGGCGTTGCGAATGCCTAAAACGGAGTGTTGAAAACGCTCGTATGATAATGAAATCACCCGCGTTCTCAAAGCGCTTCTTGGAACTCAAGACTGCGATTTTGAACAGAACTCATATCCCTGGCGTTCTCAGTCAGTGTACTGAGATCGCTAGGCGATCTAAGTTGCCTGTTTCAAGACTTGGCCTCCAGTGGTAAACTACAGTGGTAATTCAAGTGCTCAATTTTCAACACGGATTTTATTCTAACCCATCTTTTTGTAAATAATTGATTAATCAATTAATTATAATTAAATTGAAATGAAACATGAAATTAATTTAAAATCATTAATCGATTTACTTCATAACCATAACCGGGATCTTTATAAAATGTACTTCATAACCGTAAACGGGACCTTTATAAAATTTGCGTCATAACCGTAACCATAACGGAACCTTTATAAAATTAACCTCATAAACATATCCAGGACCAAAGTTATAAAATACAGTTCAGAGCCATAACCGGGGCCTTTATAAAATTCAGTTCGTAACTGCGACTGGAACCTTTATTCAAAGGTATCAGTCCCTGCTTTGATCAACCAATTCTTCTATCCCACTAGTGCATGGGTAGTTCACTTCTTCATCTGTCGTTGATACAAGTTTAAAATTGTGAATCAATATATCAATACAAATACAAAATAATCTCCATATATACGGAACCAATCAACTAATTAAAATTATGAACATATTTTAAATCATGTCTTGCACACTTTGCTTCAATGAAAATATCTAGGCCTATATTTATATATTTTTAATTGAAAAACATATAGGGGAGAAGGTGGAGGAGTCACATTTGATGCCGTTTCCAAATATAGACATGTCCTGCCAACTGTATATGTATTTTGGCATTATCCACACATTTTTGTAGTTTGGCAATTGTCTACCAGGTGGTTAAGGTTTTATTGCAGGTTTTTCAAAATGCTCAACCGAAAAAAAATAAAAAGCTTCCGCTAGTTTGCAGTTTTTGAATGAAGTATGCGTCTTACCGAGGTAAGTTTGATATTTATTGAAAAACCAATGTTTCACCTACATTTTGAATCATTCTATTGCATTATTGGATGAGCGAAGCGAAGACTCAATTTCACTATACCGAAAAAAAAGTGCCTGTTCTTTTTTGTTTTATTGTTCGCGCTCCACAGGTCAGACGAAAATTCAAAATCAGTTGAAACTTGGCACACACATGAACCCCTATCTGACTTGATGCTGTATAGTTTTGAGGCGCGATCGGTTGAACCACTTCTGAGAAAACTCATTCCAAAGTTTTAAAAAATCCCATTAGGATAACCCAGAGGAAAACATTCGTGAAAAATATTTCATCTGAGAGGATTTAAATTCTCAGGGAATTTCAATCTGATGATGATACTTGAACTTTCACTCAAATCGGATCAGCCGTTTCGATGTAAAAGAATATATAATGTTATTTGTGTTAATTATTCAAAGCTATTAAGATACCTATTAAATCAAAGCAACAAGTGTCACCACTTGATTGTAAACGATTAAAACAAAGCCTTCTTGATTATCATATAAATTATTAATGGAAAATAAGATGGCAGTGATGTAATGGTTTGGATCTCAAGGTGTATATATATATACAATAACCAATCCAAAGATAAGTTGATATGTTCCAGCTCATCCATCAACGCGGAAACACATAACGCGTTTGCCTAGTTACTTAATATCTGAAATAATTATACAACGTTTACTGCAAAACTGTATCTGGGGTAGGAGTGGGGCAGCATGCTCGGGGAAGGAGTGGGGCGCATAAGTGAGGTTATGTAGACGTATGTTCCGAGTCGTTGGTTTTCTTTCAGATTAAACAATGCGTTAAACCCATAAAAAAGTTACCCAAAGAGAACCGGTCACAGTAATATTATGAAATTAGCTGTGCTTGAAGTTATCAACAACAAAAAGTCAGTACAGGGTACAGCTGAGGTGTTCAATATAGTGCGTACTACTCCAGAACGCTGTGTAAAAATGTATGAACAAGCGAAGTCAGCAAACTCAGATAACAAGATTGATCCTGATATAAGGTACACTCCAAATTATGGAGACTTCCTAGTATTCGATCATGATCAGGAGACTTATGAAAGACTATTTCAACAAAGCAAGCAAACTGCATTTTGGTTCAACCTACAAGAACGCACAGAATCTGGCATACAAAATTGCAGTTGAGAACAACGTGAAGTATCCGAAAACTTGGGATGACAAAGAAAGCTCCGGGTATGAATGGTTTGAAGATTTTTTGAAACTACATCGAACTCTCACGCTACGCGAACCGGAAGCGACTAGTCTAGCACTTTCGATGGCTTTCAATCCAACGTCAGTTGGATATTTCTTCAACAATCTAAGATCTGCATAATCTCCGTTTCCCATTTCTCCCCCAAAAATATGGAATATTGACGGGACAGCTCTAACAACGGTCCACTGACCAGATGAAATGATGGCACGAAAGGGAAGCAAGCAAGTGGGAAAGATGACATCCGGACAGCATAAGCACGTGCGCCAACTCGAGATTTTGTGCTGCAACATGACTTTAGTACCTGAGATTATTTTTTAAATTACCACGAACATGCATTTTGTAACCTGTATAATATATGTTGATTTGTATAAAAAACAGATCATAAACCAATAACTCAGTCATTTACCACAGTGGCCCACTCCTCCCTGGCCCGGGGAGGAGTGGGGCACTTTACGCATGTTTGTGTAATAATTTATATAATATGTAATGGATCATAAGACAGAGTTGGGAATAATTCCTTATGAAAAGGAATGTTCAAACTACATGACAAAATGTTAACAACAACAAAATGTTATGATTTGACCGAGACATAAAATGTTGTTCGAAAACCACCCCACTCATCCACTGTCTCCCCTACTATCCATCATAATCCATAGACCATGGTCTTTAACAGCTGATGTTATCTTACTTCTTGAAGCCCATAGCCAGAGCTCGGCTGACAGCGGTTTCTCCTCGTTTCCCGGCCTTGCAGGAAAACACCAGCGGCGAGTCCAGTTGAGGCTTGGCGATGCCATATTTGCTCTTAAATGTATCGGCGGGCATGTCGAATGCAGCCTGCAGGTCACCCACTATGATACAAACATATTATTAGCTTTGGTGGAAAGCAATTACTACAAAAGAGAAATACCCTTAGCCATAGTGAAATATGAGCATTATGAAAATTTAAAATAAAATATGAGAATGACTCAACTGATTGGTATGGGGTTTACATTGCTACTTTGGCTTCAAAGCAGCTAAATTATTTGTATACTCTTATCATTCATCAAGGGACCAAAAAACTGGCCCATTCATGCACGAAAATTCAACATTGGTTTTATGGGAGTTCGGTGGCCAAAGTGAATGATGGATTGTAGAACGATGCATAGAGGTTTCACTGCGCCATGTTTACAATGCTGCTGTATGATTCCTACTAACTAAGAGTAATCATACCCAGACTTGACAGAATTTTTAAAAAGTGGTGACGTTTTTCATGTAAACAATTATTCAGAGAGTTTGGTATTTTAACTAAACGAAGTTTATATATTCATGAAACAATAATTATTATTAAGAAACATATATTTCATTTCAAGTTGAATTCAGACATACATAATCACTTGACAAGATCTAAAGCCAACACCCATAATGCATTTCACAGAACAACTTTATATCGTCAAGACTGTACTTTTAAGGGTGTCACATTTTATAACATGCTTCCTGATTATATTTCATGTATTGACTCCCTAATGCTTTTCAAAGTCAAATTGAAGAAATTTTTCATCTTGAACTGTTTTTACTGTGAGAGAGTTTTTTGACACATGCAAGAAGAATGTATTAGTAGCATAAGGAATTAATGTTTTTTTTTTCATATGTACCAATATGTTATACATATAGTTCAGTTTTAAGCTGGCCTTACATGAACATTTCCGATCGGGAGCAATATCGGCCATTTTAAATTATTGATCAATCAGCGAAGACTGTGTGATGATGCGTGGTTTTATCGTACTAGTTCAGCTCTACTCAACTTTTGGCTCGCACCGCAGAAAATCGCATGCGGAATGGCCGGATGTAGCTTGGGTTCAGGTAAAATCCGCTTGAGGTCGCCGTTGTACTGCTTCCCCCAGAACAGCTGTGTCGATTTTAGCATGAATTGTTTTAAAATAATTCCATAATTGATCAATTTGCCCACGTGCAGACGACTTCTTCTATGAGATTTTGTTTTTATATAATTATTATTATTGAGAAGACACTAGCAATGTCAACAAGATTACAACAAACAGTTAACGTACTTGAGTCATGCCACGAAAATCGCAGGAAACTGTAGACACGCCCATCTCTTTGACAAACTTGCTTAAATTGCTACTAGGCAGCAGCACTTTTGTTTAATCGCGACGCACCGTCCCATGCGATGATATCGCATCAAAAATGTTCATGTAAGGCCAGCTTTAGTCTATATCATCTTAATTTTCATTATATTCTTGACGTACAACATATTTTATCATAACCTATTTATAGAATGTAAAAATCAAATTGGCAAATGAAGTACCGGTATTGAATTTGAATCACTCGAGGGCTTAGCTTTTAGTGCAAACTTGTCTTTCAAACGCTCCAACCTTACGTGGAATGTGAATACTTGGAGGCAGTTTGCCAGTCTCTTCTATTTCTGCTGGTTCTCGTACATCGATAATGACAACTCCTTCCTTATCTTTCAATTCGAGCAGCTCCTTGTAAGTGACATCATTAGTTGCCATTGTGATCTACAACATGATTAACATTAAGAATTTACCATTTAAATATTTCATTACATAACATGAAAATATAGTTTCTGGTAAGATTGTAGGCCTATGAAAGTTTTCATTTCAACATTCATGCAAACTTTTATGACCGAGTAATAGTTCACACTTCAACTCCAGGTTCTCCTTTTATAAATTTGGAAGCCCCAACCTATACAATATTATATTTATCACATGTAGTATGCTACATCAAGAACTTTTTAACTATTTACATTTTTTCCAATTCATTTATATTGGTGTTGATGAATGATGAATGAAATGAAGGGACGATACGATGAAAGATCACTTAATTATATGTTTTTGGATAGTGGGAAAGAGTTGGTTGTCGCCTGATGTTGAGGAACCATCCCAGTTAGAACCTGAATGAGAGAGAAAACCCTGTCAGGATGATCAACCACAGCAGAGCAGGACCCAGTCAACTGAATGACGGTTCAGTGTGCTAGCCACTCGACCTCGGCCACTCTCAGTTTCAATACATGAAACTTGAATGACAGTTGATTTAACTGAAATAATGAAAAATCCTATTTGCCTTATATGGAGAAGATTGACTGCCCAAAAAAGAAGTAATGTTAACACAACTTTATATTCCAGAATAATTGGGCCTGACCTAATGACCCTGTATAGTCTGGAAACATGGTGATGATTATTTTTTGGAGAGTTTTATTCTTCGGAGTTCTATTTTTCGGTGCTTAAAACCAACTGTCCCAAACTTCTATTTCTTGAGCAACCTATACTCAGGAGTGAAAGTAGGGGGTTTGCCACTCCCCTTTACTAAAAATGTTTTGTAGGTTTTTTAGTGACGGTCTAGGTTGGGTGGGTAAGGTTCATGCCAAATACAATTTCTGAAGGGTAGGAGCCAAACCCCCCACTTCAACTTCTGTACAGGCTACCCAAGAAGTAGAAGTTAGGTCAGCTGGTTTCTAGTCTATAGTTGGTTTTAAGTACAGTTTGTACCTTTTTGTTTCATTTACCACTTTAACAATAAATATACAACTTTTCATCTTAAGCGTATTGTATTTTGCTATGAAAGATATAAAATAACATGTAATTAGATGAGCGTAGCAAAGCTTTCCATTTCACACCCTAAAAAAAAATGGGCTTCGTTTTTATGTTTTTTTTTGTTTTTTTTTTTGTAATTATGTACGCGGCATACAGGTCAGAGAAATGAATCAATCAACTTGAAACTTTTTCTGAATGTTGGTGTCATACCAGAATAGGTTATTCAGAGGAATCGGTCGGAAGGTTTTTCCGGAAAATAATCGGAAAGTTTGGAAAATCCTCATAAGAATAACCCGGAGGAAAAATACTTGAAAAACAAGAATTTAACAAAAGCTCTCAAATTCTCACAGAATATGAAAAATACTATTATACACCTTTTCAGAGATTTTTACAACAATCGAATGAGAAATAATGAAGAAAACGCAATAAACGTGTACATTTTATTGAATATTTGGATCAATTGGTTTTGCAAAGTGTTTATGCGACAGGTTGCAGGTTACTATAAATATCAACAAGTTGCAGGTGAGGTTTTTGAACGTTTGAAGTAAGTCAAGGTTTGTAGATGTAAATTGAGCTGACAAGTTATTTTTCATTCTAGATTGCCATACTTCTAAGCTCATCTCACAACGCGCATCCCTCGTTTTCCTAGTTATTTATAAGGTAGGCCTACAAGATTTCATTATACAATTACCTATATTGAAGTAATGTTGAAATGAAACAATAATTGGTAGTAAAAAAGACAATCAAGGGAACGGTGTAGAAATCCCATGACAAAGGTTTTCGTCTGTTCGTTACCTACACAAAATAGACCACGACCCCATCGTTTCCTTCCCACTGTTCAAAAAAGATATCAGGACTTCAACTCATCTTTATGTCACCTCATTCATTATTCACTGATGCCAATACATCTTACTCATCAGTAAGTCAGTAAGTAAGTTACTCATCAGTAGTTTGAGTTGATAAAAATAAAAATAAATAAATATGAGCAGACAGATCAATCACATCCTTAGTAGTAATAACATTACATAGTCACGACAGAGGATTAGTCGAGGTCGTAGAGAACATTCAGAGGGTTGCAGCTAGGAGGGTCCAGTACCGGGAAGTCGGGAGATGGCAAGCTGTCAGGAATAAAAAGGGAGTGGTGACGAAAGAGCTAGAAAGACCAACAAAATGATTGAATAACTGGCATGGGAAACTCTGGAGGAAAGAAGGACGGACAGGCTTTGTGATTTCTTGAAGCAAAGAACTTTACTGGTTTTGAGGAACTGAGCCATAGAATAGGTAAGGTATTGAAGAGAGGTACGTGGGGAGATTGATTGGAAGTGGAGTGGGTATACACAAAGCTGGGTCAGAATAGATTCATCCACAGAACCATCAAGGGACTGGAATGATGGAAGAGGAATGAGAAAGAGGGAAGAAATGCTAAGAAAATACTAAGAAAGAAAATATAGCATGTGTGCAAGATTTATAAACATTATTCAATAAATAAATGAATAAATAAACATTTTTCACCTTCCAAGAGTCCATGGAAGTCGATTGAGTGGATGGAATATCATTTTTTCGGTGATAACTTTCGAACGGTATGAGATATCAAAATCCTTAGATGGAGTAAACACAGATAATT
Organism: Brachyptera risi; assembly: GCA_964007535.1. Taxonomy (NCBI): domain Eukaryota; kingdom Metazoa; phylum Arthropoda; class Insecta; order Plecoptera; family Taeniopterygidae; genus Brachyptera; species Brachyptera risi. Next base: position 54,454,866 of record OZ023326.1, read on the forward strand.
TTAATACCTTCAAGACGGTATAAAATATAACTATACAACTCATGTCACATGATACTCGAGCATATACGACTAAATAATGTGTTTTTTAGCCATTTATGCTTGACAATTATGCATTATGAGATAAATACTGTAGTTATAAATTATACCATCTTGAAGGTATCAAGTTGAAAATCTGTCTTGAAACAGATTTCAAAATTCTGATACGGAGTTAATTAACTCCATATCAGAATTTTGAAATCTTATTACGTTCAAAAGTTATCACTAAAAACTGATATTTCTGTAAATTGTCTCCCATGGACTCAACAAGAATTAATCTGGCTCAAATTATTGAGATGTATTATTTCTGTCAATAAATTGTTAATTAATATACGGTAAGTACCAATAATAATCTCAAGTAGGCCTAGTATTTCCAACTGAGCTACATGGCCACCTAGATTCAAGCCTAAAGCTGGCCTTACATGAACATTTTCGATGCGATATCGCAACCGCACGCAGGAGCGATATCGGCCATTTTGAATCAGCGAAGACTGCGTGATGGTTCGTGGTTTTGTCGCACAAGTTCAACTCTACTCAACTTTTAGCTCGCACCGCAGCAAATCGCATGCGGAATGGCCGGATGTAGCTTGGGTTTAGGTAAAATCCGCTTGAGGTTGCTCTGTCGTACTGCTTCCCCCAGAACAGCTGTGTCGATTTTAGCAAGAATTGTTGTAAAATAATTCCATAATTGATCAATATGCCAACGTGCATACTACTTCTTTTATGAGATTTTGTTTTCATATAGTTATTAATTAGTTATTATAGTTATTAAGACACCAGCGATGTCAACAAAATTACAACAAACAGTCAACGTACTTGAGTCATGCCACGGAAATTGCGGGAGCCCATCTCTTTGACAAACTTGCTTGAATTGCTACCAGGCAGCAGCACTTTTGTTTAATCGCGACGCACCGTCAAAAATAATATGATTTTTTTTTATATCGCATCAAAAACGTTCATGTAAGGCCAGCTTAATAATCAACACATTATATAACAAGACAAATTTCATACATATCGTTAATGGATTGCATCCATAAAAAATGTTGCACAATATCAATATATATATATATATATATATATATATATATATATTTTTTTTTTTTCAACAATGTTTTGTCGCACAAGACGACATTTGGCATTTTAATAGCATTTTAATGCTAAGAGATTACTCAATACAAAAACGACGCGGAAGGGAAGGATTATGCTGATTCCAGTTGCACTTTATCACCGAGAGATGATGAGAGATGAGATATCACGTTACTTAGAAAACAAAACTCGTGAGCACAATCATTCACATTATTTTTGTTTGAAACAAAAAGTTGCCTGGGGTTCACTCGACCCTGGATCGATCTTTCGAACCGAATCATCAGGCCTACCGAATGCATTGTAATGCCGAATATGAGCTAGTAGCTCGTATGCCCCCGATACGGTACTTTACTATTTCAATGCGAGAACCTCCGCCCATTTTCAATTCTAATGAACTGTGACAAGAATTCCAGAGCGCCTTCAAACTGACTTTACCTCGCTAAGCTCTGCCCACTTTGATCAATATCTCGCGAGTTTCTAGCAGTCAGTTCTTTCCGCTAGGGTTGCTAGTGTTTTTTGTGGCTTGCCTAGATGCTAGCCTTCTGGTATTTATAATAGTAAGGTATTTGTAAGCCCTCTAGTCATTTATATTGGGCTTAACGACTCACTATAATGATAATAAGATCTATTGGCGTCGGAAGAATGATCAATGGGATGATGAGATGAAGGTTTCTTATGTATTGGGAAGGATGCGGTCGAGGCCTATAATGTGGGAAGGAAGCGGTCGAGGCCTATATTGTGGGAATCATCAGAGCATTAGCCTAGCCCTAGACTACAGAGGGAAACCATGAAAAACCCCTGTAAAGATGGACGGTGGCGGGGTGGAACCTGGTCCGATATTCCCCTTCACCTCTCAGATCATATGAAGCGAGGGCGTTAATCACTGCGCTGCATTGCATGTGCCGGTCGTCCTCTAGTACCGGTAGTCTAGTATCTGCATCACTCAGATCATCACACCCCTAGCTGTCCGCTAGGCGGAGATAAAGCAGACCAAGATGCATTGAGGGTTGCGTTTGCCCTTTGAAGATGCTGTGCTCACTTCCTATCCCTCCTATGTTGAAAAAATGTTCCAATTGACGTTCCACGTTTAAAGTACTACCGGTATTGACCGTGTGATAAAAGGAACTAACGTTACGTTCAAGGCCGGCTCGCTGTCATCAAGTTTGCCAGCCTATAAGCCGTTTCTACAAAAAAACACCAGATGGAGCAGCGATCCATATTGCACAGAAAAGTATTGTATTCAGTCTTTATTGTTCCAATAATGTATAATATAATAATATATGACAGGTTATAACATGATAACTAGGCAAACGCGTTATGTGTTGCCGCGTTGATGGATGAGCTGGATTCATATCAACTTATCTTTGGATTGGTTATTATATATTTATATATATATATATATATATATATATATATATATATATATATATATATATATATATATGCTATAAATTGAATATTTTTAAAAATAAAAATTGATTTTTAAAATTGAATTTCAAAGTCAAACATATATATATATATATATATAAACCTTGAGATCCAAACCATTACCGTCACTTACCGTCATCTTAGTTTTCCTTATTAATTTCTATGATAATAAAGAAGGCCAAGTTTTAATCATTTATAATTGAGTGGTGACACCTGTTGCTTGGATTTAATTGGTATCTTAATAGCTTTGAGTGATTCACAAAAATTACATTATATATTTTTTTACATCAAAAAGGCTGATTCGATTTGAGTGAAAGTTCGGAATGATGTGTAGGCCTATCATTATCATATTGAAATTCCCTGAGAATTTGAATTCTACCGGATGAAATATTCTTCACGAATTTTTTCCTCTGGGTTATTCTGATGGGATTTTTGAAAACTTTGAAATGAGTTTTCTCAGAAGTGGTTCAACCGATTGCGCCTCAAAACTAGACAGTATCGAATTAGATAAGGACACTTGTGCATGCCAAGTTTCAACTGATTTTGAATTTTTGTTTGACCTGTGGAGCATGAACAAAAAAAAAAAAAAAGCACTTCTTTTTCGAATAGGTATGGTGAAATTGAGTCTTCGCTTCGCTCATCCAATAAATAATACAATTTAAACAAAATCTCATAAAATGGAACGAGTTTACGAATTAGTGAAGTCACCATCTCCAACCGGCAAACCAATGCAACCCTCAAAGCATCTTGAAGCAGACCTTGCACTCGGATATCACTGTGACGCCTTATTTTCTCCACACACGGTCGACACTTCGTTACACGAATCATGTCTCCACTCCACTCTCCAAGGTCAATGGGGTCATTGAGTTTACACTGTAAACTCAAAGATGTGGTGTAGAACACGCTTTGATAAATTTGTGTTACTCGGTACCATCCCTAGTTTTTTAAATCTTTCCTGAAGATTGTGTTTTTGAATAAATAAACATCAAACTTTGTTAAAAACCCCACCTGGCAACACAAATTACCATCAAACCATTAAAAACCGAGTATATAAGCTCCGTTCCGCCTGCCGGCGGTATACGCGGGTTACACCAATCTGACCTAAACCACTTGATACGTCATCCCAGCTGTAACAGCATTGCAAAAAACATGGCGTAGTATACGTGATATCAGAAAATCGCCACATTAAACCAAGTCGCAAACACACAAAACAACAATTATAAACTCAAGGTTACTCCAAAACACACTTCAAACCTCAAACTACAAGAAAACACCAACATTACCCACAAATCATAGAATCTGAATTTGGTACCGAGTAACACAAAATTACCCAAAAGTTTTACAAAATCCGTATTACGACAAAGTCGTCGATTTTATAAAATGGCCTAGTCCTAGAAAGAATCCACATTCCACAATATATTCAAACTAAATAGAAGAAGGACGGTATGCTCCTAGGCTATCTGTATGAATACCAAGGATAGTAGTAAGTTATATAGTTACAGTAATAGTATAGTTATAGTAATACTCTTTGAGAAATAGATACAACTTACAGTGACGCGACTGGGACTTGACTTTGTTCAACAAACTATACCAGTCCACAATCAATGGGAACGGTTTACGGTAAACACTAAATAGGCACAAGCCACAAACTGCCAAATATTTTATCACTACGGTTGGGTATTGAGGCAGGAGGGGGCAGTGTCGCAGGCAGGGCACGCACGCATCGACCAGCCAGCGTAGTTACGAAGTATAACGTACTCGTTGGGATTGTAGCGCGGGTTGGGGGGGGGGCCTCGCACTCCGTACATAATGTTTGTACATAATGTTTTTTGTATTTTACTCGGGTTCTCTTAGATTGCAATTGATGGACCTATTATTTTTATAATTGTTGATTTTTAAATCTGGGCCTAAGTTATAAAGGGCATGACAAACTGTGAAATACAAATGCATATATTTTAATATTTAATGAGTTATTTAAAAAAAACAGTACATATTAAATCATAGTTAATGCCTAAATGCAATACATTTTCAATTTGTAAAATATTGGGTACTTGAAGAAAATTGGTGTAGGCTGCATACTCCTTCATAAATATGTGTGAAATTTGGAATCAACAAAAGCAACACAAATAGTGCAAAACAAGTTGGTTGCAAGAAGAATCCATTATCGATTAGTATAGGCATTGAGTTATAGGTATTGAGTTTATATAGTGTTGCACACCCCCTATATACTCAATAGTCAATGGTGTAGGGTCATGTGTCCGAACATATTTTTCTGAATGATTAGTGTTGGGAATTACTGATTCCTATGGAAAGTGTACCGAACTGAAACTCTTCCCCTCGTATTTATATATTCAAAAATAATTGATGAAACTGTACTCTATGGAAATACATCCAAAATGAAACTGTACTCCACCAAAAATCGTCCATAATATAATTTACATTCAATTATTTTCCAAGTCTTCTATAATCTGAACTACCATTTGCCAACTCGTCTCAAACGAAGCCGCCGATGATTGTGTTGCCTATAATCTAGCCGCAGGTGTTCATCTACAGTCTACTGAAATATATAAAAAAAACTATACTGATTATTATTTATAGGCAAAAGCTCGAGTGGCACTGCCTAGTTGCCTAGTTCAGCCCCTCCCTCTGCATGGAGAGAGGGGGGCCTTATATTCTACTGTTTTAGAATGGGGATACCCCAACTGAAATTTTTCATCAAGAACCAACTCCTAAATCACTGCTCATTCACTCTTCAGAAACCTTTAAATAACCAGTTGTTAACCTCTATTTCACTCTTGTTTGTAGGGGTAAACTAGAGTTATTTTGGGGACGAAATGGACAAAAATACCTCTCTTTTACCAGTAAATAACCCTTAGTTCACTTGTATGCACTTGAGATACTCTTAAATAAACCCTTCTTCATCACTAACTTACTTCTTAAACATCTGTCATCTGTGTTTAACCCTCAATTCAACTGTATGTAACCACTCATTTGCCTCTAATTCAACCTTACTTCAACACTAAACCACTTTTTGAACAGCTGTGTTTAACCCCCAATTCAACTGTATGTAACCACACATTTGCTTCTAATTCAACCTTACTTCACCACTAAACCCACTTCTTAAACACTTTCAATTGGCTCCTTATCTACCTTCAATTGAACTCTTTTTTATCCAAAATAAAGCCAAAATAATTACCAGAAATAGGTGTTAATACTGTATACTGAATCACTTGTCCCACACTGCTAATAACTCATGGTTCGAGTTATAAGTCACATTAATAATCAACAATATGAGATTCATAATGAAATGATGGCAAAAACTTGTTAAATATTGTTACACCACACTTGTACTTTGTTGATTCGGGGGGTTTTCTTATGATGAGCGAATAAGGCTAATGAGTGAATTTGCTTGTTATTACCGTTGGTTGACCAAGGGATATGTAATTACATGTTATTAATGCTTGTCTATGAGTTGTTAAAACCGGCTCTTATTTATATAAAGGGGTTTTTACTCAACTATTGGATTAGGATGTGTTGATGGAAGAATATACTGACCATGACTTTACAAAGAAAGTTCATAATATGCCAACTCAGATAAATGTTCAGGCTTACATGTTATCTGGAAGGCCTACCGGTAACAAAATTATTATGTAAATTTCAAGGTGTTGATCCAATTCAATTTTTCAAAGCAAAGTCTTTATGGCATGAAAGTAGCTACACATTAATCCCATTGTATTGTTTCGTTTTTTTATTCGTCAGTTGAAATTGGATGTTTACCTCTAGAAATTCTTATTGAACCTAATATTGAGCTGTTCTTTACACCAAAAAATCAAAATAACAAAAATCAAATTGATTTTTATCAAAAATTTCAGAATAAAGCCATGCGTATACGCATGGCTTACTTTCAAAATGCTATAGCATTTTGAAAGTAGGTGAATTGACTTCAATAAAGAAGATGTATATAGTATAATTTGTCCAGTAAGACATTGGAACAATTCTTCTGGGGTTACGTCGTGAACATTATCCGGCGAGGAACGGTCACCAACTGAAGAGAGTTTACCAAGAATATATATATATATACATATATATATATATATATATATATATATATATATATATATATATATATATATATATATATATATATATATATAAATATATATAAATATATATGTATATATATATTTATATATATATATATATATATATATATATATATATATATATATATATATATATATATATATATATATATATATATATATATAAATATATATGTATATATATATTTATATATATATATATATATATATATATATATATATATATATATATATATATATATATTTATATATATATTATAAGTTATGAGAAGTTGTGCAATGGTCTATTATCGCGAAGCCGGCGATCCACGGGGGGCAAGGGGGAAGGCCCCCTTCTCGAAATTACACCCATTTTTAATACGGTTCAGCGTCTTTCAGATAAGGTTTAGATGCCAAAATCATTCTACTTATAAAATGAAAAATGGGGCCAAAACCAATTTTTGCTTATAGCTGCAGGGTCGTTTTGTGTCATTTTAGCGCCCCAGGCAAGCACTCAATTGTACGCCCCCAAATCTGAGTGTGCATATTGAAAGTTAATGCAAGGAGAGAGGATCGAGTCATGCCCCGCAGAGATATTTTTCAAAATTTCCTATTTTCAATATGATTCTACAGGTTTCAGAAACTACACGAAATTTCTGGAATACATTGATTCACTTTACTGTGATAACAAGACTGATTTTGCCTAGTGACTGTTCCAAGCAAATAAATTGCTGAATTATCAATCTAGCATTCAATAATCAGCGTAATAATAGCATAATAATCAAGTGCAGTCTATGTTTATGCCTTCGGTTTCTACTAGCCTCATAAAATCTATAATTGAACAATTAGACGTGAATGAACAAGCCGGTTTCGATCTGATAAGAGTTCGTGATTTAAGGTTTTTAAGTGATGTTTTTAGCCCTATTTTATCTAAATTCATAAATTAATCCTTTGAACATGGTGTTGTGCCAGATAAATTGAAAATTGCGGTAAATCGTCCTGTTTATAAAAAAGGTGATCATTTATTATATACTCAAATTATAGACCAATAGCATTGTTGCCAATAATTGATAAAATAATGGAGCGGTGTGTTGCAATAACCTTAACTAATCATCTAAGAAAATATAATATCATTAGCAAATTCCAATTTGGCTCCCAAAGAGGAAAGAGTACTTCTGACCTTGTTGAATTTTCGGATTACGTCAACTGTAAACTGAATGATAATATGCACATTATTTCTATGTTTCTTGATTTCTCAAAAGCTTTTGATACTCTTTCCCACAGTAAATTATTAAAAGCACTTGATAATGTTGGTGTTAGAGGCCCTATGTTGGATTGGCTTAAGAGTTATTCAACGAATAGAATTTTTTAGTAAAAGTTAACAATGAATTTAGTGATATTAAAACTTGTGAAAGTTCGTGCCACAAGGTTCAATTTTGGGACCAATTCTTTATTTAATTTATGTTAATGATATGGTAAATTGTCTTGTGAATTGTAAGATTTTTTTGTATGCCCATGACACTGTCTTATTGTCAGTTCATAAAAATTTGAAGATTGCAGAGTGCAATATGCAAGCAGATTTCAATAATATTTTAAAATGGACTCACGACCATAACTTGGTGATAAATTCTAGCAAAACTAAAATTATCCACATTTGTTCCCCATTCAATGACTTCAGACCTGAATCTGTTGATATCATTTATCATAATTATAGCTGTCTTCACAATTCAATAGGACTAAGTGAGCTGAGGTGTAATTCTTGTACTGATAAAATAAATGTTGTGGACAGTCACGTATATTTGGGTATCACAATTGATAAATATTTCACTTGGAAGGATCATATAGACAGCTTGTGTAAAAGGTTAAGGGCTTGTGCTCTTCAATTATTTAATCTAAAATTTGTTTTACCATCTCATGTAAATCGTTTAATATATACTGCTATGGCTGAGTCTCTGATTTTGTACGGCTTACTTGCATGGGGCAATGCTTCATCCAACTATTTAAATAAAATAGCTTCACTTCAAAATAATATGATCATTTCTATTGCAACACTTGATTTAAAATTGAGATTGAATAATAGAATTGAATCTCTGTACCAACATTCTATGCTACTGCCTGTACAAAGTCTATTCTTGTCTAAATTTATAACAAAGTTCTATTTTTCAGATGATTTCAAAATTCTCTATACAAACACCTCAAACACCAGATCAAATAACTTAATTAGCTACGGTATGTAATTCCCCGCTATAATAATAAGCATGGTAAAAGGCGGTTGATGTACGCCATTCATTCATTTTTAATTCTGTTCCTCAACATCTATTGAAACTTCAAAACTTATGTTCTGTCAAAAAAGAAATTAAGTACTGGCTTTTAGACTCCTTGAGTGGTACTCTGTAATTATTTGCAAATTGATTTTTTCGTCACTTAATGTGTATTATTCGTATCCACCATTATCCTATTTTTTCCCCATTATTCTATCTTTCTAATTTAATTAAGCGCAATGTTATTTTTCATATACAAATGTAGTGTTTTCTTTCTCCGTTTTATTATTCTCTGTATAATCCACAGATAAGCCTTGTGCTAGGCTTTGTGGACAAGTGAACCTTATGTTTTATGTAAATGAATGATGATAATAATAAACAACCTATATATGATAACAATTAATGATATTTTAATGAGAACATTTACCCCCATCCAGTGATGTAAATTAAATTAAATTTAAATAGAATGCGATTACTAATAGGAAGTCAAATGGGTGCTGATAGCGCCCCTTGAATTTGACCTCCGGGCAGCCGCCCTCTTCGCCCACCCATAGGAACGACCCTCGTCGTTATCATCATCATTATCTACAAAAATCGTAATATATAATTCACAACCTGAAAAAAGCATAGTAGTGTTGTTTGTTGATTCTTGCTAAGTAAACTGCATAGGCCTGCTAGATCTGACATTTTGAAAAAGAACGTCAAATTAATTTTCAATGCAATTATGTGAAATAGTAGGGGAGCAAGCTGCCTGTTTTTATCTCCCGTAGGATTTTTGTGAAAGAGTATAGCAGTAAACGGGATTCTATTCAGATATACCATACGAGTATTTACCCCCTTCCTGGCACTTTGTCAGGTGCTGCAGAGAGCGTCGGTGGCGTCGCGACGCTTTCACGCACTTTGAACTCTAACTGCCCATATAACTTTGGAACGGTCAACCCCACAGAAAAGTTGTGTCAATAATAATTGTAGATAATGAATAGACAAACAATTTGGTCATCTCACATTACTCTTTGTCACAATTTCATCAGCGTCGAGAGCGTCACAACGGCTTTTTAACGCTATTTAATGATATCTTCTGAACGAATCACGTCACAGAAAATTTCATTGAACAATTATTGTCAATAAAGAATAGGCAAACATTTCAATGCTCTCACATCAGTACTCCTCATCGTGATTCGAGCAGCGTTGCGACGACGCATTCACTTATTGAACAATTCCTTTCGAACGGCTCACTTTACGAGTAATTGGAAAGAACAATTATTGTAGTTAATTGACAGGCAAACATTTTTATACTATCACATCACTTTTTTAACATGCATCAATATGCGTCGAGAGCATCGCGACAGTGCATTAACAACGATATCTCTTGAATGGATTGCTTTACCTGAATTTGGTTTTCTCTAAACGACATAGGATTTTAAAAATATTGTTTCAAGATACACAACCAAATTATGAAAAATATTTCACTAATAGTTCTTCATGTAATAAAAATAATGCAAGGCTTAAATTCGTAATTCACATTGCTAGATATGATTTTCAACCTCATCGTCAGTCTCCGCAGCATTCTCGTGTATGGTGTTATGTCATTCTCCGTCCTCGTCTTCTGTTGTGCATGCGCGTAGGTCTGTGCATCTCAAATGATATGACTTACAATTGCATTTTGAAGCGCACTTCGATTCTACACAGTTACACTTGATTAATTTGATGACAGCAGTTGGAGCAGGCGGAAGTAATGTCATGATCGCTTCGTATTGATCATCTTTGAGTAGCCATCCAAACTCTTGTGGTGGCAATTCGAGAGGACAAGTAATTGTGTCATTGTTCTAAACCCAACGCTGATGATCAGCTCTCAAAATACCCTGTTGAAGAGTAGCTTTTTTGGGTGTCAGTTTGTCTGCTTGGCATCCTCTCTTGTTGAATAACCACCATCGGAGTTTAGACACGGAAGATAATTATGACAGTGGAGAGTGGAGTTGACACACATCATTTTCAAGACCAGTTACTAATGAGTCTTTAAAATCAACAGTAGTGCCTGAAACTTGAATTGCTTAAGAAATTTTACGGTCAAAAGCTTTCCAACAATTGAGTTTCCTCTTGCTTGGAAACCCTCCCTTATTGTCACAGCCTGAATCTTGGAATGAGTTCATGTCATGAAATTGGATTGTGAACAAAAATTCAAATGTGCCATTCTGTGCAATACGAGGTGAGCATGCTCTTGAACAAATAGTTCGAACTCTCAAAGTAGGTTGTGGGCTCACTGGCTTGACTTTAAACCAGGGTGCTTGCTCTCGTTACTCCCTTATTGCTCCAGAATTGGCTTGACTTTCTAGAGAATCACGTCAACTAGCTGGTGTGGAATCGTTTGTACCACTGACACTTAACAGGAACAATCAGGCGTCAATTGATAGGAAAAATACCATCACAGATGAACTAATGTTAGCTTTCGAGGAGTTCATCAACTCATTCACATACCTTTTGGATGAACTCGTAAATTTGGTCACTAGAAAGGTTATACCTGCTTATAAGCAGACAAAAAAGTTCAGTCATGCATGAAAGTTGTCATTTACTTTCACTATTGCATTGTTTAATATTAGGAAAACGCGGGGTATGCGTTGTGAGATGAACTTAGAAGTATGGAAATCTAGAATGAAAAATACTTCGTCAGATCAATTCACAATGACGGATTTTGGATTACTTCCAAAACCTTACCTGCAACTTGTTGATATTTATAGTGCTGCAACCTGTCACATATACACTTTGCAAAACCAATTGATCTCAACCTTCAATAAAATGGATACTTTTATTGTGTTTTCTTTGTTATTTCCCATCCGAGTGTTGTGAATGTCACTGAAGATATCCGTAATTATGTTTTCCATATTCAGTGGAAATTTTGTGAGTTTTTGAAAATTGTCCACATTTCAAGTATTTTTCATCCGTGTTATTCTTCCGAGGATTTCTCAAACTTTCCGAATTTTTTCCGGAAAAACCTTCCGATTGATTTTTCTGAAAAACAATTCCAACCTATTCTGGTATGACAGAAAAATGTAGAAAAAGTTCAAGTCGATAAGTATTTTTTCCTGACCTGTATGCCGCACACAAAATTACAAAAAAAAAACGACTTGAAAACGGAGCCCATTTTTTTTCGGTATGTGAAATGGAAATCATCGCTACGCTCATCTAATTATCAGTACTCCAACATAAAAATTAGGAATAATTTGAAAATTCTAAACTATGTCCCAATATTAAGAAATTTATTTATTCATTATTTACACTAAAAATAGCACAAAAGTGCGGTGGCAAGGTTCTAAAATGAATTAACTCCTAAATAGGAACAAGATGAAAAAAACAAATAATAATTATTAAAAACAAACCCAACCAACAAAAACTCTCAAATCCCCTTCTTAACACTTCCCTCTGCACTACCACTTCTTTAAATTCTTTCAACGTCAGGTCAAACCATTCCAATCGTCACCAGTACGAGGTGGGAAAGAGTATTTCCGTACATCTCTCCTTGCTCCCGCAACTGTGACGCTCTGGCTGTGTATACTACGTAGAGCGTGATCTAGTTGTGTAATCAGTTTAAACTTGGTTATAAATGATTTATTAAAAACACAATGATAATAATAATGATTATAAAACAATGGTAATATAATAATAACTATAGGCAACAGAATACGGAATAACTTGAGTGTGACCATTATAGACAAGGTCCATAAGAATGTTGGTCTTAACATGAAAAGAGAAATTTCAAGGGGGTACTGAGGTGAAATTTTCATTTTTTAAACATTTTTTTTATTCCATTTTTTTATAATTGGTTTGGATGTTTATTCGAGTCATATGTTTCAAAATAATGGGAAATATCAATAATCATACCTAAAATAAATTATTTAGTGTCACTGTGCATCGAGCCGTCTGCTTATTTTCAATATAGCAATTTACATTGTCAATCTTGATAGGGCATTAGCCATTTACTGTAATACATTTTTTTCACAAAACAAGAATTTGTTTTTTGTGCTACATTTATAAAAGTTGTTCAATTGTCTCGATTTTTTTTGTGAGTGTTCATTATCAGTTTATCCAGAGTTTGACAAATCGCTTTTTTGATATATCATCTAACAACGGAGATAAAAAATGAATACTAAATATATTTTATATAAAATTTAATTTAAAAAAAAGACATCGTAAATAAAACCATATGTTGAAATATTAACAGGAATTTAAAAAAAAATGATATGACCAACCATTGAACAATACTTCAGCAAATTTTTGTGAATTAAATGAATTGAAAAAAATGTATGAGAAAAACTAAAAATAAATTTCATTGTTGGAAAATTCGTAAAAACCAAATAATCATGTCCATTGTTTGTTTTCCCTGTCTTTTCTTTTCTGCAGTTTTAGCATGATAGTTATCTATCTGCAAAAATTTGAAGTGTATACAATCAATATTAAAAAAGATTTTCACGTGAGTACCCCCCCCCCCCCCCCCTTAAAGAGAAGAATTTAAGGGTGTGAAAGGAATGTAGCAAGAGGTGCCAACAGAACAAGAACACATATACAAGAACCAAATTAAATGGTGAATGTCTTCAGAATATAGGGTATTTTTTTGACTCACTGAACTATTTGTGCAGCCTTGAAGTAAGAAAAAAAGTTGATACTTTTTATTATCTGTTGGAATTAATAATACGGTACTGCAATGCATTTTACTCTCTCATTTGTCAGACTAGCTGTATTGACCATACATTTTTCATTGTTGTTTTTAAAACAACAATAATAATAATTGTAGAGAGATCCTAGATTGGATTATATAATTTTATACAGATGTTTATTTTTGCTAAAATGAAGTTCAATATGCCCCGATACAAAAACTCATTTTATTAAGCATGATATGTGTTGAATATAAACTCTATAGGTGTATATAAACTTGTGTCATATGAAATTAAATCAATCAAACAGTAATTACAAATAAAGGCAAATCCACATTGTAAATCATTATGAGCCTTATATTAGAAACATGGTTATTTCTTCTTCTTGCCTGCTCCCTTGGGCTTGGCTCCACCTCCGCCACCTTTACCTCCACCTCCGCCACTTTTACCTCCTTTTTTCTTCCTTCTTGCCAATTTGCGAGCAAGTTTCCGGGCACGGTAAGCGCGCCAGCAGCGTTGGATTCGTCGAGCCGACCTGATCATAACCAAACAAGCAATGATTCAACTTTTTACTGAATAAAAAACTTTCAAATTCATTTTATTTTTACAATAACTTGAAAAGAAAATTGAATACAATTGTTATAAAAATACTACTTAAATTACTTATCAATCATTTCGGTTCAAACAGAATGCACAAATTCAACAGAATGCCTTGATGTATAAATTACAAATATAGGCCTACTTTATACAGGTATCCTTGAAAGAAGAGGTTCCGAGCAACTGTCTACCCCTAGCCCAAACCTCTAGTGCACGGATGGCTCTCACCTTCTTGTTTCGTACATACAGGTATAACTTAAATGAGGTATTTTTTTATATTTTTGCTTTAAGTCTTAGAGCAGGCAATTTAATTTTATCTTATGGTGAAGATATTGCGTTTGTTTCTTGGAGAATTGTTTTTAGGGAAATTAATTCTCAGTAATCAAAGTTAAATTTGGCATTGTTTCCTTTACTGAACTAACCAAAGGAGCATCAAATGCCACATATCACTTTTAAATTTATTGTTACTTCCATGCTTTTCTTATTTGATAATCTAATATTAGATTCTTCCTTAAAATACTCATTTTGTAAGTCCTAATCAAACATTATACAAAACCACATTTTATGAATAATAAACATGTACTAGGCTATTTAATTCAGGTACAAACATAGCATTGACATTGACTTTATAATAACTACAATGGCATTGGTAATCAAGGGAAATAACAAGTGAATCCACTAATATCAATCAACAAATTTATTATTTGTTAAGGGGGGACAGCACTGAGAATCATGAATTCTACATTTTACACCCGATCGAGTTTTTTTTTATTGAGGTCTTACATTACCAACAAAAAAATATGAAAAATATAAAGTTACATTTTTTCTTTCCATTTTTTTTCAATTATTGCCTAAATATTTTCAATTGTCACGGAGACACTTTTTTCCAGAAAACGGATTGAGTAGTTATAAAAAATCGCATAGTCTTCTCGAAAGTGCATTCGACAAAGTTATGCATTGGTGTCACTCCAAAAACAAAATTGTGGGAATGTCAAATTTATCTATTTCACACTTTTTTTTCTTCAAAGTTTTCCATTTTTTATTCTTATTCAAGAATTTTTGTATGCATATTTTTTCCAAGATATACTGTTGATAATGCATAACTTTGTTTATTATCTAGTTTATGAAATACACAAAAAAAATGGTGCGAATCCATCCAGTGGAATAGATTTTATTTACTTCTACATCCCAAAATACGTTGGAAAAAAAGATGACAAGAAAACAGCCATCAAACATTCAACTGTATTCCGTTCTGAAGCTAATTTGGTTCGACACCATATGATTAAAAGTTAAATATAAAATGTACTAGTGGATCAATTCACATTATTTCTACAGTAACCCAAAAAGGAGATATGAACTGAATTGATCATCAAAAAAAAGAAGGTAAATTCCAACAAATGGACATATTTTCAGTGTTGTCCCCCCTTAAACTGAACTCAAGTAACCATAGACATACCTGTTGAGAATGAACTCGTACATCTTCTCGTCCCTGATCCTGATATATTCAGCTTCCTTCTCATCCATCATTGCACAGTACTCGACTTCCATGGCATCGAAAGCCTCCTGGAAATATAATATGAGAGAAATTACAAATAACTGAAATTATAGCTATAGCCTTCTAAGCACATGTCATGAATACGTTGGGGTTGGCTAAGTTAGTAGTTGCATACTAGTACCATCATAATTATAGAGTATGATAATTTTTGTTCATCAAATATAAAATCGAATAAATTATTTAAAATGAAATATGACTGTCTCTTGGTGTCCAGAGATTTAGGAATTGAGTAATTTACCAAGTAATGCCATCGAGGTTAAAGTTGAACTTCATTTGGATATGCTTAGTTTTGAAGAATCTAATTTCAAATTGAAATCAATTGCCATTCCATTGAAGTGAAATGTCTAACGTTATTTTGGAATTTCAGAATTGCACAAACTTAATATTTGTTTTACTTTTAAAGTATCTATCTCGTAGAACTGTTACTTATTGATCGTGTATGGCATAGTCAGTCAAGAAGTCATCAGGGAAACTTTATTGAAGGTTAGGCGAACAAGCGGTCATAAGACCGAACCTTGCCCTATTGATTGTATACCATACAATCATGGACTTTTAATAGTAACACAGTTACTGTAAGTGCATGATACAATGACGAATAAAGACATATACGCCAAATCGAGCGTGGGTTTGAGTCCCTCATGGGCCATAGGAAATGGGTTTTTCTGAATATCATTTATTTATCATCTGTTCATTCATACTTCCAAATAACCTAGCTGTTGGTCAGATTGTTGAACAGATAACACCAGTATATAGGTACTAATAATAATGATAATTCTTTTGAAGATTTTTTACAATATGATTCGTACCCTACTGATCTTATTAAGACCAACTTATTAGATTTAGCGAAGCAAACACTCAATTTACCGTAATGAAAAAATATATCTTGCGTCCGCTGGTCAAACGAAAGCAAAATATTTGTTGAAACTTGGCATACACACAGTGGCATGTTGAAGTCTCCAATGTGACCAAAGGCAGACACCGTATTCAATAACTACCATCCACCGACCCCTACTGAATTGTTCCAAAACCATAGACCATTACCATTGGTATATATATGAGCTGTAAATAAAATATAAGTAAAAGTAGGTATAGCTTTAAAATTATAACCAGTCCTAGGGAACTGATGAACTGGATCTAGGGAAAGGGGTAGCACTCCAACCGCAGTGTGTTCATTGGCTGCGCAGAGTGAAATAGTAGGTGGGCTAGCCAAAAAAATGACGGAATTGCAGGAGGCTCTTTCACCGGAGGCAGAACATTTGTGGGCTCTTGACTCGAAACTGCAGGTAGATTTATTTTGGTGGTATTTTAGTTCTTACATTTTTTTTTGGACAACCATATTCCCACGAGCGTTCGTGCAGGTCGTGCCTACAGCAACAAAACTACTATTCCCACAAACCGTTTGTGCATACAAGGCCAACGAATACTATTCCCATAAACACTTCGTGCCGGCGAGGGTACTACTCACACAAACCGTTTGTTTCTCAGAAGTGGTGCAACTGATTGCGTCTCAAAACAATGCAGTACCAAACTAGATAATGACACTTGTGTATGCCAAGTTTCAACTGAATGTTTCCTTTATTTGACCTGTGGAGCGCAAACAAATAAAACAGTTCATTATTTTTCGAGTACGGTGAAATTGAATCTTCACTTTGCTCACCCAACAACCATTTTCCAACTGAGCTCTCCTTTGGTTATATTGTAATTATATATATATTATATTTAATTATATATAATATATTGTAATCATTTATTATTCACCACTAGTCATTTATGTTTGTTTAATTTGGTGTATCATTTTATTATCCTACAGACAAGCCTTTTAAAGGCTTTGTAGATCTTTTTGAGAATATATATGCATTTGTTACTCTTTTCTAATGACAATAAAAAAATAATATTATAATAAGTCATTCGTACCTTCCTGATTGTTGCCTTTCAATAATTTAATTGTTAGTTTCATCTGATTCCAACTGTAATGGTATGAATTTAAATGTTCTTGATTGTATTTGTTATTGTATGTACACCTAAAATTGTACAATATACATGCTTAAACAAGTGCAATGAACTATTTACTCAAATGAAACCAATATCAACCGCCTCTATATTATGAGATTCTTCCTTTACGTTCATAGACTAAGAGGTATACAATTTTGAAACAAACTTTTTGGAATAGTGAGTGAAATAAAATACCGGTAGCCAACTACAAGTTGAAAAAGAGTCGACAATTGCTCGACAAGTGTAAAAAATACACACTAGACCTGAAGCTTATCCATCTGCCTTCTCTCCTCTTCATAGCCTTCCGTCATAGCCTCGATCTCTGCCTGCTTCTCCCCAATGTCTTGGTCGTATTTGTCCAGCCAAGATGAGAGCTGTGACTCAACCTTGAACCTCTTTGCTCGCAGCTCTTTTTCATGGAGCAAGTGTTCAGCCAGTAGGGCAGCCAGTTTTGCTTGAGTACCTGACCACGTGCAATTAAACCAACAGCATTCATGTCAATATTCATAAAGAGTATTTCAACTTTTGAAGGGAATGATAACTAGTTTGTATCGATTTTTGTATGTGGTATGCTTTCTATATACTAGGGAAACGCAGGATATGCGTTGTGAGATTAGCTTAGAAGTAGGAAAATCTAGTATCACATATATTCTGTCAGCTCAATCTACGCCTACAGACCTTGAATCGCTTCAAATGTTTAAAAACCCCTACCTTCTACTTGCTGATATTTATAGTGCAACCTGTTGCATATTCACCTTGCAAAACCTGTTGATCCTAATATTTAATAAAATTTATACTTTCATTGCGTTTTCTTCGTTATTCTCATCCAATTAATGTAAAAACCACTGTAAATGTGTATGATGTTTTTTCTTATTCGGTGAAAATAATAGAGCATTTGAAGAATTTTTGTTTCTCAAGTATTTTCTCCGGGTTATTCTAATGGGGATTTTCCAAACTTTCAGATTTTTTTGCAAAAAAAAATGTCAACTAATTTTTCTGAAAAACAATCCCAACCTATCCTAATGTTATACCAACATGCAGAAGAATTTTAAGTTAATTAATCTTTTTCCCTGATCTGTATGCCGTGGACAAAATTGCAAACAGAACACAAAACATAAAAAAAGCCCAATTTTCTTCAGTATATGGAATAGAAGTCTTTGCTACGCTCATCTAATAAGATATATTTAATAAGAGCATGTGACAAATTATTCAAAATTCAAAACTCAACCAAGATCTGGTATAACAAACTGTCAGTTAATTAATTAAACGATAGTTAGCGGATAAACTTCTTATCTACCTTGGTTGTGTATGTTACATTATCATATCGTAACCAATAGTTGGATGATTAATGCTTGACTAAGAGTTCGTAAAACCTGCTTTTATAAGATAGAAATAAAATCTAATGGTATTTAATATATGAATGCAATATTAGTTGTGTATTTATGTACTAACTTTTCACATCCGCGGAGAGTATTTCTTGACGGGCCTCGGAACTCTTGCATTCGTTGACCATATATCGCTCGGACTCATTACTAGTGTAATCAAGACACATTCTCAATGGTTATACAGTACATGCATATTGATTTCATTATTACAATAATTGGACATACCCAGGCATGTAGGGAGGGGGAAATGACCTCTAACTAATTTTCCTGAACCCACCTCCACTCCATGTCATCATGTGCCTTGATCTAGGAGGATCCACCTTGGTCTTGACCCTCTCATATCCACTTGAAGCAATCACACTCCTGTTATTTCTTCATCTTGAATCATTACAAATACTGAGACGAGTGGCTAGCTCACAGAACCGTCATTCAGGAGCCCGGAGTTCAATTCCCGCCATGAATTTCTATCCTGACAGAGGTTTTTCTTCTGTCATTCAGGTTAATACTAGGATGGTACCTCAACAACAGGCCATGACCAAAACCTCACCACGTTCCACAAAGCACTTAATATAATAATTAATAACCTCTCATGTCATCATCACATATATATAATAGTAATAATAATAATAATCTTTATTGTTATAGAATCCACAACACACATTTCTGTAAAGGAAATACCGACATGTATGCATCTTGTGACATTCATCAATGCCAATAGATTTTAGTCACCAGTACAGTGAGTCGTTGAACCCAATTAAAATAAACCCTTACAAATACTAGTTATGGAACGACTTTTTCAAGTATGGTAAAATTGAGTATTCGCTAACCTCAACCAATCAACTCCAATGCTGGCGTAGCAA
This sequence comes from Brachyptera risi, assembly GCA_964007535.1. Classification (NCBI taxonomy): domain Eukaryota; kingdom Metazoa; phylum Arthropoda; class Insecta; order Plecoptera; family Taeniopterygidae; genus Brachyptera; species Brachyptera risi. The sequence continues at coordinate 54,474,794 of OZ023326.1, forward strand.
GCACAGATTTTCTCCACTGTGTGGACTCTTAGCTTACACTAGAGAATTACAAACAACGAAACCAGTAGCTTTCGTCACGCTTTCACTCACATTGTGTTCTTGATCTCGGCTCTTGAGTCATGAATGACTTTGGCAATTTTGACCTCTTGCCTGTGTATAAGATCTTTCTTCGAGCCGACCATTGCTGATGCTTTAGCCCGTTGCTTTTCCAGCTCTTCCCCCATCGTTATTATCTGAATTTTGGCTTTCTCATTACGGCGCCAAGCGCTTCGAAGCTCCGCCTATATCACCAATAGATCTTGGTCATCATAACAAAGAGTCTTTGAACCCAATATTAATAAACAAATGCAAATGTACCTGCAGCTGTAAATCATAAATAATAAAAGGCAATACTAGTGCATTCTATAGTAGACTTACTACTTATATACATCTCTTTCAAACATACCTGATACTGGCAATGATATTCATAGTCTACATTTTTTTATCTACCTTCTTTATGTGACGTGAATTCATAAGAGACTATTGACTATTTTAGTTCTTATGCATTTTTTTTCAAAAATATTAATATTCTTATTTTCATTAAGCCAACTCACATCTCGTATGCGTTCGTCTGGGGGTGAGACACCTAGTCGAAGAGCTACACAGTTGCGTAATTGACGCACTTGGTCCAGGAAATGCAAGGCTCCTGGAGATCTATCACTTTCGGTCTGCAGTACCAGCTTACGAAACCTGAAATGGAGATCAAATCATGGAGAGGGTCTAAAGAGTGATTAAAATAAATTTGACTGATATATGTTGCTTGCTAAGCCTGAAAGTTCTTATACTGAAAATAATATTGAGGTATGAGAAAATGTAATTTTTCAAGTACTAAAGTTCAAATAGATAAGTTAATTCAATATCTTGTATCAACAGAAGGTGGAGGTAGGACCTAACTAGATAAGAGACAGAAAATGTCATATTGTAGCCAACATTTAAAAATGAAATATGCTGAAACAAAAAACTTCTTTCCTTTCATTTATTGTGCCACTCTTAAAAGCGAACGCATGTACGAGCCAGCATGAAACAGATGTCTTGGCACAGATAAGCTGTGATTGGCTGAATTTTCAAAAAATTACAATATAAAAATGAATACTGCACTATAACTTGATGTAAGGCTAGGCATGAGGAAATGTATTACCATCAAGTACCATTTGATTTGTTTCCTCATACTGTGTCCAAATTACAACCATTTAGGTGGCATTGTTTGCAAATAATATATTCTGGTTCTAAATGTGATAAGCGCCAACGCCACCACCGCCGTCTTTCATTGATACAAGCATAGAATACTTGAATAAATGCTGTCAAGTTTTTTAACTTCTGCACAAATGTAACATAACCTTTTGAAGAGATACTGCCAACTATTTAATGTATCATATGTTGCTTGAATGCAATTTATAAAATGAGCTTTAAATAACAGTCGAGCTTTTGTAATATTAGTGAGGGACTTCACTCATCACAGTGTAAAGACTTATTAATATATATAACACTACGTTTTTCACAATTCTGATTACGAGTGCATGATAGTAATTCAAACTATACTATTAAATTCATACAGTAGGAACATAAAAATTATTCGAGGTAAGCTGCTTCATCTTTTCTTCACCCATTGACATTATATATATGTAATATATATATATATATATATATATATATATATATATATATATATATATATATATATATATATATATATATATATATATATATATATATATAATATATATAAATATATATGTAATATAATATATATGTAATATATATATATATATATATATATATATATATATATATATATATATATATAATATATATAAATATATATGTGATATAATATATATGTAATATATATATATATATATATATATATATATATATATATATATATATATATATATATATATATATTTATATATATACATATTGGCCTATATACTATTTTTTTAATGATAAATATATATTATTTATATTTGTATGAACCTACAAGGAATGATAATGCTGAACACCTGTACGCTAGTGTTGAGGGATAGGAAAGGTTGTTGATCGGAACTTTCATCTCGAGGATACAAGCATAAATTCATATATCAAATATAACCACATACCATCTTGCTTTGTACATATATTTATGAATTCATTGCATATTTGTGGATACCCATTCTAGACTATGCATTTATAACATATACTGTAAATTGACTAGATTTTTTTCATTATAGCCTTCGGCATCGCTAATATACTTGGACATTGCTGATATTTTGTTTTTGTGTACAGGGACAATAGGTATAGGTAGAAAATTGTACACAATAATGGTGCCTCAAAAATTTGTGAATATATGGACTAAATTCCAAGACATTGTTATTTACATTTCTATGGGTTATTTCTATTTGACTGGTGATGATTATGATGACCAATAGCTACGTTATTTAGGGTTACAAATGAACAACAAACAAGCATTATAGACCAATGTTAAATAATGCAAATTGAACTTGAACCTATGTCCTACTTGACGTCAGTTTCAATATCAGAACTGAACAATACAAGTGAAAATAGATTGACATCATGATGTACTAGTACTCTACTTATGCTCTATGACTTCAAATATAACTTGTACATTTCAATCAATATGAATTTGCAAAAATGGATTTTAGAAGACAACCTGATGATACTGAATAAAACATACTGGCCTGTAGCTAGCACAAAATGGAAATAACTATGATGGTAATCAAGATCAAGTAAGCATGGGATAAAATGTTCTTTTTTGAAAGCACCAATGGGTCGCATTCAAAATTTTCAATACTATTTCATGACTTCTAAATTAATATTTTTATGGCATTTTAGAATGAAATATGAATATGGGGTAGTTAGGGAACTTGCCACCATACATTTATGTGTAATTGCAAGAGTTTAAATAATAATAATAATTATTATGCTGGCAATTAATTTGAAGAAGTCTTCATAATTAAAACTGCTTCAATTTTTGTAAAGTTCGTTGAGAAAGCTACTGCAGTTGTATAAGAGCCTCTTCAATAAATCAATACACAGAATAAAAACATTATAATAAATGGGAACTAGTGTGTCACCTAGGTTTAGAGTACAGCATTTGCATGATTCGACAGATGTTCGGCTCTTCTCTCGGTTGGAAGGAATTTAAGTAACCAATGCTGCCCCATGAGTTGTGATGATCATCCTATCATGTGCAAATAGATATCAAATTAATAGCTTTGGTAATACAATGGAACGTCTATATATTGTTCCTGGATACATCGGTTTCCTGCTTTTATCGTTCTGTTCTAACCATTTAACCAATGTTGAATTTTCCTGCATGTATGATTTTTTTCCTGGTTCCTTGAAAAACTATACAATATTAAATGAAAATTCGATTAAATATATGATACTGTACTTATGGTATCATATATTTAATCTTGAGTCCCTAGTGACCGTCCATGGGTCTGTCCGAGGGTGAGGGTAGCTGGAGCGAATTGAGAGGATGAGGTCAGGGTTGGACTGGCTCACAGGGATAGGAACCGGGAAATCCCAAACAAGGTCTCGACCGTATTGGAGGCCTGCGATCCCAACACCAACTTGATCAACGCATTATAAAAATTATCCATCTGTTACTGACATAGTTTGTGACCATTTCCCAAATCCAAAATCACGAGAATGTTTCAACCGATTGCTGCATAACAAACAACAAAATAATCGAAGACGAGATGGGAGTAGGAAGTAGAGGCTTCCAAAAATCAACGAAAAAAAGGCCAAGTTCAGTTCAAATTTAGGCCACGTGGAAAAAAAGGATTGCCCAACAGGCGACGTTTATTGCCTACTGATATGGAGATATGGGAGCTTTCACCACAGGCACGTCGAGAGCCCCAGCCGTGGCTGCACGGGGAGGTGTGTAGACGAGATTGGTTTATTACCTCATGATGCAACATATTATTTCACTCTGGTTCTCTCTCTCTCACTCTCTCTCTCTCCCTCCATAACATGTGCGCGTATTACTCACTGATGATATTTGCTTACGATGCGGCCGGGCCTACTGCGAGTGGCTGGCAATGGGACGTAAATGGGACCGAGATTCGATTCCCGCCATGGTCGGCCACCCAAACAGAAGTTGCTGTTCAGTCTGACACTTAATGAGATGGGAAAGTCTTGAAAAATGTATGAAGAATAAGAAAATTGAGTTGGAAGAAGAGAGGAAGTTCCGAGAGGAAAAGGCTGATGGTGGAAAGGAAGAGGGAACATGCTATATGGTGGAAATGCTGCATCAGTGTTGGGAGGGGACTATCTCGAGTTGTTGCTTTGCTTGCTTCATATTGAGGTCGAGTCGGAATGCGCTCTGTGATCTATATACAAAATTCACATTCGTTGAAATCATCATTCATTAACTGTGGATAATTCTGACAGTGTATCATACAATGCACATATTATGCTTAATTGCAATTGGTGCAAAAACATTCCTGAAATATTAACGTGTCTTATACTAATAAATAACAGACGTGAAAATGAGAGGTAGATTATTATATGCCCACCAATATTACAAGCGATAGGACTGCTAGTGAAAGAATAAGTGCAGAAAACGAGAACTGATTTCAATTCGTTTCCACACGATTCGCGCTATCTAATTGCCCGGGTAATTTTGGGAATGGAAATTTAAAAAAAAAATTGCATTCACATCACTCCTTCCAAACCTTGCTGATTTATTACAAGTAAGCTTATGAAGCTTTTCAGCTGACGACTTCGAAGAGAAAATATATCCCTTTATTAACTGTTATCAGCTAGTCAATGAATATAAGCAGGAGCGGCTGGCCCAGTTGGGCACTAGGACTCTAGCCCCACTGGCCCTCCAGAAAAGGCAGAAATGAATTGAATTTTGATTAATAAAATAAATATTAATTGAATAAAAACAATTTAATATTCAAATATGAAGTAAAAATAACCCTATATTATTCAATTTGGATATAAACGTGAAAAAATCGTTCAGCATTTGACAAGCAAGTTTCTACTGTACGCTGTAGATCTCGTGGGGCTCAGATGTCAGTGAGCCCAACCACAGGTTACTATAAGCATCTGACGCATACGCAAAGCATAAAATACAGTGTATATTATGGCAGCAAAACAAGTGTCGATGGGCTTTTCTCGTTTGAGCCCCAACTCCGCTCATCGCACAGAGACTGTGTATCAGAAACGTTCGCTCATCGATGATGCATGAATCACCAATGCCTCACAAAACACATCGTTCCCACCCACCCGGCCAGACTTCAATGTTCAAGCACTATATTAATGGAATTAATTTGTTCAGCCAATCTATCAATTTTAATTTCATTATTATTTTATTTATAGATAACATGTATCAATTTCTTCTGTGGTATAGACCCTATATTTGATTACATTCTTATTGAGAACTACATCGAGAGCTGAAGAAATGAAATAATCTCCACTTTTCTTCCAAATTATCAATATCTGCACTTTTCACGGAAACGGCAGTATACTTAAAATGATATGTGTATTCAGCAAGACTATGATTTAGCATCAATTTGCACTAATATGGTTCTTCAAAGAATTTCTGAGATGTTATAAATGGAGTAATGCAGACTAATATGTCTTGCCATCAATATATTCCTATCACCCGCTATTACTCGTGTATTCACGTTAATTTGTACTATTATTATTCTATTATTCGGAGGTTTGGGTAGAAGACCATTCTCTTAGATGAACCCAGACTACTATGAACAATGTTCCCATATGTATCTTTCAGCTTCATCTTTATAGCTCTATTTGATCGACTACACGAGCGGATACGTCGGATAATAATAATACCACTGTCATAAAGCACTCATTTTTTATTTTTACATGTTATATTAATTGGTGAATCGATTAGAATATACTTCTCTATATTATTGAGAGACCATTTCAATATGAATAGCATTGATACATAATTCTGCATTTAACTCATTACCTGTTTACAACAACAGCTACCTAATCACTTTTACCAAGAAGACTGTATTCTATAGGAATAAAATATTATTGTGCTTTATTGGATGAGCGTAGCGAAGACTCGATTTCACTGTACTTGAAAAATCAAATGTGTTTTTTTGTTTTTTTGTTTTTTTGTTTGCACTCTACAGGTCAAACAAAAATTCAGATCATGATGAAACTTGGCACACACATGAACCCCTATCTGACTTGATGCTGTATAGTTTTGAGGCAAAATCGGTTCTACAATTCTTGAGATAAATCATTTTGAAGTTTTCAAAAAACCCATCTGAATAAGCCAGGCGGAAAAAATGACAAAGTGAATGTTCTTCGAAATTGTTCAAATTTTCACAGAACTTGAACAACATAATAATATACATTATTACGGACTTTTACAATAATCGGATGTGACGTTTCGGAGTAAAAAATTAAAAAATGCGATTTTCATCATGTTCAATTTCATTCATTAGAATAGCCTACGAATACTATCGATCAGATCTATATACAGAAGGCTGGGATTTGATAATTTGGTATATTTGATCTTAATTGAAAAGATTAATTGTTTTATTCAGATCATTTAGATGAAGATATTATGAATGAAAATATTGACATTTATTTTGTGAAATATTTTATTATTCATCGCAACAAATACTCAACTATTAGACGACAGTTGGACATGGATACATCTTCGAAATGACTTGTATTTACAAACATTTCAAGTTCCCAAATTTAACTGATTTAATGGATAAATATAATCGATTTTCTTATTATTTACTAGAAATAATGAATACGAGTGATGACATGACCACGCTGCACGGTTTCACATGTTTATTCTATTTCGATATTTCCAAAATATCAATTTAAAAAAATAATAATCACTTCATTTTTTTTTATTCGCTCTCTAGGGTCTTTCACACGGTTTCACATGTTTATTCTATTTCGATATTTTTAAAATATCAATTTAAAAAAATAATAATTACTTCATTTTTTTTTTATTCGCTCATCCATCAACGCGGAAACACATAGCGCGTTTTCCTAGTATTTACATAAGCCTACCCTTCGTTCTGTATAAACTTTAGTCACTCATTACATTTATCTGTTCAAAATAAATAATTAATCACTTTCATCCAGAATACTGTACTCCATAGCAATAACATATTATTGTAGTTTGTATTTACACACCCTTTGTTTTGTATAACTTGAGTCATGAGTTTGGGTAAACAAACTCTCAAGTCACACTAACCACCCTTGATTTTATTGACATTAACTATCATCCTTTTCATAAATCTATTACTTTTTCCATTTAATAAAACCAGAATGACGATCATCTTGAGATCAGTCTAGATTCTCTCTTCGCCACTTCAACATGTCTGAAATAGATTTCGAACTATGTCTTTCTAGACGCCATCAATATATCAATATAAGTATATGTACGTTACTACTCGATCATTTTCGATTCATTTTCATTAGTATTGTAATTAAATTGTAAAGTGTTATAATGACTTGTATCTTGTGCAGATAGCACATATGTTGCTAATAAACATGAATTAATTAATTAACTAATTACGGTTATTGAATAATGATAATAAACTACTTGGTAATAAGTATGACTCTTTCTCTGGTAAGCCATAAAACCTATTGCATAAAACATAAAACCTAAGCTATTGTTCCTGTGACTGGACTATCACATTTGTACCCTCGTTCAGTGTGACAGTTGAAACCCCGAGTTATTAAATAAATTCCCAGCTTAATGCTATGGGCGTCCCCATGTATCCTTCGAATTTCGACCGCACTTTGTAATTATGTCTATAAAGACATTGGTGACAGCAACGCTATTATTGTGAACATTCATGCTGACTGAACTATTATTGATTCATCTTTCTCTTTATGACAGCATCATAATAATCTATCAATTTTATCAATCAATCCCAACTCCATCACACCACTGACCATCCGCAATTCAAATTAGATATAATATACTCCATACAATGCCTGTTAATTTATGAAATAGTTCATTTCAAAACGTATGAAATAGGGCTTACAAACTCCTTCTCTTATCTCTTCGATTGCGCCCCACCTAATTCAAAGCACACCAGCCGCGACTGAATATAAGCCATTTGACACGTCCCCATAACTCCAGAAATATGATGACCAGCTATCTATTTAGAACTGGTAGAGAGATGGTATTGTGATTGTTCAAGCTAAACCACATCTACACCACATGTCGACAAAGGGAGAAGTGGGGTGGGGTGAGGATGCCTGAAGAGTATAAGTTGACATTTAGCAATAGGAACAAATATGAAAGGATTATTCTTATAACTTTTTAGTGTTGTATTGTCATGACTACAAAAGAGTTCGAAGAAGGATGAGTTTGGGGTGGTTGTAAGATCGTTTCTGCGGGCCATTATCTGGGTGCCTTTAATGCAAATGATTTTGAAAAGATGTGGGTTGTATGGCGTGGACAGTTTATTCACTTTAGTTTGCCGACATAGGAATTGGTCTCCCATTTTGAAAACGTTGGGCTTGACTCTTCTATTCTTTTCTTTTCCTCATGTTTCTTTGCCCTTACTTTGTTCTTCTCGTCTTGTTGTAGAATCTCTTGCATTGCACTCACCAGGTTTTCTGACAGAGATGATATTTTAGTATTCATCTTTCTTCCAAACATCACTTCATATGGTTATTTACCTGTGGTGGAATGAGGCGTCGCACCGTAGTTCAGTAGGTAGTGATTGATTTCTGCTTGGGCAGTCTTCTTTTCAAGGCAAGCTGCTTGCACAGCCTTGCAGAGTGCTCCAGTGGAGCTTTCGGCTTGGCCATTTGCCTCTGGCCAAGGTGGTGTTCCTTGGTGGTGCTTCACATTGTATTCTCCTTCCTCTCCCTGTTAGACCTACCCTAGTGGCTAGTCCAGAATTAATATATATTGACCAACTGCTTGACAGCTAAAACACTGACAGCTAGAACACTGACAGCTGTCAGAAGGACAACAGTTGGTTAGTAGGTCAAGAGTTATTGAAAGTACCGATATATAGAAGATTCAATTTACTATGCTCCCTGTTTATTAGTTCTAACAATCAGATGTGTCGATCCCGCAACAATCGCGTAAGAAAATTTACATTAAGGCAGTATCTACGGCTTTTAGCAGTATCGTTGAGACTTTTCAAGCGCATTAAGAGTCTGGGAGGAGAGATGCTAGAAGTAAAGACAATTATGTGAGGTTGAGCTCGCTGCAATGGACTATTGTTCGTGCAATTTTCCATATCCCGGGTACCCGGGTGAAAGATGAATAGCCGAGTGATGTGTTACCTGAATCGGGTACCTGAAGGTATCATTAAAGTACTTGATCATTTTAATGCTTTTTACATTTGCAACTAAATTTTTAGACATTATTACTGGCTGATATCAACTGATTGAGTATCAAATAAAAGCTTCAGAACTCATGTATTACCGATGCGGGTATTTAATATTTTTTACCTCATGCTGGTCTCATCCCAAGTCTCATTTCACTCTTGATTATATATAAACAATTAAAAATGAACACATAAACATTGAGAATGAAAAGATAAACAACATAATGAGGAATGTAAAGTACAAAATCTTTCAACAAAACAGAAAATGTAACATGGAAAATTTCTGAACTGAAGTCTTTTAGAGTTCAGAGTTGAGACCCAGACATATTTTTAATTCTTTATACACATGAAATTGATTTGATAACAGCAAGTAAGCCATTTTGAAGAAATTTATATTGAAAAACTCCTCATAAATTTATGAAGTGGGTAAATGGGAAAGAAAGAACAGCAGCGTACTGGGATTCTCTACTGAGACTTTCTACTCTACTGTGACCAAGGCAATAGCCAAAACGTCATAATCTTGTGTATCCTTTTCATCTCTGTGTTCTATCTAAGGGCTCTCCACTATGAGTAGGCCTTTCTCTATTCATAAATCTCAGAAAGCTGCTGTTCTTTCTTTCCCTTTCTTCCAATTCATGTATACAGCCTCAGACTATTTTCCTTTAGACACCTCCTCATAAATGTATCTATCAGAAAACACCCTAATTCTAAAACACTTGAACAATGTAATATGTACCTTATCTTTATGAATCATTATTCCATATTTGGCTGGCATGAGTGTAGTTCTCCGTGGCATTGCTGTCGTATATTTCAAACACTTCGCTACTAACGCTCGCTCATCTGGTGTCAGATGTGGGCGTAATATTTGCATATTATCAGCAACAAGTGCAGGCAAGCTGGCCTAACAACATTAGAAACAAAGACTGATTCTGAATATCGTTACTCTAGGATAACTCATTTCACTGATTTTGTGATCAATAATTGTACCTCACTGTACAAGTAACTGCACTGTACAGTAACTAACTGTAACTTGTACTGCAGTACAAGTAACTAGATTAGCATGGCAAAGACTTCCACTTCACTTTGAACTGTTTTTTTTTCATTACACAGCCTACAGTCAGTTGATGTAACCAATCCACTTGAAATTTTTTCTGGACATTGCTGACATACCAGAATAGATATCCATATTTGTTTTCAGCAAAATCGGTCAGACACGTTTTTTGTAAAATATTATTGAAACTTCGAAAATTTTGAAACTTCTGAGTTTCAATTTTCCAATTTTATCCGATTGAAATGAAAATGCCACAAAATGTTGATATAGTTGTAGTAAGTTTTCTACCAACTTCAAAGAAATCTGGTTTGGCCGTTTTTAAGAAAATAAATGTATTGTATTGAAAAAATGTGAAATATTGAGTCTCAAATTTTTTTGGATAATCCGTTTTTAAGAAAATAAATGTATTGTATTGAAAAAATGTGAAATATTGAGTCTCAATTTTTTTTGGATAATCATGATTATCCAAAAAAATTTGAGACTCAATATTTCACATTTTTTCAATACAATACATTTATTTTCTTAAAAACGGCCAAACCAGATTTCTTTGAAGTTGCAACCAGTATGGGCTGTATAACAAAGGCAGTGATCAATGAAAGTTGCAGAATCAAGGTGTTAGGTTTCGAGGAGATTTCATTTAAATATCTCGTTCATCTTACAATGCATGCACACTCTTCTATACTAGGCCAGTTCACCCGAGGCATTGCAATGTCACCGTTGGAATTTCAGCCTTCCAATGCTGCTGTGTGAATCAACAAAACATTGACATTGGCAGGCTGAAAGCTTTTAGATCTTGGTTCTAAACCCTGGCATTGGAACCCTAGCCTTCCAACGGTAACATTGCAATGCCTGGCGTGGACTGGCCGTTAGCTCATCTCAATGCACCCCTACTGAAATTAGATGGTAGATCTAATCTCTAACAGGTCCCTATTGTCTCCATGAAAAGCCTGTAAAATGTCTCTGTTTCAGCCGTTGTTGGTCCCCACTTAGTCTGTGTATTGCCCCTGCTCTACGAGTTAATTACCCTTTCAATCATAACCCTTCAATTATATCTACCGTAGCCAAATTTGTCATTAACTTGACTGTTGAATTACGCCATGTTCATGAGACCCATGTAAAAGGAGAAATATTTTGTAGGTTCAGACGAGCGGCTGGATGTATTAATTTTTGCTAGAAAAAATAATACAACTATACGATCATTTGGCTGTGGGCCGTCCCCCCCAAAACGGCATAATTAAACAGTTGGTTAAATGGTGCAAAATTTAGCTGCAATTATTTAGAGTTATGTAAAGGTAACACGCAAAACAGGGGCAAGACATGGCAAAGTAGATGATTTGAACCCGTAGCTGTTAAGCTATATAGCTGCCTTGTTGACAGCATATTATCTTTTGGGGTCTTGACGACAGTCAGGACTATGCCATGTGATAGTAGAATCACGTAATCCAGCCCAAAATCAATTGTTGAACAGTTTTTGCAAATTTGTTGTAGTCTTCATTGCACTCCTCATCATCATGTTAACTTAACAAGTACAAGTGATACCGTAGACTGGACACTGAATGCAGCAATGGAATGTAGTGTGACAGATAAAAACTGGTTAAACACCCCTATTCTACCCTTGCTTCATTTCAAATGGTACATTGCCCAAGGCTATAAATACTTCCAACACAATAACGTTCGACATTCCAATCGATTCCGAAAAACAGAAAACTTCTACAGTCAGTGAAAAGTCGCTATATTGCCCTTGAAAAGGTCTTCGATTGGCCCTGTTTTACCCCTATTTTGGCCATTCAATATCACTCCATTTTCGGCACTGTTTCACTGTGTGGGCGCTATGCACCCGCATCTTTCTGCAGTCTGTTTGCCTATCTATGCACGGCTGTATTCCATCCCTTAAGACTCAATAGTCCGTTTCATGGGTGTTACTTCAGTAAGAACATCTACTGCATTTTCATCTAGTTCCTTATATTACAGTATCAGAAGTAGTTTGTTCTTACGGCCAGCTCCAGCTTGCATATTGTTTCATCAAGAACATGAAGGATTCTGTCACTTTCAATAGCAACTTCTACATCAAGTTGGCGGATTGCTAATTTTGATGGACTCAAGTCCACTAAAGACGTTTTTTGTACAGGCATTTTTTTACTGTTTTTCCAGTAGGTCTACTTCCTGCATTCCATCAGCTCAATTTAAAATTCATTCAGGTATGAAAGTTTAGTTGTAATGAGTTTGAGCGGCTTAAAGACAATGGCATGACATCTATGGTAAATGTGTTGTTGACTGTAATTGTCAGCAATATGATTGTCAGTTACAGCAAAGCCACCTAGATCTACTTTTTACTTTGGACACTATGTAGTGATACCAACATATCTCATTATAATATAAAGAAGGTGACCCAACTCCCATACAGATAACATGGAAGGCATTCATGGTTTCTTGCAGTCAGTTCAGAGCCAAATGTTCCGATCGACTGTTGCGATTAGGCGTATTCCCTCGTGAACTAGATGTAGATAAGAGTGGCTATGGTACCGGTGGCATTGTTGAACAAACAAAATGTATAATTCTCGTAAAAAACAAATGCAACTGCTAACATAATTATTCTACTGAGCCGTGTATAGCATTGTCGAGTATTGTTATTTTATATAGTTTGATATAAAAGAGATAGTTGCGCTACACGCAATCGTGACCCTGACTCAGATTCTGACACCGAAAATATTTCACTTTTAAGACCCGAGTTGCAGCACCCAGAGGCGTAGCGAGGAGGGGGGGGGGGGGGGGTAAGAGTCCCCGGGCGCCGAACTTAGGGGGGCGCCAAATCGATTAAATAATTACATAATTATATACATTTGTTTGACCGTGAACAATTTTTCATTTCTATCATATACATTTAGTCTGCATTTAGCCTGAATTGAATACATAATTTGCCAAGATTAACCCTCGGCCTAGGTTACAAGCTATAGCTGTATAGATGAATAATAGCCTTATTATCCTATCCTAATACTCCACAAGTCAGAAATTCTTGTAGTGTGTTACATAAAAAGAGGCAAGTATACTAAACAACAACCATGACAAATTCACTTGTCAATAAATTATTAAATATCTGCATTGAATTCCAACAATTGCGGGAATATCATAATATTGAGTCAGCTACCGCCGGCGTAACGCTGGACGGACTGGCGGTTTCTTTGACACAAAAGGCACCGCCTGTACACGTGCAGATCGCCATACAGTGTACTCTACATATACATTACTAATAATCTCAAGTTTCAATTGAAACTGAAACTGAAAGTCAGACACATGCATGCGTACTCTCTTGTGAATCATTGAGAGTATTATACACATATACAATTTTGGTCAGTTTTGCTTAGTGCTCGCGCGGAGGTGCATGTATTCATTAGCAAACGCTGGCTTTAAACAACGACGTGTTATATGTGAATGAGTGTGCATATTATATTCTTGCGTTTTGACTTTTGACAGTTTATTCATTGTAGGTGGTGTATGTCTTGACTTTGGAAATATTTACGACGTCGATGTGGATGGGAGAGAACTTTACACGGAGATATGTGACTCCAAAATGCTCCTGAATGCCCGACAAGACGTATCACCGAAGACTCCTCTCGACTTGTTAAATTTCATAATTTCCTACGGTGAAGACGTTTTTCCAAATTTGTGCATCGCTCTTCAAATTCTTTTGACAATTTCAGTATCTATTGCGAGTTGCGAACGATCATTCAGCAAACTAAAACTAATTTTAACATATCTCCGAACGAAAATGGGCCAAGATCGCCTCAGTGATCTCGCGGTTTCAAGTGTGGAAAGGGAAACCCTGGATAAAACCAATTTTGATCACGTGATTGATCAGTTTGCGGCTGCAAAAGCACAGAAAGTATATCTTTGAAGTGATGATGCGTGTCTTGTGTGTCCAAAATCAGATGCTTACATTATGAGGTACGTTTAGTTAATAGTTATAGAACAGTTCAAACCATGTTTGTACCTTTAACAATCCCTTATTTTTCGCGAACTTTCCTTGTATGGCTTTTTGAACTAAGACATATTTCTTTTGGTCTTCTGATGCAGACGACTTGCATGTTTTTTTACAGGAAAAAAAACATACGACTGGTTTCCCTGTAAATTGTGAGGGGGGGGGGGGGGGGGGGCGCCAAAATAGTTCTTTCCCCGGGCGCCAAAAACCCTAGCTACGCCTCTGGCAGCACCTCCTTTTGAAAATAGGATAACATAGGTTGTCATCACTACATCACGACAGAACCATTGCTGAGATTTACTGCTTTCTAGATTAAATATTTACCAAATGGAGTACATATATTTTATAGGAGTCAAGGTGTGTCAAGTTTTCGATTATACCAGAGTCGATAAAGTAGCATAGGTGGCACTACTTCAACGACTAAAATTGTACCTCATTTAGATATCTCGCTCATCTTACAACACATATGTTGTGTTTGCCTGGTATTATGATAAAATAGGTGGGTATCAATAACTACATGGTGATTCTGCTAATATTTCTATCTATTTGATGAATAAAAACAGTCAATTGAATTATTTTCTTCGAAACGACTGGTTCGAATTGTATACAAAATTGTAACAGTGTGTATCATTCGGGGAGGCTGCATTTGACCATCCTGAAAACTGCCCATCCGATACCTCAGAGAGATTGGAATTAAATTAATAATTAGGGCAATATAAAATCCCCAACCCGCAAACTATCCATCCTGAAAACTCACCGTCCATATCAAATATTATCAACTAGGCAAACGCGTTATGTGTTGCCGCGTTGATGGATGAGCAGGAACATATCAACTTATGTTTGGATTGGTTATTATATATATCCACCGAGACGCGTGGCCGAGTGGTAACACACTGAACCGTCATTCGGGAGACCGGGGTTCGATTCCCGCCATGGTCGACCATCGTGACAGGGGTTTTTCGTGGTTTCCCTCTGTCGTTCAGGTTGATACTGGGATGGTTCCTTAACAACAAGCCACGACCGACTCCTTCCCACCATCCAAAACACCTAATAAAATAACCTTTCATCTAATCATCCCATCATCTCATCCATCATCCACCAACGCCAATAGATCGTAGCCATAAGTATAGTGCGTCGTTAAAACCCAATATAAAAAAAATATATATATATCCACTTTGAGATCCAAACAATTACGTCACTGCCATCCTATTTCCTAATTAATTTCTATGATAATAAAGAAGCTTTGTTTTGATCGTTTACAATTAATTGGTGACACCTATTGCTTGGATTTAAGAAGGTCTGCTCAAGGCATTTATTGGTATCTTAATAGCTTTGAGTGATTTACAAAAATTACATTATATATTTTTTTACATCAAAACGGCTGATCCGATATGAGTGAAAGTTTAGAATAATGTTCATCATTATTATGATGAAATTACCTGAGAATTTGAATTCTCTCGGATGAAATATTCTCAACGAATTTTTTCCTCCGGGTTATTCTCAAGGGATTTTTGAAAACTTTGAAATGAGTTTTCTCAGAAGTGGTTCAACTGATTGCGCCTCAAAACTATACAGTATCAAATTAGATAAGGACACTTGTGTGTGCCAAGTTTCAACTGATTTTTAATTTTTGTATGACCTGTGGAGTGCAAACAAGAAAAAAAAAAAAAAAAAAAAAAAACTTTTTCCGAGTATGGTGAAATTGAGTTTTTGCTTTGCTCATCCAATAAATATAATTCAATGCTTTTTCCGACCAGCCAAATCTTATGGGCTGTGGTACGCCATTTTCCGCCCAGCCAAATCTTATGGGGTTTTTAGAAACTTTGAGATGATATTTCTCAAAATCGGTTCAACCGATTCACTCCAAAAACTATACAGTTCCAAGTTGGATGAGTTAACCTGTTAAAAAAATTTCATGTCAATCAGTAAACCCCTGCGACCTGTGCAGTGCCCACAAAAAAAAAACACACACAGACAAAACCCTATAAGAGTGGGATGGAGACTTCGCCACGCTCATCTAACTAGCCAACCGCAATATAAGCGTTGTAAGATGAGCGAGATATCTGATCAGGTATAACAGTTGTTCAAGTAGTTTTACCCTTGCTACTTTATAAAATCTGGTATTCTACACACCTTGATGCATATAAAGAAGACTTAATTGTTGGGCAAATATCGAATCTAGAAAGCGCAGTGAATCTCGGCAACCTGAATCTGCTTTAATTTCTATAATAATATTTGATGACTAAAAACAGATAATTTAATTATTTTCTTCAAAACGGCTATTTTAAATTGGATACGAAATCGTGATAATGTGTATCATTCATTTATACACATTCACAGAAAATTTCATTCCATTTGGAGAGATTTTATTTTTCAATTTTTCTTGCCCGGCCTAATCTTATGGGGTTTTTAGAAACTTTGAGATAATGTTTCTCGATTCATCCCAAAAACTATACAGTTCCAAGTTGGATAAGTTTGAGTGTACAAAAAAAGTCTCATGTCGATCAGTCAACCCCTGCGACCTGTGCAGTACCTATGACTATCAATAACTACGTTATTGATAGTCATAAAAACCACAACACAAAAAAAGTACCCCAAAAAAAAAAAAACACACAGACAGAGCCCTATAAGAGTGGGATGGATCTTCGCTTACGCTCATCTAATAAATGATACACATTGTCACTATTCTGTATGCAATTCAAACCATTCGTTTTGGAGAAAAAAATTAAATTAACTGTTTTTATTCATCAAATATTATTATAGAAATTAAAGCAAATTCAGGTTGACAAGATTCACTGCTTTCTAGATTTGGTATTTGCCCAACAATGAAGGATTTTTTATATACGTCAAGGTATGTAGAATACCAGAGTCAATAAAGTAGCAAGGGTAGAACTACTTCAACGACTTTTAAACATTATTCAGATATCTCGCTCATCTTACAACGCATATGTTGCATTTGCCTAGTAAACAGAATTAAATGTTTTGAAACTGCCCATCCCGCAAAGTGACTTCCAGAAAACTCCCTATTCATATATCGAATATTATTAAAAAACATAATTAAATGTTTTGTGACTGCCCATTTTGTGAGCTCACCATCCTTATAGAATATTATCTATCTATCTATCTATCTATCTATCTATCTATCTATCTATCTATCTATCTATCTATCAATACATAATATTCGATATATGGATGGGGAGTTTTCCGGATGGTTTTCTGGTTCCGGGGGCAGGGTTGGTGGGTTGCTGGTTGTGGAGGATGGTTGGCAGAGGATTGGATGAAGTAGCTTGCAAATGAGTGAGGGGTTGGGAGATGAAAGAGAGGAAGAAGCAGGGATGAATTAACCACGGTTGAGAACTGGGGCACAACGAGACTTGGTTATCTATTGGTGAGCAAGTTCCCAGCGCCTCAACTCTAAGGGTTGGCATGTGGATGGGAGGGAACGGATTATGCGGGCTGTGTCGTCAGGGTTGATATTGCAGTCTACCCTGTGGCCATTCATATGGGTATGAAGGGCAATGGTCGTTACGTTTTAATTGGTAGATGACGTTCTCCGTTTCGCAGTTATTCCGTAAGAGATAGGATAGGAGAGACCTGAGGCGTGGCTGTTGAAGGTGGTGGAGGGTGAGTGGATATTACAGGTTTTACATCTGGGTTTTCGACTGGGACATGAGCCATGTTCTTCTTACGAGGAACTGATTTTGTGGTAGGTGTCGACTAGGAGAGTACGAAGGTTGGGGGTACGTTTGAAAGAGGCTCTGGGTGGAACTATGATCTAGACTCTATGTTTGAGTTGAAGATGATAATATGTTGAAGCCATTTTTTAGGATGTTGTTTGTATGGGCATTCGAGACAAGGTTAAATTGTGTGCTGGGCAGGATACAGTCTGCTATGGAGGAAGGAGGCATCTTTGTGTTAACCAGTTTGAGAACTTGGTATTCACCATGTAACATCAGTACACGATTCTCTTTAGTAATGAAGTGTTAACAGTATTGTCAAGTTCGTAAACTTTATTACATTCACTTAAATTATTTTCACATTTGTAATTAATTACATTCAACTTGACCTAATAGTAATAGTTGTTAGTACATTTCCTACATTGGTAGTTAATATTAATGAAGTCCAATAGTATACGGTATTATGAATATTCACAATACAGTTATCATAGTTATAGTAGTTAGCTCAACAACCCCACCAAGGGCTTAATAAGTTATTTGGAGGACAAGTCGGTTGACACACCAAATAAACTAAGTATTCGGCACAAAAAGTTGCAGTCATGCGCTCTATCGGCGACTACCGTAAATAGAGTTTGAGGACAGAATTCTGCACGTGTCTATGTTACAACGTTGTTTGTGACTACTTTCTCGCCCCAAAAATGTAAAATGTGAAATTGTTGCAAACCACAGGGTAATTCTGTGGCAGGAAAGAACCGCGAATGTTCCTTTAATTTATTCCCAAAATGCGGCAATTCATTTCAATTGATGAAACATAATAGGTTAATTGCAAATGACATGCCTATGTGTAACTTTTTAGATTAATTGCAAATAGCATAATTGTAATTAATTATTTGTCACCATCCATTCCAATTGATGATAAATTTTAGGTTTTAAAAGTGCAAATACTATGTGCCTGTAACGTTTAGGGTAGGCTAATTGTAAATACTATTTTTGTAAATAACATTTTACTGTAAATAATTATTTGACATTGTCCATTTCAACTGATGATATGTTCTGGGTTGATTGCAAATAGGGCCTATCATACAAAAACTATACAAAACTGTTTTGTATACTTCATTATACAGAACAAAAACCGTATAATTAAATAAATTGCTCTTAAAACATAACACATTTTTGATGTTTTCCTTGCAATTGATTTCGTTGGAGTGCTTGGGTAGTCATACATAGACCTAGATTAGATAACAAGTAATGAAAATGTTTACAAAAATCCTACACATTTTACCAATACCTACTGGACAAATTTTAAGCTTGGGTCAAATAGTGTTTTGAAGTAATATCAATGAACGAATTAAAATGTAAGTTACATGGTAAATTAATTGGTTAATGTAGGCCCTGGGCTATATAAGTTTTTGATAGGTTACTAAATAAAGGAGTGAAATAATATAATAATCTAAATTTTCACACAACATTTACGTAGTAATGATAATATATACCTAACTCACAAAAATTGTTCAAACAAATGTGGTGAGGAATATTATTAAAATAATCCGATCCAAGTTTCAATAACATTTTCTCTACAAATGAAACATTTAAATCTACTTGAATAAGTTGGACAGATTTGTCGAAAGATGAACAAAATCGCACGTATAAACGTTTAGCATGGTCATTCCAAGTTGCATTAAAAGCAAAGTAGCCATAGTAAACACTACGGAGAGATTACTATGTCCTCCAAACTTCCGCCATGTTGGATTTTTGACAGCTGCCGCTAGCGCATTCTATAGGTACTTTTTGTGCTGAATAATTACTAACATGGCAACAAACTTTCTAAATGTATGTACTTCAAACAAGATACATTGCTGGTAGTATAATAAAATAAGAATGTAAATTCCGCATAAATAGAACTACAGTGATACCAAAAGTGTCGCTAGTCTAATCGTTGGTGATTAGCTGTTGTGCCAGATTAAGAAACTAGGGGCCTAATAGGGGAAAAAATATCCAGGTAATTATGAACCAACAGTATTCACAATTACAGTAGAACCTCTATTATAAAACGAGAAATTTATAACTTATAAGTTTCTCGTTTATACATTTATTACATTTTATAAGTTTTATTCTTTGATTCAACCCATATGCTTCACATGTTAAATAGTTTCATTAATAAGTTTATCACGTTAATACATTTTTTTAGTCTGGTCCTCTGAGAAACGTATAAAAGAGGTTCCACTGTAGCTATTCACAGTAACAATTATGGCTGATTACCTGCGATGTTGACTGGTCGACACTTCAACTTGGCAGCCAACCATTTGCACAACCACACATTAAAAAATATGTTAAAAAGGTAGGCCTACTTATAGTACCATTGATGTCAACTTTGTATCAGCAGATGACTCAGGTGTATGATTGACCTGTCCAAGCTATATTGAATCATATCTACATTTTTCAGGCACAATAAGCTTAATATTGTAAATATATTAGCTTTTAAGAAGTCGCAATAAAAAAGATGTATTCAATAATGTGATAAAAATTAAAAAATGGCAATACCAATTGATTGTTGGAACTTTGCTGTTTAAACACCCTTCAGACGGTCAATTTTCGTTGCATGAAATTTCACTAATTTTGAAAAATAATTTTGATGGTTTCGCTTGCAATTTCTGTTGCGAAATTTTCATTCTAGTAGCGAGTTTTCGAGATTTGGGTATGATTGACTTTCGAGTTACAACTTTCCTGCGCGCTTTCAGTGTCAATGTATTGCAATTTGCAACTAGCACCTAAACCTAACCCTACTTCAAGAACAAGTTTAGCTTTAGCTGCTCTTGCATCCATGAATTTACACCTACTTGACTTTGGTTTTTGTCTCAACACTAGAACAATAAACAATAACACAACCTAAAAAGCTAGTGTCAAATTGGCGATGAGCATAGTCAAGTTGGCGATGAGCATAGTCAAGTTGACCGAGCATATGCAGTCTACCCTCTTTTTTAGTATGTACAATGGTGAATGACGACGTACGGTTTGTAGATTCTATGGAGCCAATGGAAATGCACGTGACCGAAGGCTCGTCACTCATTGGTCAACCAGGTGAAAGATTTCAGTAAAGTTAATGTAGTTGAACTTTTTGCAATTCCGGCATGCAATTGAAATCTTTTGGTTCTCGTGTGTGGGCAACATAGGAAGCGTGTGTATTCTACTTCACTGAAATTAATTGAAGGAAAAATTGACCATGTAAAGGGGGTATTAGCAAACAAATAATTAAAAAAATGGGGTCAGAGACCATATCCCTCATACTTTGATTCACGAGTCAGGTGTACTGAAAGGCCTACTTGGTGGTTTTGATGAAAGACATTAAACACAAACTTACATCAGTTTAGCACAAAAGTGATAATACTTGGAGAGAATATCATGAATAAAGTATAACAATAAAAGAATATTAAACAAAAAACCAATATCTTCTTGAACGCACGTGTCAAATGATTGAATCATGGTTATTGAGCAAAAACAGTACATTTTCAAACACCAAGTTGAACGATACTTGGAAAGGTGTTTGTTTCTCATGTGCTACTTCAATGCTTTTCAGATCACTTGCAATGAATTTTCTTCGAACTTATTTACTCTAGCAGTTCGAACGACTGAGCCCAACCAAGGCCTTATGAATATTTAACAAGAAATGTGTTGCTGCACCGGTACCGGTACTACAGCACATCTCTGAAGTGTCATATGTCGACCGAGTGTTTTTTTGCTAATAAACATCTTCCCGCACGTCGGGCAACCGACGCTTTTCTCTTTGTCTACGTATGGTTTTCCATCGCATTTGTGTGCTTTCAAGGACTTGTTGACGGCAAAACGCTTATTGCACGAAATACAGACAAAACGTTTTACTTCTGCGTGTGTCTTCAAATGTTGTTTCAAACCTTCGCGAGTCCCAAATGTCTTCTCACACCTGTAATAATTGGACAGTCGATTAGAATAAGCAAATTCACCTATCAATAGAAAGGATTAAAAGTAATACAGAGGAACCTCTTTTATATGTTTTTCAGGGGACCATACCAACAAAATTTATCAACGTGAAAAACTTATTAACCCGCCAGTGGTCACGTGGCGTATACAGGTACCCCACACTCTTACATTTTCAGTTTTTAGCTAGATACCGTGAAGTTTTTTTCCCGTCCTTCTCAGTACCTTCAAGTTGATCCATCTAGTAGATACATCTAACTTGACTTTGTAAAAATTGAAAGGGCCGTGGCATTCCCGCGAAAATACTTTGGGTCCCTACATACCCCACGCGACCACTGGCGTAGCTATTGGTTGATTTTTCTAAGAAGGGTATGTTTGGGCTTTATTGTGTTTATTTGTTCAGATTTAAAGCATATGATGTTGATTCAATACAAATACTATAATAGTGTCATAATTTTTGTATTATGAGATGTTTTAAAGCTAAATAGACTACATTTCTTGCAATTATAGTCGTGAGCCGAAATTCGAGGTTATGTTGACAATAAAATTCAATTTGATCTACTTTTCAGTGCGTTCATAATGAATAATGCAGCAACGTTGCAGCTTTCATTGAGACCGACAATGAGAATGGATTTATTCCACCTGAAGACTTTTATATCGACTTTTATGTGCAAATTTCATATTTTTGCTAAAAATTTAGCCGAAATAATATATGCAATATTCGAAGTTACCTAAAACTGTATTAATTTCAAGTTCATCAAAATATTTCTCCATAATCATATTGTTTGAACATTATCTGTGTTGAAAATAGATGAGCAATCACTTTTTCGTGAATGTGTATAATTTTGAAAAAAATGAATGATAATTGATGCGCAATGTCCGTGAATGTTTGTCCTTGAATAGCAATGCGTGTATAAATCCTCGAAGTATTTTTTTCTGAATCAAAGTTGAGTAAAGAAAGTACAAAACATATGTTTCTAAGCGGAAATGAGAATAAAAAAATTTGGTTCGTAATTTGTTGATACCACTGTATACCAGTTTTTAGTGTGGGGTACCAGGACATCCCACGCCACCATTGGCGTAAATTTACAGGGCGCGCCACTGGGGGGTTAATGAAACAATCCAACGTTTGTTTTAAAAATAAAACTTATAAATGTAATAAATGTATAAAAGAGAAGCTTATAAGTTATAACAGAGGTTCTACTGTACACATTCTAAAGGAATCAAAGTCACATCTCCTGAATTCAGTTAGTTATAAATAACGAACAATCACTGAAGTTACACAAAAACAATAGTGGCTATAACAAATACAGTACTATAAAAGATACTGTAAAATTAATGAGTAAATCATAGTGTCTCTCTACAAATTTCAATCTTTTGTAATTAACTCCATTGTATCGTACAGGTGTGCATAATCTTTGATCCATTCAAGACTCTTCTAGCGGTGTTCCATGGTGCATGCTGCCCAATATGGCAATCAGTCGAGTTGTTGCCGAGATATCGTTGTGCCAACATTTCTATATGATATATATAAGTGTGCCATTCACATAAAGGAGGGACACCACTGAAAATTTGTCTAAAATTCAAAATTTAACTTTTTTCTTCTTTTATAATGAATTAATTTTATATCTACTTTTTGAACTGCTAAGAAATGATGCAAATTGATCCACTGGTATATTTTATATTGAACATAAGCATCTAGAGTCAAACAAAAATCACTTTAAATAGAAGAGAATGCAGTTAAATGTTTGATGGCTATTTTCTTGTCACCTTTTTTTTTCAACGTATTTGGAATGGAGAAGTAAATAAGGTCTATTCTACGGGATGAATTTGCAGTTTTCCTTGTCAATTTTAACACTAGATAATAAATAAAGCTACGCATTGTTATCAGTTGATCTTGAAAATGGCATGCATAAAATAATTGTTGAATTGTTGAAATTGATGGATAACTTCAAATTATAAAGCTATGTGAGATAAATTAATTTGTGATTCCTACAAAAAAAAATGACAAAGTAACGTCAATGCATAATTTTATGAAATGTACTTTCAAGAACACTATAATTTTTTTAAAAACTACTCATCTCAGGCTGTTTTCTCGAAAAAAGTGTCTCGATAACAATTGAAAATATTTAGGTAATTATTAAAAAATGTTGCCTTTAGGGCATATCAGATTTTGTATATATTCTTTTTGGGTGGTGTAAGACCACAATGAAAAAAAAATCACCTGGTGTAAAATGTAGAGCATGGGGATTTCAGTGGTGGCCTCTTAAGGGCTAATGTGAATAGAGGCACCAGTACAGGCACGCCCCATTACATCTCGGCAACAATGCGCAGTATTAATACTAACCAATAGGCCACTTCACCCTCTCCCACCCTTCTCTCCATACGATCAATAAATGGTCTGTACATAAACTAGGAAAACGCGGGATGCGCGTTGTGAGATGAGCTTAGAAGTATGGAAATGTAGAATGAAAAATATTCTGTCGGCTCAATTTACATCTACGGATCCTAGATTACTTCAAACGTTCAAAAACCTCACCTGCAATTTGTTGATATTTATAGTGCTGCAACCTGTCGTATATACACTTTGCAAAACTAATTGATCCAAATATTCAATAAAATGTACACTTTTATTGCGTTTTCTTTGTTATTTCTCATCTGATTGTTGCAAAAATCACTGAAAAGGTGTGTGATAGTATTGTTCATATTTGGTGAAAATTTGAGAGCTTTTGAAGAATTCTTGTTTTTCAAGTATTTTTCCTCCGGATTATTCTTATGAGGATTTTTCAAACTTCACGATTTCTTTTCGGAAAAACCTTTTGACCGATTTTTCTGAATAACAATCCCAGCCTATTCTGGTATGACAGAAATATGTACAAAAAGTTTCAATTCGATTGGTATTTTTTCCTGATCTGTATGCCGCGCACAAAATTAAAAAAAAAAAAACAACATAAAAACGAAGCCCATTCTTTTTCGGTATGTCAAATAGAATTTTCGCTACGCTCACCTAACAAGCCGTACATACATATAGTAGGCCTACTTCTAACGAAGGAATTGAATATATGGTGTGTAATGTGTGTAACTTTATCTGTATCAAGTTGGTACTACTAATATTAAAAGCAGCGCGTGCGCAGATGATTTAAGAACCAGCTAAGTGGAACATGGCGATTAAAAAGGTTCAACATACAGAGATCGTTTGTTATTAAATCAGATTATTAAATTGGGAAAATATATTATGTTTTATAATTACTTGTGGCACTTCTCGCATCTCTCGCCAGTGTGCACCACTTGGTGTTTCTTGAGTAACGACGGCTTTAGGAACGACTTTGAACATATGAAACACTTGAACGGCTTTCCTTGATGATGAACCAGAGACTTGTGCTGACTGAGTCTTGTGCTGTGATTGAAACTCTTACCGCACAACTCGCATATGTGATTACGTTCTGATTGGTGGATAGCCTGATGAACCTGTCAACATTTTACTCAAGTAATAGGCCTATAACTATTCAAAGTCAAACTTGAAGATTAATTATTGATGTTCATTAGAAGGGAGAAAATTAGAAAATTAGAAAAAAACTTATGAATGATTTATTTCACTCAATTGATCAAGTGTAATATTATAACACAAATGTTAACACAAAACACAAATGGGTAGGCCTCTACAATATGTTGACACGAAACATGGATGACACTTCCAGAATTGGAGACGAGTTTCCAACTAGTATATTTCTGCACGTTTATATTTTTAAATTATGAATTTCTTTCACAAAATAACAAACAATAACAATAACAATTATTTCAAACAATTAGCAGGCTCAACTATTCTATGCTAGTTCAATGGACGAACAACTCAGGTGACTCAGATTAGTTGTGTTCGTCTGTCATGAACTGAAATAAACTGGAGTTCATTTTGAGGGGGCGGAGCAACTTGAGTTCAATTCCGTGCAGGTTGCGCTGTTGTTCAGTTCAACTTGGTGTAGGCCTACGTGAACCAACAATTATAGACAAACAGCCACAACCCACCGCGTACCACAAACTATTCGCCACGAATTCCACTGTAACTCAAAATATTTTTCATTTCATTTGTACGCTCATGATGAATTTTGTTATAAAGAATAATGACAATATCGGTTGATAAAAAAAATATTCCCAACCAATAACCTTTGGCCAAAAGCATTTATACAATATTCAAAAGGTATTAGAGAAGAAGCAAGACGCCCGACGCCAGTCCGAGCTAACCAGACATGAAGAATTGATACTAGTTAAATAAGAATATTTGAACAATCATTTTGAGAGCACTGTTGATAAACCAAATAAAACCAAACTAATAAAACTAAACTAATGAATTAATAATAAACTAATATAATAATGAACTAATAATTCATCAATAATTAATAAACTAATAAAACTAACCTTTTGAACTAAACAGTATCCCATTTTCATCAGTCTGTACGTAAAACGTAGTAACATTCAGAGATACCGCCATTTTGCGCGCGTAAAATCTGCTTACATTACTTTACACTGCCTAAACGAGCAGGGGTAACTTTTCTTGCACTTCTTTACACCAACTTACTTTAGTTCACCGTGCATCGACAAACGAACAGCCGAGTGCAAGTTGCACTATTCTGCCCCAAATCAGATGAACGGCCACCAACTGATCGATGTAAGTTGGTGTAGGTTTGTGCAAGTCAGTGCAGACAGACGAACACAACTACCGGTATTGTCCTATATAGGCCTACACCTTCACAAATTTCACCCCAAAACTATGCTATGATAAGAAATTGTACTGAGGGCTGTATGAAGTGTGCACTATTGCATAAGCATGTTTCGTTTCAGCAGGCTCAAAACTTATTTACGTTGAGCATAAAACCTTTGAAATATTATTCAGATGTAGGCCTAGAATATAATATTTACCCTAAATTTTATCGAGGATTATTGAAAATATAATTTTGATCAGTACTGAAAACAATAGGCCTATGCAGTGAAACATTGTTAGTACATTTTTTAGGGGACCAGACTAAAAAACTTTGTACTGAAGTGAAAAACTTACAAATTTAAGGTACTATTTCCATGGGGAGCATATGGGTGGAATCAGGAAATAAAACTCATAAATGTACCGGGGTAATACCGGTAAATGTATTTTAAACAAGAAACTTATGAATGAGGATCTACTGAAGTTATAATTGAAATTACTATGTTGGCTGCATTCTTTTAATTATCAACTAGGTAGGCCCACTGGATTTTTTTTGTGCAAATTCTACACCAAACATGTTCGATTTAGCTGGTGTTAACCGTCTAAATTGAATTTTAAAAAATCTCATTAGAAAAGATTTTTCAATTAAACAATTATCAGAATCACTGATAGGCTTGTGTAGGGCTTGAATCAAAAGTTAAAGTCTGTTTCTGTTTGTTTGAGAGGCCTACCTGATAAATCCTTCACAATATCACATGATTGACTAGTTTGGGCAGGAAGAAAAGAAACTTTTACATTCAAAAGGTTAAAGGTGTACATAATATATAGTGTAGGCTTTATTATTGGTAGGACTACTAGCAAGTTTTCCAATGTTTTTCACTGCTGTTTTTCACATTGTGCTATGCTTCCACTTTTTCTAACAGAATTAATTCAAATTGTAGCATTGGAATAAATTGCAAACCAAGTAATTCTACGGAATAAAATTTGAAAGTAACACATGACTAAATAGGCTACCTGTAGAGAGAACTTCGATGCATATCCTTTATCAC
The DNA here is from genome assembly GCA_964007535.1 of Brachyptera risi. Lineage (NCBI taxonomy): Eukaryota > Metazoa > Arthropoda > Insecta > Plecoptera > Taeniopterygidae > Brachyptera > Brachyptera risi. The sequence goes on from OZ023326.1 coordinate 54,502,544, forward strand.
ATTGGTCACACTTGAAAGGTCGCTCTCCTTTGTGAGTGACAAGTTCGTGTCTGTTGAGTTCACCGGGTGAAATATAGTCTTTACCGCAGAGAGTGCAAATGTAGCGTCTAGGAGGTACGTACTTGACGACAGGCTCACTGGAATGGCATCGAATATGAACCTAAGAAATACAATGAATAGGGAATATTTATTATTGACAAAGTCATCTGGAGAGTGTAGGTCAATAATCAATTCCTAGGTTCAGTGCCTTGGTATCACGTATGAATGGGATTGTGAATGATAATATTTATAATAAATATCATCATCATAATATGAAAACAAATTTCGTTGAAAATTTTCATGATAATTTTCATGAAAATTTTTCAAAAGCTTGAAAATTTTCTATTTTTTTCAAAAATCTTCTTTTATGGAATATAAGTTGTCACAGAAGAAACTGGCGTATGAATTCAGTCTCAGTGATACTAAAACAATTTGCTGAACCACCACATTGAAGGTAGACCTACCAGTAGGCCTATAACAGTGCATTTGCTTAAAAAACTGTCAAGTTCATTAAATTCATTTAATTCCATTAAATTCACAGAATGTTTTTCAATGAAATGGAAATTTTCTGAAAATTTTCATCAAAAATTTCAATAAATTTGCTTTGAAGGTTTTCAATGTATTGAAAATTTTCTGAAAATGTTCAACGTCCCATCACTAGGCCTACTCAGGTCCCAAGGATTCTCAGTGAGTTAGCAAAGTGAAGTCGCCATTGCTTAATAAGAAAATTTAGTGGCTAAAATAACTTAAATTCAGCCTTGAAGTTATAGAGCCTAACATAGTTCGATAAGCCCAAAGTATGGTTTCCACTTCGATTTTTTCCTCACTGTTCGAGTCACACTTACAAATCGAAATTTGGATACTGAGTTTCACTGCGTTTTTTCATCACTGATCACTTTTTTCGGACTTTTTCATAGCATGACTTTGAATGCAAAGAACAACACTAGCTTTTGGATTCAGTGATGACGCACTGATCGGACGTCAAATACAGCGCCTTCTGGTATAGCTGGAAAGCTATATGGCAAGTCAGTTGACAAAATCGTTTTGGTTGAATTTCGTCCGATTTTATTGAAGACGAACTCAAGAACCATTTCTGACACCATCTAATTTCAGTCGCATTCTGGATTGCGAAGGGAATTCCAGTCCCAAATCGTGATGGACGTCAAATAAATTTGAAGTGGGAACCCTGCTAAATAATCTTTTTAAAACTTTTTTGAAAATCAATATGCAGAGACCCAACTATGGTGTACAAAATTGTCCATATATGTCTCATTGAGTAGGGAAAGAAATTGAATGTCACAGTAAAGATTCAAATTAAATTCTAAAATAGGCTAAATTGATTTTTCTTACTTTAAGTGATTCACGTCGTGAGAAATTTTTATGGCAGTGTTCACAATTAAAATTCTTTTCTTTCGTGTGCACAACTTGATGCGTTTTCAACATATAACGTCTGATAAAAGATTTTGTACAACCTTTAAATGTACATGAGTATGGTTTAACAAGACTGTGAACGAGAACTTTATGTTGAGCCATTAACGTCTTGTGAGAAAATTTCTTCCCACACACATCACATGGAATTGCTTCCTTATTATGAGAACCCATATGAGTAGTGAGTGTCCGTTTTGTTGTATAGTTTTTATTACACACTTGACACTGGAACACTGGTTCACCTAAATGGACACGTCGTTCGTGGGTTACAAGCACTGCCATACATAGAAACTTTTTACCGCAAACGAGACAAACTTGCTTTCCCTTCTTATTAATTACTGGGGCCACAAAGTCCGACTTAGAGTCATCTTCCTCGGGCTTCATTTCCTCAACCTTCACAGCTGCATCTTCCTCTTCTTGTTCTCCTTCATCGTCGTCATCTTCAGAACTGGACGTTTCGTCGCTTTCCGAAAATGAATCTTTTTTTCTTCGTCTCGACCACTTTTTTCGTTTACGTTGGGGTTTACATTTAACCACCTTTTTACGTTTTGGCTTTTCACGGTGTGTTCGTTCATGGTGTATCAATGCAATAGCAGAATCGGAAACTTCGTTGCAGTAAAAACAGGAAAGTTCTTTGTTACCATTATGTATAATGCGTTTGTGGTTGACAAGTAATGGCTCTTCTTCAAATCTTATGTTGCAAGGCTTACAGAAGAATCCCAATTGGGAAATTTTAGATGTGGAAGGATTAATTTCTGTATTGTTGGAATATCCAACTGGAGTATTAATATCAAAGTATTTATCACTGCTGTTGGCTTTATCATCAAAAGAATCTGGGTAAGCGTCGTACTGGTAATCGTCTCCATCACTTTCATTATCCCAGCTGAATTGTTTCTCGTTTTTCACCAATACTTCAACTACTGTCTCACACTGAACATTATTTGTAGGCCTATGCACGTTTTTCAGGTATTTATCGAGAATTGCATCAGACCTTTTACATGTTTGTTTAAACTCGTACCAAGTGTTAATTTGGTCAAGACAAAGGCTGCATATTAGTGAGGGCTTCTCATCTCCCGATGTAATCTGGAAAAGTGTAATAAGAAAAAATATGATTGAAATTATCTTGACAAAGAATGATGAGGGCCATGGAGGTATCAAAATTATGTAACCTCAGCCCTCGATCTACATACACTTCAGATTATTAATCTTGTACACTCAACAGCACAAAAATTGGGAACGGCTTTGGGAATGGAAGAACAAACCGTTATCTGCAAAGAAAAAAGTACTTAGCCTACTAACCAAAAAGGCAAACTTATTTGCAAAGCAAAAGGTAGTGTCTCAAGCCTTTTCAGTACCAGTGATGATTTTCCCTGCCAATTATTGTGACATGGAGGAAGAAGCATTAAATCAGATGACAAGAAAGACCAATACCTGTAGATCTTCATAAAGTATTTATACAGTAGAGGCGAAATAAGGATTCCACATGACTGCCATCTCGTGCACTGTTGTGCCTCGTAGGCAAGACATGTCAACAATGAGATTATGAGAGTGTGGGTAAGTCGCTATTGTCGCATGGTGTGGTTATGACTTTTCTAATAATCATTTATGTAGCCAGCCTTGCTCACATGGATTGTTATCAAAGTGAACGACACACCGCTTAAAGCTCATAGCAATATCATAGCCAAAACCAAGACAAGTCAGTACTCGAAACCAAGACTGGGATAAAAGCTAGGAATCTGGAATAATCCCCCTAGCCTAGCGTCAAGTAGCCTAATCCCTGTAGATATGTAGTTGAATTAGTCAGTCTCAGGTTTCAGGAGACCACACTTCAATTCCTGCCGTGGTTGATCATCCTGACAGAGGTTTTCCATAACAAGTCCTACCCTCTGTCATTGAAGTGTGTACGGTACTAGAAGCGTCTCGTAAGAGTAGGTCACAACAGCTTCCTTCCAGCTGTTCCAAAAATGAAAAACATACACTTTCATTCAATCGTCCCATCATCTCATTGATTATTCATCTTCACTAGAACGTCATAGTCATCATTTCAGTGCATCGTTGATCCCAATACTTGTATACTTGTGAAAGATGACAGGTCTGGTCAACAGTCTCCTCCATCCCACAACACTAGCGCACCGGTGGCTTGTGCCTTCAGCTCTCGTGAAACAAGCAGACGATTCTGATGAGTGCGTCTACACCAATTTATTTTAACCCTGAAGGGTCACGCAATAATGTCCTATCGAATAGGCAATGTCTAAAGGTACGTTCATAGACACGGCATTTCTACTGGCCAGCAATCTCACCAGGTTCAGCATGATGTCAAATTATCCATACTATTTATACTACCGGTACTATTGAAAATGGTTGATTCTCTTGTATGACGGCAAGTTTTGGTAGGCCTACAAATTATTTTGGCATGAATATTAATTGAGCCGGGATCCATGACAAATTTTCAGCTGTAGAATTAGGACTTTCGAATATGCTAACCATTGCTATCACTGGTTTCTTGAAAATATCTACATTATTTGTTGCAATGATGCATAGGCCTAATTTTGTCAATAGAGGTGATCAAAGAGTCAAAGACATTGATATACAGGCCACCTAACGAATAGATACACCAGTCACGAAGAGGTCAATAGTGGATGCGAGTCTCTCGATTATACATTGAAAAAATGGTTTCCGTTCAAAGGTGGCTGTGATATCGCCTAGTCAGCATGGCAAGTTTGACAGTCAGTAAAAGTTTGACTTCAACCAACTCTTAAGGCCACACTGGATGTTAGACTTGGTTAGACTATGATTGGCTTGTTGTTTCTGTCGACCCGGTGAATGAAAGTGCCTTAGTTATCAAATGTTACAGTGGGTCGTTAAACCCAATATAAAATATATACTTGCATTCACAAAAGATGAAAGTTCTGATCAACTGACTCCCTTATCTCACACCACTACCACAAGTCCACAAGCAAATATATTATCAACTGTGAGAATATATGAAGCTCGTACGCACCATCTAGCGGCCAAGCGTGTACGACGGATCTCAAGAAGTAGTAGACTACTAAATCGACTGCGCGCAACGATGGCGAGTCAGTTAGGTTATAATAAACCTTTGAAAATATGAAAATATCAATATTATAATTTCCAGAATGCTGAGAAAATCGATTAAAATAACGAACATCAATTTAATGCTATTTTGAAACGTTTGCACGTATCAGTTGCGCGCTGGTTTCATGACGTCACATTCTCTGATAGTTGCACGCGCGGCCGCCAAGATCGGGACCATCTTTTATCGCCACTTGTTTCATATATTGTTCCATTAATAATATATTTGCCACAAGGGTGCGCCTTCATCTTTTTTGCATATAAGTAGAATTAAATACAAGTAGGCATAGGCCCTTACAAGTATAGATAGATAATCTTGTATACACGTGTAGGTGGGGGTGGGGGGAACAGACTATCAAAAATGTAAAGTTGGGGGTGGTATTATTCTAATGATTATTTTGTGTTCTTTACTGGAATTTGTTCACGTTTGCGCCTAGTGGCAAATAAGATACAAGTACAGACATTCTAGTCTATGTCTACATTCATTAAACACAGGTGGCAAACCGTATAGCCTAATCCATTTAGCCTGAAACTGTTGAAATATATCATGTTTATCACGATACCCTGAATTGTTCTAGTCAAAACAGTTTGGAAATCGAAAGCGGAATTTTTTAAACACGAGAGGAATGCTAGAGGTCGAAATAATCGTCGACGCAAAGTATCTCAGTTACCAACTCGCGTTACGATATAGTATTGCAGAAAAAGAATTTTTGTTCTGAAGTAGGCTAGGCCTACATCATTTCAACATACTGGTTAGCATGGCATGGCAGACTTCCATACTGTGGGTCCACGTTTCAAATCCCGACATGCAAAAATGTGGTCTTTATTTAGAATTCAAGTTGGCTATCGCCTAGGCCTACGCCTCATATAATTACAATTGGCCTATATTTTCTGAAACATTCATTCGAATTTCGAAATAATAAACAAAATGCACAGAATCCGGAAGTAAACAGTAAACAAGTGTTTGACACTAACCTCAAGTGACAAACATTCAAAGATTCGAATGGGCAGCGCTGCTTCGAATATAGACGATAAATTATCATTCTCACGAATACAGAGGCGACAAATTTTATGTAAATCTAATCTCACACTGATCTCAGCATCCATTTTCTAATTAATACTGAAAACAACAACAATAAAATAATTAATCATAAACTTCGCTGGCGGTCTGCTGACGCTAGGTACTTGTGTGAAGTAAGCAGCAAAAGTTGGCACTAATTTTGGCAATCATGTTGGCAATGATTTCGAAGTTTGGCAGAGTAGAAAAACGTCTTTGGTCGTACCAACTACCAAAAAACAACAGGCGTTAACTTGACAAAATCTTTGCTTTAAACAACGTCAATTCAAATGCTGTGGCACTCGACAGGCAGTTTATCAAAAATATTTTGTGCAGTTATGCAGTTGAATAATATGCATATGCTACTGCAATTATTGCTATTCTCACTGCTCTCAGTTGATGCAAATGGTAAGATATTTCTTTCATCTCTTCGCAAAATTTGTTCGGCGTGCTTTAAAGACGTCTTGCATAACCTAGACCTACAAACAAAGTTGACGTCACATTTTTGTATTTTTCAGAAATTACTTTAAATCACCTTAAACCACTAATAAGTTCAGAGCTACAAGAAAATGCTGCTGTGGGAATTATTGAACGACTTTTACCAGAACATATGAAGTCATTCAAAATTTCTGTTGACCCTCAGATTGGTCCAAATGACCGTGATACTTTTACGGTTTGTAGTATTTGTTTAGTTCGTAAGTCTAGCCATAAATTGTAGACCTACTCTTCGTGGAGAATTTTGCTGTATGTTATAACTTTATGAGTGTTATGTTACGCTATTCTGTTACTGGCACACGTAGCTCAGTTGCTCTTCGCCATTGAGTTTACAGGGGAACACTATAAACTCAATGTCTTCGCCAACTTCATGTGATAGGGAAGGGAGGGCCATATCATAGATGGCCATATTGAACCTCGGTTTGATCCCCGCCACTGTTCATCTTTTCAGGATTTTTTCTAGTTCCCCTCAGCAGTCCTCTGTAGTCTGCAGGCTAATGCCAGATGGGTCCTACCTACAATATAATAACTAGGAAAACGCGGGATGCGCGTTGTGAGATGAGCTTAGAAGTATGCCAATCTAGAATGAAAAATAACTTGTCAGCTCAATTTACATCTACAAACCTTGACTTACTTCAAACGTTCAAAAACCTCACCTGCAACTTGTTGATATTTATAGTAACCTGCAACCTGTCGCATAAACACTTTGCAAAACCGATTGATCCAAATATTCAATAAAATGTACACGTTTATTGCGTTTTCTTCATTATTTCTCATTCGATTATTATAAAAATCTCTGATGAGGTGTATAATAGTATTTTTCATATTCTGTGAGAATTTGAGAGCCATTGAAAAATTCTTGTTTTTCAAGTATTTTTTCCTCTGGGTTATTCTTATGAGGATTTTCCAAACTTTCCGATTATTTTCCGGAAAAACCTTCCGACCGATTTCTCTGAATAACAATACCAACCTATTCTGGTATGACACCAACGTTCAGAAAAAGTTTCAAGTTGATTGATTCATTTCTCTGACCTGTATGCCGCGTACATAATTACAAAAAAAAAAAAAAAAAAAAACATGAAAACGAAGCCCATTTTTTTTCAA
>OZ023326.1:54512259-54522259 GCA_964007535.1 Brachyptera risi
GGGAAAATAGGGAAATAGCCAATCAAGGTATCTAAAATTTCCCTTACTTCGTATAACCACGCCCATCTACATTGGTCAATTCACTGATCATTTCGGTAGGGCTGTGTCGCCTGCCGTACTTTGATAAAACTTTCCTTGCCGCTTTCCTTTGAACTTTTTCCAAGCTATCTTTCAAACATTGCTGGTGTGGATCCCAGGCCATACTGGCATATTCCATCGTGGGTCTCACTAATGATTTGTACGCCATTTCTTTCACTATCTGGCTACTAGATCTTGGGTTTCTCATTACAAAATTTAGTCGTCTGATGCCTTTTTTAACAGTACATTCTGTTTGGAGTCGCCAACTTAGCTTGTGATCAAGTATCACACCAAGATATGTGTAGCTTTTTTTATACGCTAGTGGTACTGAGTTGATTGTGTACTCATAACCTAGTTGGTTGGTTCTATGCTTATTTGTGAACTTAATCAGCTGGCTTTTACTCTCATTAAGTCTCATCTCGTTGACATTTACCCAGTTGCATATTTTGTGAACATTTTCCTGTGATTCGGTGCATTCACGAACGTTTTTCACTTCCGAGTACAGAATGCAGTCATCTGCAAATAGCCTGAATTTACATGTAACTTCTTCTCCTATATCATTTATACAAATCAGAAACAGGAGAGGGCCTAGTACGCTACCTTGTGGCACACCTGAAGTTACACGTAGTTCTGTTGATTATACTTATATATAATTACATTATATATTTTTTTACATCGAAACGGCTGATCCGATTTAAGTGAAAGTTCGGAATAATGTGTATCATTATCAGATTGAAATTCCCTGAGAATTTGAATCCTTTCAGATGATATATTTTTCACGAATTTTTTCCTCTGGGTTATTCTAATGAGATTTTTGAAAACTTTGGAATGAGTTTTCTCAGAAGTGGTTAAACCGATCGGGCCTCAAAACTATACAGTATCGAATTGGATAAGGATACTTGTGTGTGCCAAGTTTCAACTGATTTTGAATTTTCGTCTGACCTGTGGAGCGCGAACAAAAAAACAAACAAACAAAAAAAACAGGCACTTTTTTTGCGGGTATGGCGAAATTGAGTCTTCGCTTCGCTCATCCAATAAATAATACACAGACATTAATATTTATTTTATTTATTTATTTATTTATTCAGTTCTTTACATAGTACAATGTTAGAACAATAGAATAGTAGGACTTACATAATTGTAACATTTAACAAACTATGACAAGTGTTAGGTAATTAATAGTTAATAAGTTATATATAAACTCTATTTTTATATTTCATGATTTTACAATTGTATGATTGATTTGTGATAGTCCAATGCTTATCGATAAGGTAATACGAATATTATAATTATTAATTAAATGAAATGATATTGGTAAATAATTACATATATTTCAATGGTTCGCAACATATTTATTCTTCTATTGTTGAAGATATTCTTCCATATTATAAAAAACCTGGTCTGTAAGGTATCTACCAAGCTCAATTTGAAATCGTGAAGAACCTTTTAATTATTTTATACTGCTAGAAAGCCTATTGAATAATCTGACTGCTGCAATGCTAGGAGCCTCTTCTAAATGCTTAAGTCTTCTTGTTGGTACCGGTATGTGAATGTTGTTTTTTGTTCTTGTATTGTACGAGTGAATATTTGAGTTAGTATTATTTAATGAAGTTCCATTTTTTGAAGCTAGTGTTAATACTGAATGAATGTATATACTAGTTACAGTCATTATTTTAAGTTGTTCAAAGTATTCTCTGCAGGTTTCCGAGGTTTTTAATCCTATAACATATCTCACAGCCTTCTTTTGAAGTAAAAAAATTCTAATAGCTGACGCCAGAGTCAATAAAGCAGTTCTCCCACGAACACGTCTTTCCCAATCCTTCACAAGGATGGATGCAAATTGGCAACCTAAAAAAAATTCATCTCACCATCCCAAAATCTCATCAATCATTCATGCGAAGCCAATAGTAATGTTATCATCACAGTGTGTCGTTGAACCCAATACAGTAAGAATAAAAATAAATAAATACATGATCTGTTGGGGGTTTTTGCTTAGGCATGTGGTTACACTATTGAAAAAGAGTTGAAAGTCAATTTCAGATCAAACAAAATTGTTGTACCGGCACAGTAGCTGAGTGGTTAGCTCACTTGCTTCGTGATCCGGGAGGTGAAGGGACATATCGGACCCGGTTCGATCCCCGCCACCGTCCATCTTTACAGCGGTTTTTCGTGGTTTCCCTCTGTAGTCTAGGCTAATGCCGGGATGGTTCCTATAATATAGGCCACGACCGTTTCCATCCCACTATCCTTCCAACTACCCATAAAAAACCTTCATCTCATCATCCCATCATCTCATCAATCATTCATCCGACGCCAATAGATCTTAGTAATCATTACAGTGCGTCGTTAAAACCCAATATAAAAAAAAAAAAAATTGTTTCAATGTGCCATACCGGGTACTGTACTGTATTTTACCAAAACAGGAGTTCCAATTTGTTCAACTTGAAGGAATTACACTACATTTACCATCGTTTGAAAAATCCTTTACGTTGAAAAATATAATTTTCAATTGTAGCCTCAAGGCACCATACTGTTCAGCTGTACCTACATTTATTTTTGATATTAGCTAGATGTTTAGTAATATTTTTATTTTTTAATACTGAAAAGTGTACTGAACTAATCATTTATTTTACCAGATTACAAAACTAATAGCTGGTGATGCTGTGAGCATTATTGGAACAAGTGGCGTGGCTGTTGCTTGGGGGTTTCATTACTACCTGAAGTACTACTGCAATTGCCATATTTCTTGGGATTCTGATCAGTTGGACTTGCCAGATAATCTGCCTCTTGTCAATGTGTCTATAACTTCACCTGATAGGTAAGAATAGGCTGTGAATGGTTGTGTAATTATAGGGTAAATCTGGCAAAGCTATTACATTCACTTTTGCCAGGTCTTCCTCCATAATGAAATCTAGGGGCGGTAAGGTTGGTGCAGTGCCCCATCTGATCGATCCTACCTTCAATCCGTAGCTATAAAAAACCATGATTCTGTGTCAATTTTCAATGTTATCAAGAAAAAAAGTTGAAATCAGTCTGCTTTGCATTGTCCGTCTTTCGCATGATGTCATATCTGCTAGGTTCCAAGAACCTTCCTTTTCTTCATTATTATATTTTCTTTCACCATTATTAGTGTAATAAATTCACTTCTCTTTCCATCCCGATGTGTTTTATGTGAAAGAACAAGCTGTTAATAATAACGAGACCTTAGTGGCTTTGAATTCTTTTAATCTAGGACAATAGCTATCTACGAGATATCGTAGATAGCTATTGTCTTAGCTTTAATGCTAATAACTATAGGAAATGAATGTTTGATAAAATGAAACCTATATTAACAGTCAAGTATGTGGCTGTAGGAGAGAAGGTGGAGGAGTGGGGTAGCAGTGGGCATTTGGCTCTCTTTTTAATATTATTTGAAATAATTGTGATCACATCCTGCTTAAGCTGTATTTTTATTGTGTTATTATTTACCATCTGATTTAGTTTCATAAATATCTACCAGGTGGTGTCAGGTGTTATTACGAATTTATCAAAATGTAGGGGTGAATTCGTGAAAAAGTGTCCGACTGTAATTGTGATTTCTACAAGAATTACGCGTGTTGCAGAGATATGTGTAATATGCACTAAAAGATAAATGTCTTATCTCAATTCTGATTCAATGTATTATGCTCTTGTTCATTATCTGCATTAATCATCAAATGTTGAGTGAGAAAGTGTACCATGGGGAGAAGTGGAGCGCCTAATTTAGGTCATGTTGGCTCATGTTTATATCTTCGGTTATCCTTCAGATTCAGCCATGCTCGCACTTTCACAAAACTCACCGATCGGAAAATCTCTTGAAAGATTTATGTCATTAATTATCTGTCCTGGACATTATTGTCGAAAATGAATCAGTATTGGGCACAGCTGAATTTTCAAAATAGCTCTACTACACTGGAACGCTATGCACAGAAAGATAAAAGGCACAATCAGCCATCTCAGAATACTTATTAAATTATCCTTATTTAAATTTTGAAGTACACTTAAAATTATGCCATTAAACTATTAGAAACTATTAGAATACTGAATTCTTCAAGCTAGTAAGCTGCTATTAATTAGTAATAACATCGATTATTAGAGAATCGATTCTAATGTAAAACGATTCTCAAATCGAAAGATCGTTTTTTTTATTTAAAAAATATATATTTTATTTTCATTTTATTTTTTGGGGGGCAGTGCTCTACTTCTTCATGTTGCAATACGTGTTCATTTCGTTGTCTATTTTATTTTGTATTGTTGAGATTTTACTATCTGGACACAAGCTATCCATTTGGTTACGTCTGACAGCCGAACGTTGACGGAAATACCCGAATGGTACAGTACAGTTCAAAGAAGTCTTTAGCGTGTAAAACGCCGTGGGAAGGTTGCAAAAAGTTTAAAATTACACAACTTTATTTGAGGATGAACTTTTTTTTTTCAAAATCGATTTTTAATCGATTCTGGAGCTTAGAGTTTTGATTCCCGATTTTGAGAATCAATGTCATCACTAAATAGGCAGTGGTTCAATGAACTGCTATACTACATTCTCCCAACCCCGGGGAGGAATGGACCGTATTACAGAGATTTGTCTATTAATCAATGCATTCAAACACAATGCTGGGAATAATTTAGTATGAAGAGAAATGTTCAAGCTATATATTGAATTATTCACTTCAAAAAAATGTTATAATTTGACGTGAGATATGAAATATTTTTCAAAAACCGCTCCATTCCTCCAATGTCTCCCCTACCTATATCTTACAGCAAAATAAAAAATTACCAAAATGCTTCTTGGTGTAGGTTAGGGCCGGGGGAAAAAAGAGCCTTATGAATATTTTTCAAGGCTGAAATAAAACAGTTATAATCATAGTGTATGAACTTGCTGTATTATGCCTATAACGTGCTTACTAAAGATCTACCACTGATTGTTCTATTATTATCATGCGACTTTCTATTTCCCAGATTCCGTTACTACCAGAATGTGTGTACTACAAGCTACAGTTTTGTATGGTGGGATTGGCAACGCTGGCAACGAGAGATAGACTGGATGGCCTTGAACGGTTTCAACTTGGTTTTGGCATTTACTGGACAAGAGGCGATCTGGCAACGTGTCTATCATCAGCTGAACCTAACAGATACAGATATTAATGAGCATTTCAGTGGACCTGCTTTCTTTAGCTGGTTAGTTCAAATATTTCTATATTCATAAACCTCTTTCTTTGTTTTTGCTAACAAAAAATGTTCACCATCTAATCACAATTTAGCCTGAAAATACAGTATGACTTTGAAATGTATTCAACATCTATCTCCTGTAATATAGGTGAAGGTTCAGGTATCTCGTAAAAATTTTATCGGTGCCATATGTTCATTTTCTCATTTTTTTCTGTACATTGTAGCTTGATCAACAATCAATCAAAACTGAGTGGTTAACACTACCAATTTATAAACTGTAGATCCAAGAGTACCGTACTTTAAACAAGCTTATGAACTTGTACAGTAAAAATTTCGTAGATATTGCTGCGATAATTGCTGAGAAAATGGTTCGTAAATCCGAAAATGAAAAAAACGAGATAATTTGGTTGAAGGTCCTGCAGATGGTTCTGTTTCTCAATACAAGATGTAACAAATTCGTTAACTACCCTTTTCGATACTTTTTGAAAGCAGCCATCTTCTTAGGAGTCCATAGGCGTTGATTTAGCGAATTATCGAATGAATGAATGAATATTGTGGTTATCAGTTTTTTGGTGATAAATTCTGAACGGTAAGATATCGAAATTCTAATACGCTAGAAGCACTGATAATTATAATAGCTTCAAGATGATATAAGTTATAACTGTCAAGCGTGGAAAAAATGTGTTTGTTTAGCTGTACATATACTCTTGACAGTTATGCGACATAAGTTAAATAGTTGTAACTTATATCTTCTTGAAGCTATTATAATTGTCTGTGTTTCTCGCATATTACAATTTTGATATCTCATACCATTCAAAAGTCATCACAAAAAACTGATATTTTGCTAAATCGACTCTCATGGATTCTTAACAAAGATGAAAAACCACCGTCTTCTCGAGAAACAACCTTTTGGCATTGTCACATTGTTGGTTCACAACAAGGCCCTCTACATTATTTACATCATGTGAATGATAGTTGTGTTCGTCTGTCTGCACTAACTTGCACGAACCTACACCAACTTACACCGTTCGGTCGGTGGCCGTTCGTCTGATTCGGGGCAAAAAAGTGCAACTTGCACTCGGCTGTTCGTTTGTCGACGCACTGTGAACTAGAGTAAGTTGGTGTAAAAAAGTGCAAGAAAAGTTACCCCTCTCATTTAGGTGGTGTAAAGTAGTGCAAGCAAACTTACGCACGCAAAATGGCGGTGTCTGTAAATGTGATTACGTTTGGATGAAAACGAGACTGTTGAGTTCAAAAGGTTGGTTTTATTAGTTTATTAATTATTATGAATTATTAGTTTATTATTATATCAGTTTTGACACGGCTGGAACGTGGGTCGGCAAGGCCTGGTGCACTTCCTCACCAATATCACCTCCCATCTCACTTTGCATGCTTAAACTTGAACAACTCATTTATAATCAGAGTTCCAGCAATACTCACCCAAAACATTCCAACAATTACCACCGAAAATTACAACAATTGCCACAGAATTTACAACAAATCAAATCCCCACTGTCAAAACTTAAGTCTTCTGTAGTCTCGTGTCAGGACTGAAGTTCGTGACAGTTTATTATCATTCAATTAATTTTATTAGGTTAGTTTTATCTAGGATCTATTTAGTTATATTAACAGTGCTTTAAAAACAATATTGTTCGAATATTCTTATAACTACAGTATTATAAATTCATTATGTCTGGTTAGCTCGGGCGTCAAGTAGCGTGCTGGCGAGCAGGGTTCGATTCTCTCGTCTTACTTCTTTTCTATTGCCTTTTAAATATTATATAAATACTTTTGGCAAAAGGTTATTCAGTCAGAAATATTTTTTTCATCAACCAATATTGTCAATATTCTTTATAACAAAATTCATCATGAGCGTAAAAATTAAATGACAAATATTTTGAGTTACAGTGGAATTCGCGGCAAATAGTTTGTGGTACGCAGTGGGTGGTGGCTGTTCGTCTGTTATTGTTACTTCACGTACACCAAGTTGAACTGAACCACAGCGCACCTTGCACGGAGTTAAACTCAAGTTGCTCCGCCCCCTTGAAGTGTACTCCAGTTCTTTTCAGTTCATGACAGACGAACACAACTAATATAAATAGCTAGAGAAATGTGAATATAGCATCTATTATTACTTTTCATAGCATTTAGAATTTGAAAAGTAGCACTTTGGAGCATTTATTATTTTGAAACATTACGTTTTGTAGGGCAACAACAATTCTGTACCGTTACAACAAAGTCAACAAAATATAGAATGATATGGTACTTTTCAAAAATCGATGCGGAACATAATGTCACGACGCCTCAAAGTCGGACATGGGATCAATTTTGCATTTGCATTCCAAATATCCTCAATACATTATTATTTACTATAGACATATGAGAGTGTTATAAGTTATAGTGTTTGTGAATTGTTCAAGTTGTAAATAATGCCACTTTATTCAGGCAAAAAAAGTTCAATTTTCGATTTCACTACTATGTTTCATGATAACATAGACCTGGCTTGTCGATGTTAATGTAATACGCTCCAACTTGGATATCCTTGAAATCCATTTAGATATTGGTGAATACACTATCATGCGTTTTTGAATTCCTCACAATCCAAAAAACACTGAAAAAAATACGCACTTGGAACATTATGGCGGTAAGTGAGTCCCGACGCTTCAAAGTTGTAATGCTCCAATGCGAAATTTCATATTTCAACTTTTTTTTTAGCTAGTATCATCATCTTCGTACTTTTAACAAATGAAAGCATTTCTCACATATTATGTTCTCCATACTCACACATAGATTTCGAGATTGGAAGATATCATATAACTTATATTCTGATGATCTACAGTCGGACCCGCATATAACGAATTTCAAGGGGAATGAAAATCTGTTCGTAAAAACAGAATTTCGTTATAGAGATTTATTGCTTTTTTTCATAACAGCACTTGAATTTTAGAGATTTATAAAGATAGGCCTACATTTACGACTTGGGCCCTAGTATAGTACTGTATTAGGTGACATATTAGTAGTGTTCGTCTGTCTGCACTATCTTGCACGAACTTGCACCAACTTACACCGATCGGTCGGTGGCCGTTCGTCTGACTCGGGGCAGAATAGTGCAGCTTGCACTCGGCTGTTCGTTTGTCGACGCACGGTGAACTAGAGTAAGTTGGTGTAAAAAAGTGTAAGAAAAGTTACCCCTGTACGTACAGGTGGTGTAAAGTAGTGTAAGCAGATTTTGCGCGCGCAACATGGATGTATCTGTGGATGCTATTCACGTTTTACGTACGGACTGATGAAAACGGGATATTGTTTAGCTCAAAATGTTAGTTTTATCAGTTCATCAATCATCCATGAGATATTTGTTAATTATTATATCAGTTTGGTTCATTAGTTTTATGAGGATACTTTTATTTAGTTTATTAACAGTGCTCTCAAAACAATATTGTTTGAATATTCCGGGTGTCAAGTAGCTTACTGGCGATTCTCTCGTCTTGCTACTTTTCTATCATCTTTTAAATATTATATAAATGCTTTTGGCCAAGGGTTATTGGTCATGAATATTTTTGTCTCGACCAATATCATTAGTAGTAGTAGAAGTACTAAACTTTATTAGCATGTTGCTATTTACATATTCAATTTC
Source organism: Brachyptera risi (assembly GCA_964007535.1). Lineage (NCBI taxonomy): Eukaryota > Metazoa > Arthropoda > Insecta > Plecoptera > Taeniopterygidae > Brachyptera > Brachyptera risi. The sequence continues at coordinate 54,521,159 of OZ023326.1, forward strand.
ACTTTACATTCAATAAAACACTAAACTTAACATATTTCTAAATTCTAGAAAATCTAGGCCCATGCCTTTATATCTAGAATGTAATATTGTCATTTTTCTCTGTAAGGAAATTTATCATGAGCGTAGAAATTAATTGAAAGTTGAAACATATTTTGAATTCGCGGCAAGTAGTTTGTGGTACGCGGTGGGTGGTGGCTGTTCGTCTGTAATTGTTAGTTCACGTACACCAAGTTGAACTGAACAACGGCGCATCCTGCACGGAGTTGAACTCAAGTTGCTCCACCCCCTTAAAGTGTACTCTAGTTCTTTTCAGTTCATGACAGACGAACACAACTATTATCATCGCATCGTATCATCACTTAGTATGTTTGTAGAAAGTAATAGAAAACAACAATGTCCTTTCATAAAGAACTTATCATCTGCTATCACATGACACCACAACTCCCCACTTTTCGTGTTTTATTTCCTAGGTTACAGGACACTATCACGAATGGAAATGAAGGAATGTAAACAAAAAATAGATAAACAAAGTCATTGAAGATGTCACCATCACGTTATTATTTAGTGCGCGTTGAGCGAGTGTTTTGTTTTGGGCCGTTCCACTGTGCGAGGGACGGGGAGGGGGGGTGCAGCAAGAGTTATGACCACGTGCTGTACGCGTCACCAGCTGCTACGATGTACAGTCCGTTCAAAATAAATGTAACCTGAAAATAAATTCACGCAAAATGCTCCGATTTTCGAACATTTTGTTGGAAATAAATGAAAATAATGAGCAAAATATGCTGAAAAGAGACAAAAAATTCGTAATAACTGAATTTTGAAATATAAATCACTTCGTTATAGGTCTTTATTTAACATTGTAAGGATAGGAGATTTGAAGGGGGATGGTAATTAATTCGTAAAAACCGAAATTTCGTTAAAACCGAGTTCGTTATAAGTGGGTTCGACTGTATTTGAAAAAAACATTGACCTAATTTGTCAGTTATTACGCTATGAGGGAAAAATCAACGTATATATGAAGTATTTAGTGGTAATACCTTTCAGTATTCGATGTTGAAACCATCTAATTGTCCATTGAGTCATCATATCTTCCCGACAGAA
>OZ023326.1:54527259-54582259 GCA_964007535.1 Brachyptera risi
GAGTGTGAGACCTCCAAATCTCAAGAAGACCAAGATACAGAAAGTGTTCTGTCGGCAAGTTATGATGACTCAATGGACAATTAGATGGTTTCAACATCGAATACTGAAAGGTATTACCACTAAATACTTTATATACGTTGATTTTTCCCTCATAGCGTAATAACTGACAAATTAGGTCAATGTTTTTTTGAAATAGATCATCAGAACTAAAGAGTTATATGATATCTTCCAATCTCGAAATCTGCGTGTGAGTATGGAGAACATAATATGTGAGATGCTTTCATTTGTTAGGACTACAAAGATGATGATACTAGCTAAAAAAAAAAAAGTGAAAATATGAAATTTCGCATTGGAACATTACAACTTTGAAGCGTCATGACGTCATGTACCGCCATAATGTTCCAAGTGCGTATTTTTTTTCAGTGTTTTTTGGATTGTGAGGAATTCAAAAACTCATGATAGTGTATTCACCAATATCCAAATGGATTTCCAGGATATCCAAGTTGGAGCGTATTACATAAACATTGACAAGCCAGGTCTATGTTATTATGAAACAGAGTAGTGAAATCGAAAATTGAATTCTTTTTGCCTGAATAAAGTGGCATTATTTACAACTTGAACAATTCACAAACACTATAACTTACAACACTCTCATGTCTATAGTAAATAATAATGTATTGAGGATATTTGGAATGCAAATGCAAAATTGAGCCCATGTCCGACTTTGAGACGTCGTGGTACCATGTTCCGCATCGATTTTTGAAAAATACCATATCATTCTATATTTTGTTGACTTTGAAGAATTCAACGATATGTGATACGTGTATTCTCCAACATACGCATAGAGTCCAGGGCCATCCAAAATATTACGTAGTACGTTAAAAGTGACAAGTTTGGTCTATTTTATCACGAAACAGAGTGTAATTATCATGAAATAATATTTTTCTATTTTTATTAATTTTGTTCATAACATTTGCATTCTCAAACAGTATATTTCATAATTTTTGTATCCAATGTATGGAAAGTTATTGTAATTTCTATGTATGCAGGTGCGAATTCCGAATTAGGCAAATATCCGACTTTGAGGCGTCGCGACGCCATGTTCGTCATCGATTTTCGAAAAATACTATATCATTTCATTTTCTTTGGGCATTGAGGAATTTAACGATATATGATACTTGCATTCACCCACGTTCGTATAGATTCCAGGGTTATCCAAAGTAAGGTGTATTACCTGAAAACTAACAAGTTCGGTCTATTTTATTACGACACGGAGTATAATAATCCAATTTTTATTTTTTTATTTTTTTTTATTAATTTTTCTCATAGTATAATCATCCCTTATCAACATATTTCATGGTTCTATCTTTGATATATGAAAAGTTATTGTGGTTTTCATGAATGCAGATGCACACTCAAAATTAGGCAGATGCCCGACTTTGAGGCATCGTGACGCTATTTTCCGCATCGAAATTAAAAAAGTACCATGCCATTCCGGTTTCCTTGTTTCATTAGCAATCCAACGATATATGATACGTTCAACTCAATTGAGCCCGAAAAAACCTCTGGCTCAAGGTCTAATACAAGTGGAACACTCAAAATGATAGTTTCAGGAAAATAGTGTCCACCCCCATGTTAAATGCCTCATCTGCCACCTGCATTTGCAGATGCACTTCGGTTTTTGAAATTCCTCAACTGATCCCACTATTTACTTACCAATTGCTATATTCTGCAGAAAATAGCGTCCTATATTGCTTTTATTTCACAGCGTCTATATCGCCAATATGTTCGAACATGGCAGATTCAGATGTTTGTAGCGCTTTGTCGCCTTTTCAAAAACATGATGAAACAACTTCAAATGTATATAAACATGAAGAAATGTTGGAAAAATATGTTTCAAAGCACTTTCATATTTTGTCGCTTTTATAGCAATTGCTATTTTTACATGCCTTTATAAATAGCCTTGTTCAAAGACAGTGCGAGATTTTGACAGGAAAATTTGTGAATCGATCAGGAAGGTGGCAGTGCATGACCACGATGTAGTAATACCAGCCTATTTTATCATAATATAAAGAAGGTGCTCCAACTCTCATACTGATAACATGGAAGGCATTTGTGGTTTCTTGCGGTAATTTCAAAGCCAATCGTCCAGATTGCCTGTAGCGATTTAGCGGATCCTCTTGTGATCTAGATGTGAATAAGAGTGGCTACAGTACCGGTGGCATTGTTGAACTAACAAAATATCTAATTCTCGTAATCTACTGGGCCGTGTATAGCATTGTTGAGCATTCTTGTTTAAAATAGTTCGATATAAAAGCGATGGTTGCACTACAGGCAATCGTGACGCTGAACTCAGATTCTGACCCTGGAAATATTTCACTTTCAAGACTCGAGTTGGGTCACTTCTTTTATACGGTAGTATGATAAAATGCGTTGGTATTACAACATCGTGGCATGACTAACAACCCTTTCATAGCTATCATTGTGAAAACCTCACCTCAGTTAGAACAATATCACTCATGATGCTCTATGCCCAGGTAATCTCTGTTAGCTTGAGGGGAGACAACACTGAAAATATGTCCAATTGATGGAATTTAACTTTTTTTTATTAATTTATTTCATGTCTCCTTTTTGGGTTACTGAAGAAATAATGTGAATTGATCCTCTGGTATATTTCATATTGAACTTTTAACCATATGGCAAATAGTGTCAAACCAAATTAGCTTCAAAACGGAATACAGTTAAATGTTTGATGGCTGTTTTACATGTAGTCATCTTTTTTAAACATATTTTGGTATAGAGAAATAAATATAATCTATTCTACTGGATGGATTTACACAATTTTTTGTGTGTTTTTCATGAACTAGGTAATGAATGAAGTTATGCATTATAATCAGTAGGCCTATTTCTTGAAATTAGCATGCACACACAAAAATTGTTGAAGACAAATTATCCAATAACTTCGATTAGAAAATATGTGTGAGATTATTTCATTTTTCATTCCTGCCAAAAAATGATGAAGTTACATCAATGCATAACTTTGTTGAATGCACTTTTGAGAACACTACATGCATTTTTTTTAAACTATGTATCTCGGACCATTTATCGAAAAAAGTGTCTCCATGATGGTAAAAAATACTCATGCTAGGCCTATAATAATTTTAAAAAATTAATAAATTATTAAAAAATCTGACCATTTTTTAGGCCTATATTTTTTGTGGGTGGTGTGATACCACATTAAAAAAAATCAACTCAATCGAGTGTAAAATGTAGAACGTGTAAATTTCAGTTTATGCCTCCCCTTGACAGCAGTTAAGAGATCATAGTGTGAACGGGGTTATCGCCAAAAAAAAATTATATTTCGATAAATCGTCTTCCATGCGCTCTTAACAGTGCTTTCAAACAGTATGAGATAGCAAAATACCAATACAGGGGAAACAGATATTAATATCTGACGCCAGAGTCGATAAAGCAGTTCTACCTCCTAGAACTGCTTTATCGACTCTGCTGACGCCAATAGATCTCAGTAATCATTACAGTGCGTCGTTAAAACCCAATATAAAAAAAAATTATTAATGACTTCTATATGATTCAACTTTTTTTTTTAATAACATCGAAACTTGATACAAAATCATTGTTCCCCAATTAAGGCTGTGGATGAAAGATAGGATCGTTTGGACGGGGCACCACAAGGGCGATCTTACAACTCCATTTAAATGTTTATAACCAATGAACTTCAACACCAGGACTGTACTGTTTGTGACCATGAATTTCCGCCGCAGATAACAGTCTTTCAGTTTCCGAAAGTCCGGGACACATTATAAGTAAAAACCGTTTCTGTGATATATATCCAGACATTAAACATTACTAAAAACTAAAAACAAACTAAAATCAATAACTATATAAAACTTGTATAAAAATAATAACTAAAACAATTCAACTTATATCGCACAATTGTTGATCGTATACAGCTAAAAAATGTGCTTTCTCAGCTTTATACGCTTGTGTTGACACACGGGTTTTGTTTTTGACAGGACAGAAACGGGTTCCGTCAGAATGTATGGTATAGGGAAAGACTTTGTTATTAGTTACACAATGCTCAATATTAATACCAATTCACAAATACAGAAATAGGCACTAAGCCTAGCGACTACCAAGCGTCCTGCCACAGGCAGGTTCGGTGATCAAGTGTCGTACAGACGTACTAATTTCAGGGTGGAAGCAACAAGAACTATCTTTAGAAGGCACACAATACAAATCAAGGAATCAAGGGGGCATAATAAAGGGGTACAAGATATCAACACTTCACAATTATGCAATATGAGTTCTAAGTTGACTTCGGTCTTAATATCATTTCTAAGGTATTAAAAATATCTGTTATTTGAATTTGAATTTTTACCGCATTTGAATTTTGGTATTCCATACCGTTCAAAAGTGATCACAAAAATACTGGTATTTAGCTGAATCGACTCCCATGCACTCTTGAGTAGGGTTAATTCAGCATATTAATGCCATATTATTGATGTTTTGTATCAACTCACCCATATAGGCTAGTTTGTAACTAATTTGTATTGCAACTTTTAATAATTTTTCTTTGTAGAAAATAGACTGCAGTATTAATTTTTTTATTAATATTATTCACTTATATTTGGGTTAACGACGTAGTCACTGTAATGATGACCAAGATCTATTGGCGTTGATGATGGAATGATGTTATTTCATTATGTGTTTTTGGGTAGTGTAAGGAGTCAGGCATGGCTGTTGTTAACGAACCATCCCAGTATGTACCTATTCTATAGACTATAGATACTATATAGAGACTAGATACTATATTATAATGATGATTATTGTTTGCTTAACGACCCCACCAACAGCTAGGTTATACTGGGGTACGAATGAGCTGGTGATTAGGAATGTATGAAGTGATGATTAGTGAGAGGAAATTTACAAAAACCCATGCCTTATGCGGGATTTGAACCCACGCTCAACGGAGACTTCAGTTTCTGAAGCGGTGCCTCAGCTGACCGAGCTACCGAGGGTGGCTACTATATTATAGAGGGAAACTACAAAAATCCTGTCAGGATGGTTGATCATGGCGGAAATAGAACCCCAGTCTCGTGAATGATGGTTCATAGTCACGTGATCACTCTCTCAGTCAACGTTTCCACCTATCACAACAAATAATTGTTGAATTATGTTGTACTGTTTACAGGAATCGAATGGGTAACATGCGAGGTTGGGGTGGCCCACTGTCAGATGCCTGGCATAACTCATCTCTCAAGCTGCAGCATTCTATCCTTGACCGCATGAGAGCATTAGGCATAGTGCCGGTGCTACCAGCATTTGCTGGACATGTACCCAGGGCATTTAAAAGGTAGGCCTACTATTCGCTCTCATTTGTATTTCTCTTATGGTTGCTTGTTCTTCTGGATTAGATTGGAATATACAATTTCTGCTACTTTGTTCAACTTTGTACAACCATTTAATTGTACTGTGGAGCCTCTTTAGTGCATTTTTCAGGGAACCAGACTAAAAAAACTTGGAAAAACTATTCAACATGCAGGAGCATGTGGATGGAATCAAAAAATAGAACTTACCAAGGTAATAAATGTACTAAAGAGAAAGTTACGAAAGAAGTTCTACTGTACTTCTATGAGTTCTACCAAAAAAAGGCATTTAAATTCAGTCAATTACATGGTTCATTGTTGGTTTTCATACATTTTGCACTATGAGTTTTCAAGAACTGTTGAATTAGTCATGTACGCATAAACCCTAGCAACAGTAAGCCCTCGTTGATCCAAAATGTGAGGGACCACAAAGAAACAATTTTGATTTATACCATTTTTTCGTATTACAAAAAACTCTTGTTCCACAAAACATCTATTGCTTGGAATTTAGTCAATTTCGTATTGCGTGCGAGAAGAAGCTATGCGACTAGCTGATACATCAAAACCGTTGCTAGGGCCTCAATAATCATGCTTAGTTCGCTAGCTCCGCCTCTCGCCAGAGCTGCTTTCATTGGCGCACAGCCGTCCCGAGTTGATAATGTGACAAACGAACGTTTCGAGCCCAGCATAGTGCTGTTATTTGGTGTCATGTACGTCAATGTCAGACCCAGTCGGTCGGATAACACAAAGCTCAATGTGCCTTGGCCTATTCTTATGCGGGTTCAAATAAAATGATGGAAACGGGGGAAATAATTATTGATTCAAGGAATTCACTCGAACTATTTAGAATTATCCAATCCGAAAACAGAAGGCTATTCAAGAAATCAAAGAGACGAATCAATATTTTGATATTTGGGTTAGCTGGTATTTGGTTAACCATATTAATCAACATTGAAATGCCTATACCTTCAACCGGGGACCAACTTTAAGTTCGAAATATGTCAAATTTTGGATTAACCGAGTTTGGATTAACGAGGGCTTACGTACTATCCGTTTACAAGCTTACGAAATGGGTACTAGCTGGAAATGAATGTTTGATACCAGTATGGATTTGATTTGATTTTGAAACATTTCAAAAAATAAAATTGAAATATATAAATATTAATTTTTTGAAAAATAAAGCACACAAAGGTAGGTACTAGGTAGGTCCTACATCATGATATTCGTATATTAGGAGGACTAATATTTGGTAGTACCGGCATTGATAAAGTAGTCTCTATATAGGCAATGCCATGTGACAGAGCCTATGCTCACCAATTGCTAACCAACAATGAAAAAGTTGACTGATCACAGCGCTCCTAACAGCATTCACTTGCAACAGTGCTCTAGCAGATGGTATTTTCTTGGTGATCACAGTGCACCTAGCAGGATTACTAGGCATAATACTACCAGGGTCTGTAGACTGTTTAACCAGGACGCTGCCACTCTATCCCGTAGGATACTTCTTTCCTCAGTGGTACCGGTAATTGATATTAAAAAAAACGTAAAACCTCGAATTAACGACCTTGGTTAACGTTATTTTTCAAAGTCTCTTTCAACTATCAATCTGAAAAGTGTAAATGTTATTGCTTCTTACAACCATCTGTATCAGTGGTACTTGCCACAAGATTCTGTCTAGTGCGCCCTAATTTCATGCACATTGAAATTCCGTTTTTTTTACAGAAAATGAATTTATCATTATTAAACGTGAAGCTGTAAGAGCTATTCTGCCATTTGCCTTGTCTTATCTGTGTGGACTTTCACAAAAATAAAGATCATCCAAAGAGAGAGATACTGAAATGTGCAGAAAATGATCTGTGCATTGCTTTGAAGTTGAACCATTCCACCTTGTATAAAAAAAGTTGAGCCCCAAGCAGGCATAAATTTGCCATTACCAAGATAAATAATGAATATCAACTAAAAATTTTACTAGGCCTATTAAAAATTATTGTTATTGAATTGCCAAATGTAACCAAAGTTACCCAAAGATGTGTCTTGTCAGATACTACGTCAACAGACCGCGTAATATACGTACGAGTACCAACAATTTTAGTACGCACTTTGGGCATTGGCGGCTCATGTGGAGGTACTGCAAAATGGCGGCACTTCCGGTGTTTTGTCATATTCATACTAGGTACTGTAGCCCTACTAATGATGAATTCAACTTCAAAAAAATCATTTTTTCAATTTGTAAAATGTATTTTCCTACCAATTTTCATTAAGAAAAATATAACTTCATTATCAACTTATTAACTTTATTATCAACTTATATCTAATCAAAGAACATTATTATTCATAGATGAATGGTCACTGCTTCAAATGCATTAACTTATATGAAACTTATATGCTGTTGAACGCATACACGAGTGGCACAGGCTACTTGTTATACACATACCAGTGTTGCAGGCCATTTTACTCACAGAAGATCAAAGTTTGTTAGCAAAGAGAGCTCAGGTTGGAGGGATATATGTATTTGCGTTTTACTGCCGATATGTGCTGCACTTCGGATTTCTCAGCAAGCTCTGTTATACACGAAGACTGCATATAAAAACATCCATAAAAACATAAAACATACATAAAACAAACAATACAATAAAACATACATTGTCATTTACTTGGGATAATTATTTGAAATCGGCACATGTAGCTAAGTGGTTAACACACTTGCTTCATGTGACCCGGGAGGCCTTGGGCATAACGAACCCGTTTCGATCCCCACTACCGTCTAACTTTACAGGGGTTTTTCGTGGTTTCCTTCTGTAGTCTAGGCTAATGCCGGGATGGTTCCTACAATGTAGGCCACGACTGCTTCCTTCCCACTATCCTTCCCATACCCATAAAACCTTCATCTCATCATCCCACCATCTCATTAATCATTCATCCGACGCCAATAGATCTTTGTCATCATTACAGTGCGTCGTTAAAACCCAATATTAAAAAAAAAATGATAATTTGAAACGAGAGCTAAACTGGAATTGAAGTTTAAAATCTACAGACCCTGTGTAATCTAGAAAAGATTACAAGAAAAATTCTTGGCAGAGCAGGCCTATTTCTTTTTTTCAACTTCTATTATAATCCACTGACTGCATGCAACTTGCGAGCATGACAACAATTCTGCTTTGTTTGGAATAGACGAAAAGTAAATCTCATAGCGAAAATAAAAAAATACACAAATAGTAAACACTGCATTAGTTATGTACAGTTTGTACTGTATTGGAAAAAACACTTCAAATAAAACAATCATTTTACAGTTATACCAGTTATAGCAATTGCAGTTATAGCCATTGGGGACAAATAAGAGTTCGCATTACGAATTATTGAAATATTCAACATTGTATGCCGCATATGTACCTGGGATTGGGCACCAACTTTGATTTGAATTATGCCGAATTATGATTATTTCAAATGGACCAATATTTTGAAATAAGGAGGGTCTACTATAGACCTACTAATGAAAAGTAACAGGCTAATACTACAGGTAAATGTTTATCATTTTGAATAGACCTTTCTTGATCTGTTCGCAGTTTGTTTCCAAATGCTGAGATGACCATGATGGGAACGTGGAACAGTTTCCAGGACGCATATTGCTGGTAAGCTTATGTCGTTCACTGATTACTGATTAGCAATCTTACATCTGCCTAAACTAATCAATTTCATCAAATCAGACGTTTGACATGTCTTATTTTATATTTACATAAGGCAAGAGTTCCGTTCGTTACGTGTTGATATATATTGATTAATCAAATAATTTAATTACAAGTGAAAACCAAGATAAATCTCAAGTCAAATTGAGTGACATTTTCATTTTCCCCCCAAAAAATGTAGCAGGTCATTGATTGGCCTGATACTCTAAATTTTTTAACACTTTCAGGTGGCAGTGCATATAGTATGTATAACACACCATTGCACTACATTTTGAAACCACAGGTGATGTACAGTTATCGATGGTTGCTCCAAACTGCAGTTTTGTCATTAATTGAAAATGCTAGCTTTCACGTAACTCGTTTCTCGAAACGCATATCGAAATCGCAAAAGCCTTTAGCAAAGTCTTATATAGTAGAGTCTTGGCCTCCTTTCCTCTGACGTTATGTTTGTGTTTCGTTTTTCAGCCCTTACCTACTTGAGCCTACTGACCCATTATTCAGAACAGTAGGAAATATGTTCACTAAAGAGGTATGTTCAGAACTTCGTGTTGATCTCATTTTAATAGAATAGTCATAGAGAAATTCCCATTCTTCCAGCAAATCGTCCAGCCTCAATAGCACTGAATTATTCATATTGCATTATATTTATATATTTTATATAATATTTTGAATTTTAATGCTGCCAGGAATAGATAGGATTGATCTGTAGATGTTTTAGTGCCTAATGATAATAGCATCATCTCTTTAGATATGATGGCTTCGATGAGAAAATATTAGATCCCACTTGTAGTAAGTGTGCTCTTCCAGCAGGTAATCTGACACTCACACCATATATTGATGCGTTGCAATATTTAGGATGTTCTCCATACCGGTAGCTGATTTTGTATTGGAGGGTTATATTTTCTATATATATATATATTGTGTGAATATATTGCTCATTCAATTTATATTATACAACATTATTTCAGCTGAAACTTTTGTATGATTTTGTTGCTAGCTTATTGCCGAGTTTGGAACGGATCATGCATACAACGGTGACACATTCAACGAAATGATACCACGTACAAATAACATCACCTATTTGGCACTTGTAGGAAAAGCAGTTTTTCGAGCAATGACTGATGTTGACCCGAAGGCCATTTGGTGAGTGACAACCAGGGTTAGGATTAGAGATTTTTCAGAAATCAAACTCAATGCTCCAAATAGAGGGCATCCCAGTCAAAAGGCATAATTCTTTCCCTTCAATTTTCAATTTTAAAAAGAATGACTTTAGTATTGTATCAATCATCAATGTACTGTATGAATTCAACATTAATTAATTCATACATTTGAACAATTAGTCGTAGTTTTTCAGTATTGTTTTGATGTAGAATTAATTCAGATTTCAAGTTGAATACAGTAATCAGGTTACTTGTAACTTGAGAAATATATAAAATTATCAATTGATGAGCGTAGCAAAGTCTCCATCCCACTCTTATAGGGCTTTTTGCCTGTTTTTTTTTTTTTTTTTTTTTTTTGTAAGCACTCCACAGGTTGCAAGGGTTGACTGATCAACATGAAACTTTTTTTGTACATGCAAACTTATCCAACTCAGAACTGTATGGTTTTTGGAATGAATCGGTCGGACCGATTTTGAGAAAAATCATCTTAAAGTTTCTAAAAACCCCATAAGATTTGGCTTGGTGGAAAATGTTGAAAAATAAAATCTCTCCAAATGGGATGAAATTTTCTCTGAATGTGTACACATAGATTTTACACATTATCACAATTATGTATGCAATTCTAATCAGCCGTTTTGAAGAAAAAAAATTAAAACAACTGGGTTTTTTCATCAAATATATCATAAAAATGATGACAGAATTAGGTTGCCGAGATTCACTGCCTTCTAGATTCAATATTTGCCCAACGATGAAGTATTTGTACATGCATCAAGGTGTGTGGAATACCAGAGTCAATGAAGTGACAAGGGTAGAACTACTTCAACGACTCTTATAGCTTATTCAGACATCAAGGTGTGTAGAATACCAGAGTCGATAAAGTAGCAAGGGTAGAACTACTTCAGGGACTTTTATACCTTATTCGGATATCTCGCTCATCTTACAACGCATATTTCGCGTTAGACTAGTTAGATGAGCGTAGCAAAGACTCCATTCCACTCTTATACAGCTTTGTCTGTGTTTTTTTTTTTTTTTTTTTGTTTGTTTGTTTGTTTGTTTGTAAGCACTGCACAGGTCGCATGGTTCGACTGATCAACATGAAACTTTTTTTGTACGGGCAAACTTTTACAACTTAGAACTGTATAGTTTTTGAAATGGATCGGTTGGATAGATTTTGAGAAAAATCATGTCAAAGTTTTTAAAAACCTCATAAGATTAGGCTGAGTAAGAAAATTTGAAAAAATGAAATCTCTCCGAAAAAAATAGAATTTTCTCTGAATGTTAACACATAAATGATACACATAATCACCATTTTGTAAGCAATTCGAATCAGCCGTTTTGAAGAAAAAAATTAAATTAGCTGTTTTGATTCATCAAATATATTATAGAAGTGGAAGCAGAATTACGTTGCCAAGATCCACTGCTTTCTAGATTCAAGAGTTGACCAACAATAAAGTATTTTTTATATGCTTCAAGGTGTGTAAAATACCAGAGACAATAAAGTGGCAAGGGTAGAACTACTTTAACGACTTTTATAGCTTATTCGGATATCAAGGTGTGTAGAATACCAGAGTCGATAAAGTAGCTAGGGTAGAACTACTTCAACGACTTTTATACCTTATTCGGATATCTCGCTCATTTTACAACGCATATTTCGCGTTTGACTAGTCTTACTACATTTCAATTCAATTGAAATTCAATTCAATTGGATTGAAAGACCAATGTTGCAAATTTCATATTTCATTAATATTTTGTTTCAAATTTTTGGTATTGTTTATTCATTCTATTTTTAGATGAGCGTAGCGAAGATTCTATCCCACTCTTATGGAGCTTTGTCTGTGTTTTTTTTTTTTTTTTTTTTTTTTTTGTAAGCACTGCACAGGTCACATGGGTGGACTGATCAACATTTATTTATTTATTCATAATACACTTACAAGTGCCTTTTGGCAGTGGCAAGTTTTACATTCACATTTACATTCAAAACTCTATTACTTAAGATTAGTCTCTTCCTGAATTCCTTTACTTCCAGGCCATTTCCTTCGAATACTCTTCCATCAAGGTCGTTCCAGTCCCTTCCGGTCCTTCTAAGAAACGAGAACTTGCCCTGGTCCGTCCTGGCCCTTGTAACGGTAACCTTTCTGACATGCCCTCTTCTACCAGCGCCTCTCACCTCATCCAGCTTGATTTGACATGAAACTTTTTTTGTACGGGCCAACTTTCACAACTTAGAACTGTATAGTTTTTGGAATGAATCGGTCCAATAGATTTTGAGAAATATCATGTCAAAGTTTTTAAAAACTCCATAACATTAGGCTGGGTGAGAAAATTTGAAAAATGAAACCTCTCCGAAAAAAATAAAATTTTCTCTGAGTGTTCAAACATGAATAATACACATAACCATCATTTTGTGAGCAATTCAAACCATCCGTTTTAAAGAAAAAAATTCAAATAACTGTTTTTACTCATCAAATATATGGAAATGAGCCACGATTCACTGCTTCCTAGATTCAATATTTGCCCAAGAATTCTTCATATTCGTCAAGGTGTGTAGAATACCAGAGAAGATGAAGTAGCAATCAAATGAAGGACAAAGTGTGTAGAATACCAGAGTTGATAAAGTAGCATATGTAGGACTGTTATTAAACCTTATTTAGATATCTCGCTCATCTTACAACGTATATTTCGCGTTTTCCTAGTTTAGATGAGCGTAGCAAAGTCTCCATCCCACTCTTATGGAGCTTTGTCTGTGTGTGTGTGTGTTTTTTTTTTTTTTTCATTTGTAAGCACTGCACAGGTCGTATCGTTTAACTGATTAACATGAAACTTTTTTTGCATGGGCACAATTTTACAACTTAGAACTGTATAGTTTTTGGACTGAATCGGTTTACCAATTTGAGAAATATCATGTCAAAATTTTTAAAAATCCCATAAGATTAGGCTGGGCAAGAAAATTCGAAAAAATGAAACCTCTCCGAAAAAAATAAAATTCTCTCCGAGTGTTCAAACATGAATGATACACATAACCACCATTTTGTAAGCAATTCGAACCAGCCGTTTTGAAGAAAAAAATTCAAATAACTGTTTTCATTAATCAAATATATGGAAATGAGCCAAGATTCACTGCTTCCTAGATTCGATATTTGCCCAAGAATTAACTATCCTTTATATTCGTCAAGGTATGTAGAATACCAGAGAAGATAAAGTAGCAATTAAATGAAGGACAAAGTGTGTAGAATACCAGAGTCGATAAAGTAGCAAATGTAGGACTGTTATTATACCTTATTCAGATATCTCGCTCATCTTACAACGCCTATTTTGCGTTTGCCTAGTATTCATCAAATATATTATAGAAGTGGAAGCAGAATTAAGTTGCCGAGATTCACTGCTTTCTAGATTCAAGAGTTGACCAACAATAAAGTATTTTTATATGCGTCAAGGTGTGTAGAAAACCAGAGTCAATAAAGTGGCAAGGGTAGAACTACTTTACTGACTTTTATAGCTTATTCAGATATCAAGGTGTGTAGAATACCAGAGTCGATAAAGTAGCAAGGGTAGAACTACTTCAACGGCCTTATTCGGATATCTCACTCATCTTACAACGCATATTTCGCGTTTGCCTAGTTTTATTTAATGTTGGATTGGGTGGGGTGGAGGATTGCAGCAACCTAACAGTGGGTTAGAAAAGTACAAAGATATTCGTAATATTTGAAATTTGATGCCGGTACCGTTAAAGTATCTACATTAGTCTTGAAGCATTCATGATACATTTACATAATATTTAATTAAATTACCTTTAATTAATTAATGTTGAGTACTGGTATTTATCAGACGATCTAGGCTAATATTCACTATTCATTTTTTTGTGACTGTATTAAATTCTATTTATTGAATAGTAACAAAATATAGGTTATAATATTTCCTCCAACAAATACATAGGCCTACTATGTACTACTATGTTGATAGATTGTCCAAAGTTTTAATGTTGAGCACTGTACTGAGAGGGTAAAAGGGGGAGATGGCTATTTTGATACATGTGATGTAATGGGATACATATTACATGTGTGAGTGAGCCTTGTGTCTCTTTAAAGGCTTGCACTCGAAGCAGCTATGCAAGTGGTGTAATAAACAGGGGCGGTTTTAGACAAAAAAAGTTTGGGGGGCCCATCCAAGTTTGCAATATTATATATTCACTTTTTTCATTGAGGGAAGGAATGGGAGGCGGTGTTCGTTTTTTCATGTTTACAGGATCCAAATAGAATATTTGTAGAGCCTAACTGTATGTTGTACAAATGCTATGTTTTACTACTCACAGACATTTAGCATGAATTGCGTGCGCCGCTCCTTCATCAACCCTCTTCCTTCATCCTTCTCCTTCATGCCACACTCAGTATAGTTATCGAAAAAAAAGCCGTAAAAACACTTTGAAACATCAATTTCTACACATGAGTAACACTATACACTTAGCAATGAGCACCGAGTTCACAAAATACTCCAATAGACAAGCGAACTGTTCCATAGACTCATACACACTGACTAATGATTCTGGTGCTAAAATGCGATTTTTATTATCATTATTATATCACTCACAGTCCCATGAGCATAATTTCACGGTTTTGGAAAAGGTAAATGTTGGTTTTCCCAAACACATGTATTCTTGAAGGCCTATCTCAGACACTCGGATGTCGACATAAATCATAATCTGTCTGTCACACTACCTGCTACAATGATTGTCTCAGAGTCTATATTGTCTAATTCTGAGAACAATTCTTACTTTTATCCTAGATCAGATCAAGAGGTTCATCATTTAACAGTCAAGTATTGTAGAGTTTTAATTCAGATAGGCTACTATATAGTCTTTCCAGAGTTTATGTTGGTTATAGTTTTTGAATAATTGGCATCCCAATTTCCAACCACTAAAATCTGAGCAATTTACTTTCTTATTGGAAACAATTCACTCATATGCGGTCGAGATACGTTGATTTGAGCAGATGAATAAAAATCACTCCCACAAACATATCGACGTATCTCGGCCGCATATGAGTAAGTTTCTTTCAATAAAAAAGAAAACTACTTGGATTTTCATCATCAATGCATATGTCCAGAATATTATGATCCTAATTCTTCGACGTCGATTTTAGTTAATCTCTATAATGATTCTTCAACTTCTATTGTTCCTTCCGGCGCAGGTAATAGACCCTTCTGGCTCACCCCAACAAAGTCAGTAGTGGAGTAACGTACTGTAGTGAGGAAAAAAGCTCTGACGTCAGAGTCAACTCTCCCTGACAACTTCTGACACATTTAACAATATTGGAAATTTGAAAAATTAGCTCCCGCGTTTTTTTATGATGAAAGGAGTAAAAAGTCAGGGGGGCCCGGGCCCGCCTGGCCCGCCCTGTAGAACCGCCCCTGGTAATAAAGGATATTGTAGTAGGCCTACTGGTGCTGGTAAAATAGGTGAGACTATTAAATGTAATTTATTAGGGGTGTGCAACTATCTGATTTCGAGTTTTGATCTCCATTCCACGCAAACTCTATCTAACCCTAACCATGACAACATGACCTTAAAATAGTCTGGTACAGTTTACTCTACATTTACTCCTTGGCCTTTTGCTTACTACATTATTTTTGTTAGACTCGTGACTCGTGAATCTTATTCAGACTCGACTTGAACTGCAAACGAAACTTGCACACCCCTACAATTTATTACTATAGTCCAACTGAGCCATGGATTGTACGAGCAAGACTGGTGGTACTGTACTTGATGTACTTTAATCTGAGCTCAATAATATCCTCCAGTCATTGACATTTTACATGAAACATCAGGCATGGAATATTTGACATATATGTGACAAATATGGTACAATATTGTGTATCTTCATCTTCCTCCATTTATTTCAAGGGTGAAACAGAATTGGATGTTTGTCCATGACTTTTTATTCTGGGAAGTCAATCAAGTTCGAGCTTTCCTCACATCTGTACCACGAGTGAGTACTTGAGATAAGTGCAACAATATGGTGCATGACGTAATTGTTTTATTTGCGCATGACTAGCTCCATACATTAGTTCTGAACATTCTTACTTGAGAGTGGTTAGGCTTCCAAGATTATTGTTCACATAGTCAATCCTGCTTAGAGTTCAGCACATGTATTTTATCAAAATTGTGTATTAGTCTAAACCTATTTATTTCTTTAGGTATTGGATGAAACACAAATCACTTTTATTTTTGAAAACTACGGCCATGCAAGCTCACAAACCATGCCTGGCTTGAATGCTATTTGTTGTCTTGTTGTAGTTGTTGATGCTGTAATGCAGGGCTTGCCCACTGGCAGCCCGCGGGCCCTTGTCAAATGGCCTGCGGTATGATCTGATCAGGATCTGATCATCTGATGAATCACCTGCACTTCAGTATAACATTCTGTAGTCAAATTGAGAATAGATTTGGTGAGGGTTAAACTATTGTCACAAGGTAAACGGTAGGGGCGGCGCTAATACAGACCCAAAGTCTAGTCTTGTGAGCTCCCGAACGTTTGTCTTGTGATGACAGGCGCACATATTTGGCAACATTGTGTGCTTCCCCGCTTGCGGGCTATGTCATTTATCTAGACTTGAATGAAGACAAAAAAGGAAGTGCAATTTGAATGATTGAAATTTAATTTTATAAAAAATGTTCAGCTGTTGAAAGCTTGAATATGTGTATATTGAGAATATGTTGTTCGTATACCGGCATACCCTATCGAAAACAAATAAAAAATTAATTAAAACTATTGGACAATAAACCGTATGGCCCACCTTAACTTTTCCCTTAAAAAATGGCTCTCTGAGATATTTAGTTGGAAAGCCCTGCTGTAATGAATAGAACACCGGTAAGTAATGGTTGAGAAAAAGGTACTGAACTAACCATTAACTGAATTGTGTTGGTGCATGCAGGGTACTTCAGGGATGGCTATTTATCAACGCTCCTTCGTTCTGGGAAGATGACCAAACCAGGGCCTTTCTTGAGAGTGTGCCAAAAGTAAGTTACATGTGATGGCTGATTTTTTTCCCCGTGTTTTTAACACTCATGAGTTGCATTCACGATGGTTGTAAACGTGTAAATTGTAGGCCTATTGATAAAGAGATGCCCACGTACTGGTGATACCCCTCGTTGTAGGCGTACTGCAGATCGACCGCTTTCTTTTTATTTTATTATTTGGGTTTTTATAAAACACATTTTAATTAACACACGAGAGTTTTTATGTATACAAAACTTACCTAAATTGTAAATCATGAACTTGTGCAGATCTTTACCTAGTTGTGAAAATCAGTAATTCACGTACCTACACTGCAAACACATTACTATAATAAATTATATTATAGGTTGGTAATAAATCATATAATTCAGTCATAGTAATTATAATCACTCATATAATAATATCCGTGATTTGACGTGTGAATCTGCGTTGCAAAAATGCATTCCTACTGAATAGTGAATTAAATGATATATGAAAAGTAGAAGATTGAACACCAGGAATATAATACATTTCATATAAAAGATAATTTTTTAAAGTTACACTGGCAAACGTCAAATATATATATAAAAAAAACAATATATATAAAACTAGCCGGACCCCTCATCTTTCAAACATGAATGTACGTCAATACACCACTGCCCTGCACTTCTACGTGTGATCATTTTTATACATTGCCAGCCAGTCTGCCGTGTTGACGCAATGACGTACTATCACTCCAAGAAATAGCCAAGTTGGTAAATCCCCCTCCAACCATTCCTCCTTCCTCTCCTCTCATCCCTCTCCTTCCTTCCTCCTTCCTTCATTCCTCCCCCACCTCCCCCTTCTGCTTTCCTCTCATCTATCCAGCCAACCTGCGCCAGCCCTCCACCCCCTTCCCATCAACGCGTTACGAACGCTTACACACACTCACACACGTACAGATCTGGAAGACTCTATGTATAATATAAATTAATCAAAACCACAATATCTCATCAGTGCTGTGAATGAGATGAAATGATGAAGCATACCAAGCTGAAGGCCAAGGTTTAAGCACCTCTGATATATTTTGGTTTATATGGCCTGGTTTATTCCCTCAATTGTTTAAGTTATAAATATTCAAAATGTAGTACCAAAAACCATAAATAAATGAATATATGTTTATATGTTTCAAGTCTTTGCCAGAGCAATTGTTCAAAACGTTTGTTTCATTGACGTGATCTATAGAATATTTCCATAAATATGTGAGACAGATACGTAAATAGGATAATTTCAATTTCATTCCACATGAATGACTGTGTTATGCCTCAATCGTCACACTAGCACATCTGTATCATTGGGATAGGCACATATCAAACTCTTCATTTTTAAACTTTTGAATTTTACGACCACCCAACAGATTTTGAATCAAGGCAGCTTGCTCCACCTCATAAGTAGCCTGCACTCCACTGTATATACGAGAAGCCCAATCTAACCGATTGTCTCAGTGAGTCCCTTTTTCCTAGGCCTATACAACTTTCTATTGCAGAGATATCACAGCTAGGTTTTTTACATTTCCTGATGGATCTTTATTTCTAGTTTATGATGTTGACATTGTCTAACTGTGACAATAAAGCATTTCTTTGGGATATTCCTCTTTTATTTAATAAATAGGCCTTAATGTTATATGGATAGATAATTCTATATACAGTTTTCTATATTTGTTGTCGCTTTGAATCTTGAAACACCCAAAAGATGCCACTTCTAAACAGTTTCACGAACTATATACTTTGCCTAAATTGGGAAACAATGATTGTATATTAAGATATCAATGTTGATGAAAAAATAGCTAGCCTTACATAGAGAAATTGATCCATTAATAACTTGATATCAACTAATATAGATTCAATATTGTCACTATATACAGGGCCATTTAACTATACCACTTGAATTTTTATTTTAATTAACACAGTGAAATATTTATTGTTAAAGTATTAGTTATATTTTAACGACAATGATAAAAAAAGATGTCTTAACGTGGTATAATATATTTGAATTAATCTGCCTTCAAATCTGTACTTTTAAATGAAGTATTATTATAATTATCATTATTATCATTATTACTGATGTGACTTTGTGGGTCTACGTTATTATTATGATGTATAACTAACATATGAATAAAATGCCTTGAAAATGCCTTGAAACTAAAAAAATATCATCATCATTATTGTTATCAAACCTATTTTAATTATATATCCACCAATAAGTAGTTGGTATGTTGCAGAGCAAGTGCAAGTGAGGCTTTAAACTGTAGTTCTTTTTTTGTTCCAGGGTCGAATGATTGTGCTTGATCTTCAGTCGGAGCTATTACCACAATATGAAAGACTACACTCATATTTTGGGCAGCCTTTTATCTGGTGCATGTTGCATAACTTTGGGGGCACACTTGGTCTCTATGGTTCTGTGGAGAATGTAAATAAGGTAACACTAGATCAATCACTTGATCATAGAGGTCTATCGAATAATTTACATTTATGCTGCAAATGCTGACTTGAATTTTTTTTATTATATAAAAACTATATAAAACTGTTCCATATACAGCCGGGCCCACATAACGAACTCGGTTCGTTATGTTCCCATCTAAATTTCACTCGCACCTTTATATAACACTACTTACCTTTTTGATCAGCAACTTAGTTTGACAGGCGCTAAATGACCTCGCTGTCGATGCGCCTTAAAACCCTAATATCCATTCATTCAGGAAGCTTACAAAAACCCATGGATTATGCGGGATTCGAACCCACGCCCAACGATGACTTCAGTTTCTGAAGCGGTGCCTCAACTGACCGAGCTAACGAGGGAGGCCTATTTTTTTCTTTTCAAATATATGAGCAATGAATCATAAGTAATTGTTATCATTTTTCAACCTTTTATTCGAGAGTCAATAGACCAACACAGAAAACTAAAAAAGACATTTTGAAGCTTAGGCCCTACCCGATCATTTTAATTTTGAAATAATATTCTTAATTATATCTATTGATATATAAATGTATATATATATAGAGAGAGAGATGGTAAAGTGGAGAAAGAGATAGAGAATAGGGTACGGAACGCGGAGGGTTTCTACTAGAGTGTTGGAAAATTGTTGTGGAACGAGGAAATACCGAGGAAATGTAAGTTATTGCTATACAGGACATATTATTTGCCAATATTGAAGTATGCAGCAGTAACCTGGCCAATGGGGGGAAAAGAGGAAGGAAAGTTGCAAGCCGCTGAGATGAAATTTCTGAGAAGTGTGGCAGGAGTGACAAAAATGGATAAAATAAAGAGCGATAAGATCAGGAGAGAGTTGGGAGCTGAGACCCTGAGTTTTGTATTGGCCAGGGAAAGGCTCCGCTGGTTCGGACACATGATGCGAATGGAAATGGAGAGAATAGCAAGGAGAGAGTATGAAGGAGCCAAGGTACAAGGGATAAAGAAGGCGGTAAGACCGAGGACGAAGTGGATAAATGGAGTGGTAGAGGCCGTGGAACAGAGAGGGGAATGTTGGAAGACGATTGTAGAAGAAAAGAGGTGGGAAGATAGAGAAAAGTGGAGGGAGTAGGTCAGAAGACAAGAAGAAGGAGATGAAGAGGGGGGAGTGTCAGTCCTGGCAAGTCGACTCCGAGACACCCAGCTGTCCTAGTGATATGGTGGGACAACCCACCCCCCAACCCAATTCAGTTTGGAACCGGAGGCCAGATACTTATTATTATTATATGTATTGAATCTTTTCTATCGATTTTTGATCCATTAAAAAAAAAATGGCATTTTTTGAATTTATTATTTCGTAACAGCAAATCTGATTTATGTACATTTTCGAAACAATGTGTATGTACGTACCCTATCAGTGTGTTTAAAATGTATATACATTATAGTACAATTTTTTTCACCAGTCTACTTTTCAAATATTTTTAAAATTTTATTCTTCTCCTCTTTCTTACAACTCTTATGAGCTTCTCCAAATTTTGACATGGCTTTTATTTAAGTGGTGCCACTCTCCATTGCTCAGTCAGGTGAGGCACCACTTTAGAAAAACTGAATGGGTCGCATGGGTTCAAATCCTGTATAAAGCATGGGTTTTTTTAAATGTCCTCTTATTCTTAATTTCACCATCATCTGCTCATTCGTACCTCCATATGACGTAACTGTTGGTGGAGTCGTTGAGCAAACAACAATCATCATCATAAAAAAACGGTTCAACCGATTTTGTTTCAAAACTGACAGTATAGTACCAAGCTGGATAACAATAATCATCATAAAAAAAAGGTTCAACCGATTTTGTTTCAAAACTGACAGTACCAAGCTGGATCATGTGGATCATGTGTCCCTCTCAAATCTCATCACAATTTGATTTTTGCTCTAAAAAAAATTCAAGTATTCCTAGTTCCTACGCTATTATTAAATCTTTGCTTACACTCATATAATAACCTCATTTGACATGAAGACAATCAATTTTCCAACTTTGAAGGAGAGGGAAATTGCATTTGACATTGGTTTTGTTTTAGGGAGTGTTTGAAGGTCGTAATATGATCAACAGTACGATGATTGGAACTGGATTGACACCTGAAGGTATCAATCAGAACTATGTGGTTTATGATCTGATGAACGATTTGGCATATCGAACAAAGCCTGTCAACTTGACAGTTTGGTTTACGAATTACGCTTGGAAACGATATGGCAAGGATGACGCTCATGCTAATCGGGCCTGGCAACTACTCAAGGTGATTGGAGATTAAATCAAATATTTAGGCATACATCAAAGCTTGGATTATAGCTTTCATACCGATGAATACGCAACAGTGTTCAAGGTTATTCAAAAACTGTGTGATGAGCTATTCTACAAAATAAAAAATGAGCTGTACCACGCTACAAATTCCACCAGTTTCATCTACCGGTACATTGCACCAGGTGCCCAACATTTAAATACTTGATTATTTTTCATGCATAAGAACAAGAAGGTAAAAGCGTGTTCACGTAATTTTTCCATGCAGCATTTCTACTCTCTTGTAAAGCCTTAGAAGGCTTCTTCATAAAATCTTTTTCTCTTGTGAACCGAAAAAAAATAATCTAGACAGCCAAGTGAAAGTTCAAGATCACAAAAATCCGATTCACAATATAATTCAATAACTTTAACACGATAACAATTCACCGTCACTGTAAAGGTTCGTTCATAGAGATACGGCATCTCTACTGGCTGGCAAACTCAACGGGTTCAGCATGACGTCAAATTATTCATACCGTTCATAATACCATGGCAAGCGGTGGATTCTCATGTTTGACAGGCAAGTGTTGGTACAACTTGTTTTGGCTTGAACACAAATTGGGTTGGTATCTGTGACAAACTTTCAGCTCTCAAATTACTTTCAAGTTTGTTGCACATATTTACTTTATAATTTGTTACAAAATGCTCACCACTGCTATAAATAGTTGTTGCACATATTTACGTTACAATTTGCAATGATGAACTTGTCAATGGAAGAGTGGAGGTGTTTACCGGTATACCGATTGGTCGGATAAGACAACAACAACAAGGTCAAAAATTAGCTTGATAGTCGATGCGCCGAACATACCTTGTAGTACACAAACCACAATCATGGTCATGATATCGCCTATACCGATACGTCATCACGGTAAGTTTGACAGTCGGTTAAAGTTCGACTTCAAACAACTCTCAAGGTCACACTGAACGGCAAACAGGGAAAGTCTGTAATTGCTCACAAGCTTCACATGAAACTTTCATGTGAAGCTTCTTGCTTCTGCCAGCCTGACATAGTCGTTTTGCCGTGGCTCTATGAATGTACCTTTCTGGAGAGAGTCTGCATTTGACATAGCATGATGACGTCACAGTTGTGTTCCATCATTACGATTGTTGAATAATCTAGGATGAAAGTAGCATGTTGTCTAAAAAATGGTGTAAAATCAGAAATGATTGGAAAAAAGAGATTGAAATTACCTTACAAGATTATTTTAGATTCTTGCCCTGCCATGTTTACATTTTAAAGTTAATTTACATTGAAAATAAATCAATGCATGTCCTAGGCCTAATAGTTGAGTAATGCTAATTGAATGGCAATTTTCATTTTTGAGGCCAGATAAAAAGAACAATGTTACCAATGCATTGTTTCAATGCTGACAGATTCTTGGATTAGAGGTCAACAAGTTGAACTTCTTAAGTCTCATTAAAAAGTGAATTTAAAATTACTTCCTCTGAAACGTTTGAACTTATGCTTTTCAGTCAAGCGTATACAGCTTTAAAGGGTTACAACGAATTCGAGGTAAATACATTATTTGTCGCAGACCAAGTCTCAAGCTGCGACCATTGGTAAGGTCAAACATAAAATACATATTTAAGTTTCTGGTTAGTTATATAATTTTGAATTTCTTCAATCTTGTGCAATATTATTGAATTTGCCTGCAAAAGTTGCAGGTACCCTAGCAAAAAATGTGTGACCCCATGAAAAGTTGTTATCGCTACATTAAAATTCACATTAATTCAGGCGCTAAATGACCTCGCTGTCGATGCACCTTAAAGCCTTAATATTCATTCGTTCACATTAATTCAATCACATTAAAATGACTACGTTTCCTTAAGAGGTGTTGAGATAACAAGGGGTTTTGTTGCTTGCAAGAATGCTTTTAATTGGCCTACATGCTTGCATTTTAAAGATCTCTCATGTATAACGGTTAAGATTCTACCTTTTTCATTTACTCATTAACAATGTGTTTTGGATATATGATTTCTATATACCGTACTTTAATTTCATTTAAATTTCATTTGATATCAAAAACTTTGGCCCTGTTATTCCATTTGCCTTCATGTATATATGTTTCAGTAGGCTAATATTGAAATTCGCATGTTCGACACTAGCGCATTCTCTATGTTCTTTTACAGGCAATTTTAATAGTGATGCCTTTGGCTAATCAATTGAGAACTGAGTACCTGCCGAAATTACCCCGGTAGTTCCGAAAAAAAATGAGATGCGTTTTTTTGGGGTGTATTCTTGGATTTCTGAAGAAAATATGTTGTTATTTGACAATTTAGAAACACATGGAAAGATTATCTTCTTACATTTTAGTTCTATGAGGTATATGATGATTCTCAGTAATTACAGTCAGTGTATTTGGCATGATAATTGAAGATCGGGTGGCAGGAGGAAAATTCTTCACGAATTCGCAACTTATTCGTTCAATCATGACGAATAAAAGTGATCTGGGAGTGTAGGTGGAAAAAAGTAGAATGACAATAATTTTTGGCTCCCATTCGCGCGGTTGATACGAGTTTGCTATTTTTCATATTGCGGGTACACGGGTAGCAGAATAATATCCGGGTAATGTATCACCCGTAACCTACCCGGGTACACTAAGGCATCACCAGTATAAACTTATAACTATATTATTAATAATCATGGTCAAATTATCATTTATCAAGACTATAATTCAAGTTCATATTGTCATTAATTATTTATAACAAGCCACCAGGATTAATTATTAATTTTTATTATTATTAATGTGTTTCGCCTGTAGTTATGGTACAACCCGTTGGATGTAGCTGTATCGTGGGATGAGCTTATACTAGCCTCACCTGCATTACACAAGTTTCCCAACTATCAACACGATATTGTTGATGTTACCAGGCAAGCTTTACAGTTGATCGCTGCAGGCTATTACACCATCTTTGTTAATGCTTTCAAGAAACAGGACAACATCAAATTTCAGTGAGTTCAGTTCATGTGAATCTGTTTGTTGTACAATAATGTTCATTTTACCATAAAAAGCACAACACCAAGGAAACAAATGAAAGTGATTCATGATGATGATGAGTGAAGCTTGTTTATTCAGCAAAGTATTACATAGAGCTCGAGGCTGTGAGGTTTCAACAAAAAATTGAATTACGTAATCCATTTCAAGTTCGACAAATTTTGTCACTCAGCTGTATAACTAGCAAAAATCAAACAAACCCTTTCAATTAGATCATTCTAACTTCTGTGAAATGGTGAAATGAAATATGTTGTAATTTTTTTTCTCATCAGGAAGTATGCATCATTGTTCCTCAGCGTGTTTGACGACCTTGACATTTTGTTAGCTTCGAACAAAGACTTCTTGCTAGGCTCCTGGCTGAACGCTGCTAAGGATCGAGCATCTTCACCGCTGGCAAGTCTCTTTCCTCAATAAGTCATTGTCCTAATATTTCATCATTTTTATTGTGAAATTCCATTCTTTTCTGTCTCTTAGTTTCCACCTAGATCTGATTCATGGGCTTTTAGCTGGAGTATCGAAATTCAATCATTTATACTTCAATTTATGTTTGCTGGTTCAACTAGATATCATAGCTTAAACTGCTTGAATTGAATATCACATAAAAATTTAAATGAATCTTTTTGTAACTAGTTTTGAAAATATGTTCAGTTTGCATGAGTTGGGAAAGGGGGAAGACCGAGGGAGGGCTAATGCAATAATGAATGGCTACCGCTATTACATATTTGATCATTTCTCTTGCTATTCAATATCTCATCTCCTTTAAAATAACTATTTGTAACTCATTTATGTATGGTCACTTTCTTTTGACAACCCACTTGACTAAGTAATATAAGACAGTCTATCTGGCTGTCAGACCTCAATTGGAATTGATAAATTGATGATTGCTATTCATTCAATTTTTTCAATTTTTTCTTTGTCTTTATTCTTGTCTTTTGACCTATGCTCTCAATTAATCAAATTATTGATCATTGATCTACCGATTACCATACAGAATACAATTGATCTGTTGTGATGAAAAATTTGATTGATCAATGTCACTATTTAACATCAAATGGTAACCTTAGTAGCAGCTAGTATCAGTGGCCTCAGGGCTAGCTTTAGGCTCTTTCATATTGTTAGCAACCATTTGTCAAAGTAATGTATATGTTGTAATTGTTTGGTTTAAAGGAGAGCCGAGCGTTCGAGTTCAATGCCCGCAACCAGATCACTTTGTGGGGCCCTCGGGGTGAGATTAAGGACTATGCCAACAAGCAATGGGCAGGTGAATAATCCATAAATTCTTAATAATTACAATATTTAAAGTGTTAACAAATTTTTCTTACGTTTATACTTCATAGGCTCACAGACTCATGCACAAAGATAGAATAGAATAGAATAGAATAGAATAGAATAGATTTATTTTTCATCTAGATTGATCGTTCACAACGATATTAGACAAGTCATTATTACATTATTACATATGAAAGGAATATCACAAGACAACAATATAACATATAAAATAATAATAATGGTTCCTAAATAAATTACGGAGTAGGCCTTAAAAAATGATGAAAATGATTGGTAAACAAATGATCATATATAAATTATAATTACCGTTACAGTAAAGCGGTCTTTTGAATGTCAAAAAGAATGATAAATAATACAATAAGAAATTACATTCAGGAAATTATATAAGACACACATATATTTTGATTTATCCAAACGGAAACTATAATTCAATCAAACTACTAAATTTTATCTTCTAAAAATTCCTTCACACTGTAATAGCATTTATTGATCAGGTAAATTTTAAGGCATATTTTGAATGAATCTAGTTTCTTTCTTTTTAATGTAAGAGGTAATATATTGTAGAATTGGATACCAGCATGTATGGGTCCAGTTTTAAGAATGGATAAATTGCACTTTACTACTTTTATATTATTTTTCCTAGTATTATGGCCATTTTCAATGTCAAAATCTTGAATTAAATATTTGTTTTCCAAAACATAAAATTGTATTAAAAATGTATATGCAAGGTAAGGTAAGAATATTATATTTTCTAAAAAGTGGTTTACACGAGTCCTTATAAAATACTTCTGATACGGGATTAAAACTTACTTTTGCTAAATATCGAATCGCTCTTTTTTGTAAAGTGAACAATCTATTTGATTTTGTAGAATACCCCCATAAAATAATGCCGTATTGAATATGTGATTCTATATGTGCAAAGTAAACTAATTTAGCCGTGTTGAACCCACATATATCCATAATACGTTTCACAAGATAGCAACCACTCGCAATTATTTTTCCTACCCCTTTAATATGGTTTACCCATGTTAATTTTTCATCTATGATCATACCTAGGAATTTAGTTTCTTCTTGTTTAATTATGCTTTTTCCTTGCAAATAAATAAGAGGCGAAGTAATATTGTTAACATTATTTATATTTGTGTCGTTACTAGTCCTACATGTAAAGTTTATTAAGACAGTTTTGTTAGTATTCAAAAATAACTCATTTGCACTAGCCCATTTTACTAGTTCATTAACCGCAGCATTTTCTATTGTATTATTATATTCATTACTCTTCAGCGTAATGTTGCTTTTAATCATTTTTTCTTTGCAAATTAAATGGCTTGTGTCATCAGCATATAATATTAGTTTACCTAATTGAACGTGATCGGTCAAATCTGACGTGAAAATTATGAATAAGATCGGTGATATCGTGGAACCTTGTGGAACGCCAGTATTGAGCGTAATTTCATTAGAAAAATGTTTATTTCCCATACTATCTGTATTATTTTAACTACTTGCCTCCTGTTACTCAAAAATGATGCAATCCAATTGTTTGGTATTCCCACAACACCTATGAATTTAAGTTTATCTAAAAGTTTATGATGATTGACAACGTCGAAGGCTTTAGAGAAATCGTAAAATATACCTGTCGCATTTTGTCGATTATCCCATGCGTCCTGAATGTTTTTAACAAAACTAGCAACAGCCGTTGTAGTCGATCGACCTTTCATAAAACCATGCTGGCAATTACTTATTAGATTATGAGTGTTCAGAAAATTTAATAATCGCATACAAAATGCATTCTCAAATATCTTTGAAAAAACCGATAGGATAGAAATGGGTCGATAATTTTCCACCATTTGAGAATTACCTTTTTTAAAACATGGTTGAACTTATGCTAGTTTAAGTGGTTCTGGAAAAATACCTGCGTTGAACGACGCGTTAATAATATAAATCAATGGATCAGAAATGAAAACAGATGCAAATTTTAATATATTGCATGGAATTTCATCGAATCCTGCTGAGCTTTTTTTTGTTACTTTATCCAAAATAGTATGAAATTCTTTCAAAGTTAGAGGAGTAAGGAACATATTTTTATTGCATCTCTTAATAGAATGTACATTATTTACGTTATTATTAAGCACATATTTCCTGTTATCATCTCCATTCGTGTTTAACCGTTCGTCACTCACCAATTTATTTACTACATCATTAAATAATTATTGAAAATATTTGTTACTTCAGTACTATTTTTGACTTGTCTCCCTTCATGTAATAAGTTTATATCATCTTTAGTACGTTCGCTGTCATTGTTTGCACTTTTAATTATATTCCAGGCTGCCTTAGTTTTATTGTGGGCATGTGTTATTGTGTCAATATTAAATTTCCTCTTAGCTTTGATTATTTCTATTGAGTAGTTCTTCTTTGCTTGCATATACAGTTTTTTATGTTCGTTACATCCAGTTTGCCTATATAATTTATATAATGAATTGACTTGAAAACCAAATTCTTTTAAATTATTTGAATACCAACCATTAATACGTTTTACATTTTCTCGTGCTTTCTTAAATTTTTTCTGAGGAAAAGCCTCACCAAAAACTCCAGTAAAAGTAGACATAAACCGGTTAAACATATCGTCAACAGTGATGTATTCATAAATATCGTCCCAGCTTATTTTACTTAGTGCAATTAAAAAATTGTTCATTTGGTACTTTTTGAACGATCTATCAGTGCAGAGTTACCACTCGTTAAAGATGGCGAACTTGCAGCCAGCAATAAATTACAGAAATCCTATGCACAATTGTACAACCATCTTGACTCTGTAACTTTGTAGATGCAATCTATTTATGGGCAGGCTCTTGCATCAGATTCGTTTATCCCCTTCTATAATAAGTATTAACCAATCAATGCTGAAATTATTTAACCCAAATTAATTACTTCAAATTCATGCATCCATGAATTTGAATATCACATAGTTTTTTATTCGTCCAGATTATTTAATTTGAAATATTGTTTTTACCCAATTCAATCAATTATAATGGATTGAATTCATGTGTATTGATATTATCAAATATAACGGATTACATTTATCGTGTTGAATCAAAATATCGTTGAATATTATTAATTATTAATTTTATCTTATTAAATTTATACTGAATGTTAGGGCTGTGCAAGTTTGAGAGAAAATCTCGAGTTCGAAAAAAGGGGGTGGTCCCATTAAATATTGAGTTTTCTATTGGTTTTGAATAAAGTAAATACGTACAATAAAACCCATGGTAATTCGAAAATTCCAAGGGACTGCCAAAAAAAATCAAATTTAAAAAAATGATGTTTTTAGTTTGTATAGTAGGCCTGTAGTAAATCCTCATTTATTCAAATTCCAAGGGGCCCTCAAAGTCAGAGTTTGAATTGAAGAGATTCGAATTCTGGAAAACTAAATTTTGTTAGTGTAGTATCTGTATACCTACTATATACATAGTGTGTGCAGTATGGCACATTTGATTAGCTACCTTCACTTTCCCCTCGCCCATACTAAGCATACTAAGCTCTTCAAATGAAAAGTTTTCTCAACAGTTTTACATCACAACAAAGAGTTGGATGAATACTATATATTATCATGGCACTTGGGAAATACTCATCACAGTGTTAAAAGAGTGCAATTACCGAACGAACAACGTAAGGATTAAGAAGTAAAAAGCAATGCAGAGACCTGACAAGACAATAAATACAAATATTGGGGCCTAGAATGAAATGAACGAATCTCTGCAAGCACTAGCTGACTGATTTATTTACAGTTAATCAACTACTCACTCCCAATTGACCCGCCCATAAACGTCACAAAACAGAACATCCAATCAAATGGGCTTTGTTATGTGGGAAATTTCACATTTACCCAGGGGCGGCTCGTGTGTAAGTACTGCTGAAAGGCAGCACTCCCTACGATTTTCCAAATTCATGCTATTTTTCAAATAAATTCATCTTGAATAAATAATTTCTTTCATGTCGTATAATGCTTTTTTCTAGCAATTATTGTTGATAAAAATACAGCTTCATAAAAAGTATCATCAAAATTAACGTAATTATTCATTGTTGAACGCCCGCGGCTTCAAATGCATCAAAATATCTACACGCCGCTGAGCGCCTGCAAGCGAGCGGGACGCAACCTTTGATACATGTTTCGGGACTGCAGCAATTGCAGTGCATGGATCCCGATAGCTGGCCGAGGATGAGGGTAAAGATGGCGCGCGGAGAGTGGGGGGAGCGCGTGACATTAGCCTGTACGGCGTACTGCATGAGGGACAGCACCTAGCATGAACTTCTCCAAACACTGCGAGACACAGTGCACGCACTTCTTGCTCGCGCGGTCGGGTGTTTTGAGCCGATTGACAAGTTTCACCACTGCAATTACCAAGTTCTATATATTTTACACCCGATTGAGTTGATTTTTTCATTATGGTCTCACATTACCCACAGACAAATGTAAAGAATACATGGTTGCATTTTTTTTTTTTAAATTGAAAGTTAAAACATGTATATTTTTTATTGACATGGAGACACTCTTTCTAGAAAACGGCCCGAGATGAGTTGGGCGTTTTTTTTCTCTTGTAGGAATTACAAATTAATTAATCTCACACATATTTTCTGATCCACGTTATTCGATCATTTTTCTATTCAACAATTATTTTAGCATGCTGTTTTCAAGATTTACTGATACTAATGCACAACTTGATTTATTATGTAGTTCATGAAAAACACTCACACAAAATGTGAAAATACATCTGGTAAAGTAGATTTTGTTCACTTTTTCATTCCAGAATATGTTGAAAAAAGATGCCAAGGAAACGGCCATCAAACTTTACAGTACCGGTATTCCGTTCTAAAGCGATTTTGGTTCGCCACTAGATGATTAAAAGTTCAATATAAAATAAACCAGTGTATTAATATTAATTTACATTATTTCTTCAGTATCGCCAAAAAGAGAACTGAAATAAATTAATCGAACCAAAAGAGAAGGTAAATTCCAACAAATGGACATATTATCAGTGGACAGTGGTGTCCTTACTTAATAGTCGGGATAGTTTCGTACTAAGCGTTTGGCGGATGGCATTACGTATAGTGGCACGCTGAGAAATCATGGCTGAGTTATATAGACCCACTAACTTTCAATTTCATAAAACCCGATTTTTAAATTATACTTTCCAAATGAATATATCAGAATATTTAAGTTTTGGCAGCATTAAATTCAAGATATCTTTTTTCAATAAATCTGCAAGGACAAGGTCAACAGATTATGATTGAGTTATGAAGAGAAATAATGTTGAGATCTGAATATGGATGTTAAATGAGAAAATTGCGTCTATGAGGGTAAAATATTTTGCACAAAAAAAATATTTGAAAAATAAAATATTGGCGAAAAATATTTCCTATAGACACTCATTGTTCTGTGGCTTTGTACCTTTGTATATCATTCTTGTATCAATTGCAGTACTCCCTATTGTTAAAGTCACCAGCCGCCACTGCATTTACCTATCAGAGTATCTCTAAATTCCCACATGAAGTATAGATCAAGGTGGCCCTGGCGATTAGCCACGCCTATCACTAGTGGTCAATTGGAATAATATTTGCTCTTGACAATAAAATAATTTTAATTGAGTAATAAAGATGTGGTCTCAAATAAATTATCTGGAAAGTCATTTTTCTTCAACAGCTACACGAAACGTAGTTGACTTTACAAAGGACAAGAACATATCGTATCTTGACTTATGTCCTGCGTCGATAAGAATGACATAGTCTTATATTGTAGTTGTATTGTCTGGTAACAGGTGTAGTATCACACTACTTTCGACCACGTTGGCAGTTGTTTGTCAACGCTTTGAATACCTCATTGCTCAACAAAACGGCATTTGATGAAACGGCGACGAGCAAAAGAATCTTCCTGGAGGTGGAAAAACCATTCACCTTGGACACATCTATCTTCTCTGATCATCCCCAAGGTAAAACTATTACGTACAGTGTACATCATACTGCAACAATTATTTATAAATACAAAGCATCAGGGAATACAGTAAATTGAATTCACTTTTGTACAGCACATTACGATCTGAATTTTAAATTGAATCGCGTTTTGAAAGCATTGCAGTTGATTGCGCATCCTAGTTGAATCTTGAATAAAAATACCTTTATAATTTATAGGTTGATAATTAAAAGGTTGGTTTCACTTGATGCAATTTGTAGGAGGGGAGGGGGGGGTATGAATGTCGTTTGTCGGCAGGTAGCCGGGAGACCAGAGAGAGGTAGTTGGTATTTTCCAGAGATCACTTTTGTGTAGGGTTTCCAATCGATCAAGAATATGTAAACGATACTGAAATGTGCCATATCAAAAATCGATTGAAAATATCGAAATATTAGGAATTCCATTTGATATCAAATCGAAACGGTGATATCGAGTATTGATCAAAATTATAGATTTTTCAGGTCTGAATCGTGTTTTTTAGTCGTCCGTAATTAATTTGTGATGTGTCCGCCTCACATCCGCCTCAGGATCATCTGCCTTTGCGTGGACTCTCACATTTAAGCATCAACAAATGACTGACAACCATACAGACTGGTCACAATTATAGGGAGACTATTGTTTGTCAGTGTTGAGCGTAGGGAACCACTCGATCATCCAGTCAAAGTATTCGTAATATAAGGTGTTTAATCTGTTCATAATAATTGACAGGACTGTTTATGTTAGCGTATCAGATTACTTTATGCGTATCACTGCCAATTGATTAGTTACACAGCCATTTTCAGCCTAGGTCATTTTATTATGTGTTTTGGGATAGTGGGAAGGAGTCAGTTGTGGTCTGTTGTTGATGAGGCATCCCAGTATGACCCTGATGACAGAGGGAAACTACGAAAAACCCCTGTCAGGATGATCGACTATGGCGGAAATCGAACCCTGGTCTCCTGAATGACGGTTCAGTGTGCTAGCCTCTCGACCACTTGTCCAAGTACCGTAGTTTATATTTTTTCCCTTCATTGATTGCTGAAATTAATACGGCAGTCGGCAGTTGTAAATAATGAGAAATGGGAGTCGGGTGCATATGTGCTCATAAGGTCCATTAAGGGTTCATGTTGTATTGAATGATGACATATATACTGTATTATATACCAATAGGCCAATTATGGAGACATAGACAAAGAGACTGACTGAAAAAGTGAGAATATATCATAGATACAAATTATTGATAGGCTGATTTGTTTGGCTTGCTGCTTGTCCAAGATTTAGAGTCGCCAACATGGCCAACCTGACACAAGATTGACAGCCCTCTGATTATTTATTCGATATTGATTGGCAACCTTACTTTTGTGACATATATGACATTAGTGGAAATAAAAGCATATAGGTAGTATTGTAGATCAAAATATGTATTTACTTTGCATCACTAGATCAGTGAAACCTTTATGTAAAATAATAATAATAATAATGATTGTGATAATACCGGTAATAGGCCTACTAATTCCACGTCAAGTCCACTTCATCATCATTTTGCTCTAAGTTTCTGCGTGAACTGCTTCCTATTATTAATAACTACTAATAAGGTGTAATCAAAACTTGTAATTTCTGAACTGTTCATTAAATTAATTAAGGAAAAAAATATTCACAAGTTAGATAACACTGTTATGAATAACTCATTTACTATAGTATTACTGCCAACCCTAAGTTAGGCTGAACGTTTTGTTGAAACCGATCCATATTGGCTCAATTAGATATGTGAAATATGCAGACATTGACAATTTACATTGAATGAAAAACTTTCACTTTCAAATTTTAACCCAATAATCAACATTTATTCACCAGGTAACAGCAGTGAGATTTCAATAGGAATTCACCAGCGATGGCGAAACCAGACGAGAGTTTGGAACGCCCTTCGTCGGTTCCAGTTGCCACCACTTGCAACAAAAAGTGCAGAATATCAGAAACGATCGACAACTCCAGGTAGCGAGAGTGATGAGAGCTTTGAGTTGAATGAGATCACTGACAATGATAAAATTGATGATTTGACTGGTATTGATGATTCTAATCATACTTATGGTTATGATCAAGCTAATCCTCCGATGGTGATCGTGGTGTAATTAGTGGATGAGACGCGTAAGAACTAGAAATATGGATTCAACTCCATTTCTATAGAATAGGTTGGTTGGTTTGCTGTTCGATTCACGTTTTGAATATTAAAACTGTAATTAATTTAATTAAATTGAATAAAAATGGTGATTTATCAATTTTATATCGCTTCTTTCATTCAAAACAATATGTAAGGTTGCGGTCACATAAAATGGTTTATTCTGAAATTTAAATTTAAACGGAATCCATGCACATTTAACAGCTAATTTTTCATAGACTATGCGTGGAGTTTTCTTAGACTAAGGGTATGCACACGTTTTTTTGGTTTTAGTGCATATAATGTCAGTATATTTTCTCCAGGATGCATCTCATCGTTCGACCACTTCATGCGACCGCAACCATACAATATTATGTAGGTAGCGAGATGCCTTTTCATAACAAATTTTAGAACCAAGTGCCTACCAGAAAAATCTGGTTAAAACTAAGGTATTGAAAATTTGGAAATCACATTTTTCCGTTTTGCTCGTGTGCTGACGACGAGATACTTTTGCACCTACTTCATGTAGCATTTTTAGAATGGATTGTTGAAAATATAGGAGAGAAGACAGTTGAGAACAAAAATCTAATTTTACTTTTCTCTCTCATAAATGCCAGGTGAATGGACCAAATAAAATATGAACTTGAATGATTTTGATGTATTTTCTACTGGATTGTGTGAATGGAAATAGAGAGTACTTGTGTTAAACTTTATTAGCATAGTTTAGCTATTTACATATTTCAATTGCACACTTTACAATAATTAGGAATAACAATACAGGTACAATAATAACACTACTAACGATACTACCCGTTTTATAATACTGTAATATATGCAGTAGGCATATAGAGATATTATAATTAAAATACTATGGAACAATGTTTAGGCCCTAATAATTTTATAATATAACCAGATTCTAAATTAATTACACAGATATAATTGAAATTGGACAATACTAGAAGTAGATTAATATACATTTAAAGAATCCCAATAATTCCTACTAGGCAAACGCGTTATGTGTTGCCGCGTTGATGGATGAGCTGGAACATATTGACTTATCTTTGGATTGGTTATTATATATATATATATATATATATATATATATATATATATATATATATATATATATATATATATATAACCTACTGGTGGTCAACCAGGAAGCTATTGAAATATATATATATATATATACACCTTGATATCCAAACCATTACTTCACTGCCATCTTTTTTTTCATTATTGATTTCTATGATCATAAAGAAGGCTTTGTTTTAATCGTTTACAGTCAATAGGTGACACCTGTGGCTTGGATTTAATTGGTATCTTGATAGCTTTGAGTGATTCACAAAAACTACATTATATATTTTTTTACATCAAAATGGCTGATCCGATTTGAGTGAAAGTTCGGAATAATGTGTATCATTATTATATTAAAATTCACTGAGAATTTGAAATGTCTCGGATGAAAATTATTTCACGAATATTTTCCTCCGGGTTATTCTAATGAGATTTTTGTAAACTTTAAAATGAGTTTTCTCAGAAGTGGTTCAACCGATTGCGCCTCAAAACTATACAGTATTGAATTAGATAATGAAACTTGTGTATGCCAAGTTTCAACTGATTTTGAATTTTTGTTTGACCTGTGGAGCGCGAAAGAAAAAAAAAAGGCACTTTTTTTTCGGGTATGGCGAAATTGAGTCTTCGCTTCGCTCATCCAATTACACTTTTCATATTCTTTGGGTATCAAACTTTTTTCTCGAATAACTTGATTACACCGTCTTCTAAAGCTACCAACTATCATAGTTTCTTCAACAGAACTAGGTAATCTGTTGAAAATTCACATCTCCTTAACGAAGATTTAATTCTCCTCCTTTTTAGGTGAAGACCATTCGATGTTTATACTGTATTTTTACTTGTTCCCGTTTCATAGTTAATGTTGATCATTATTATATTTCACCATATCACACAAGTAGTTGGGCACTAAATTATTAATGATTTTATAAATTAATGTTGAAGTATTCAACAAAATACGCTCCTTTACATTCAACCATCCTAATGCTTTACACATATATGCAATAGGTGTGTCTCTTCTAACCCTCAAAATGCTTCTCATAGCTTGATTCTGTATTTTTTGAAGAGTAACAATTTCATTCTTTTGTAATAAAAATAGAATGGAGCTACAAAAATCTATATGAGGAGTAATTATGGCTTGATATAGCATCATTTTAGCCGTTATAGGTAACCACCCATTAATTCTCCTGAACAAACCTAGTTTTCTAGCCATCTTTCTTATAATATAACTAGCATGACTCTTGAATTTTAATTCGGTATCTACAATTATACCTAAATATTTTATTTCTTCTACAATCTCAATGGATTTATTTTCCAAAGTAATCTTGGCACTCACTATATCACTAATAATATTTTTCTTAACAGCTTTAGAACATATTATCATTGCTTTAGTCTTGCTTGTGTTCAGTTTCATTTTATTAATTTTCAACAACTGTTCTATTTGCTGCAAATCTTCATTCACTGTCTTCAAAGTATATTTCAAGTCAGTATTATCACCAATTATATAAGTTGGGTGAAAGGGAAAGAAAGAACAGCAGCTTACCGAGATTTATGAGTAGAGAAAGGCCTACTCATAGTGGAGAGCCCATTGATAGAAGACATAGAGATGAAAGTTACACGACGTTTCGGCTATTGCCTTGGTCACAGTAGAGTAGAGAGTGATGAACTGAAGAAGGCTACTTGTTCAGGTTGTCATGGTCCAATTTCCTCATCTTTCCCTCCAGTTCACATAGTCCCCAGATTATGTACATTAATTTTAAGTAAGTGAAATAGACGGTGGTTTTGAATTTGTAAGCGGCTGTGAACCAGTTTGGTCAGTCGGCCGTCTAGCGATTGAAATACGTGTGACGGGGTAGTGCAGTGAAGGTCACGTCAGAAGCAGGGTAGAGACCACGCGGTCAGGAGGTTTGTTTTGGCAGAGAGTGCGTGACAGAGAAGACTGTTAAAGACGAAGTTTATTTTATAAGTGCATTTATAGAGTGTTCAAATTTATAATAACAACGTGTGCAAGTGTGGGCCTACACAACATTCGGTATCGTATTAATATTAATTTTGTGATTTGGAGTGAATTAGAAACAGTTTCGAAGACAAAGGAAATACTAAAGCTGTAGTTCAAAATCTCGATTTATACTAATTATAATTATACAATAATCTGATCTATTCTCTGTATATTTGCATTCTTCATAATATTAGGGTTATTAGTTCCCCTCTTCCTGAACTAATTGGCGCCCATACCCTACCTTTTATTTATTACCATTTATTGTTTACCAAATCCCACCCCGCTCCCCTGGCTCACAGCAGCGGACGTCACAAGGTGGGTAGGTGAAAATGAAGGGGGGGGAGGGGGAAACAATTAATATAAAATGAATTTAGGGGGGGGGGGTCATAGAGGTTGGATGTGTGGGAGTGAGCTAAAAGAAGCTGTGCAGTGTAGTTGGAAAGTTGAAAGGGTGAGATGAAAGGCAGAAGAAGTAGCAGGGATGAGTTACCTAAGGTTGAGACCTGGGGCAAAGCGAGACTTAGTTATCCACTGGTGAGCAAGCTCCCAGCGTCTTAACTCTTGATGGTTGGCAAGAAGATGGGACGGAACGGATTATGCGGGTTCTGAAGCAGGCATTGAAGTCTCGTCCATGTGAGAGTGCATGGAGCGGAACTACTTTGTCCATGTCGTCAGGGTTGATGTCACAATCTGACCTGTGGCCATTCATGCAGGTACGTAGGGCATTGGTGGTTAATCCTAGTAGTAGTAGTAATAGTCTTTATTAGCAATTTAGCTATTTACATACACACAATTATTACAACAATACACAATTAATACAATACTATAACAATAATAATAACATCAGCATAATATTACAAGAGAGTTATCATGCTAATTATACATTCAATTTTTCAGTTCTAATAACCCACTTCATCTATTTAGTTAATATCAATTTAATATACATGGGGAGTATCCCAATAATTTTTTTTTTTCATAAGCTTTAGGTAATAAACCCTTTTCTTTGATTACTTTACTACACTCTCGACGAAATATATCAACATTTTTGACTTCCTCCAAAATATTTGGTAACCTATTATATATTCTCATCCCTTTGATAAATAAAATTGTCTTCCTCTTTTGAGCAAGTCCTAATAATGTTAATATTTTTACTACCTCTGGTAAAATGATTATGTTTATCATTATTTAATTTCAGTCTATCACAGAGATAACTTGGAACCAATCCATTGATAATTTTATAAATTAATGTAAGGCTATTTAATAATATTCTTTCTTTAATATTTAGCCAATATAATGTTTTACACATTTCAGCAACTGCAGTATCTTTTTTAACTCTCAAAATACTTCTCATCGCTTGATTTTTGAGTTTTTGCATCATAACAATTTCGTTTTTTTGTAATAGAAATAAAATAGAGCTGCAGTAATCCACATGTGGTGCAATTATAGATTGGTATAACATAATCTTGGCTGTTGTTGGTAAACACCCAT
Source organism: Brachyptera risi (assembly GCA_964007535.1). Lineage (NCBI taxonomy): Eukaryota > Metazoa > Arthropoda > Insecta > Plecoptera > Taeniopterygidae > Brachyptera > Brachyptera risi. Next base: position 54,566,229 of record OZ023326.1, read on the forward strand.
TCACTCTCCTGAAGAATCCTACTTTCCTCGCCATTTTTTTAAAAACGTAATTTGCATGATTCTTAAAGTTTAAGTTATTATCGACATATATACCTAAATATTTTATTTCGTCAACAATTTCCACCATATTATTTTCTAATACTAATTTCACATTCCCAATTTCATCTAAATTACTTCTTCTAACAGATTTCGAACATATTATCATTGCTTTGGTTTTATTCACATTTAATTTCAACTTATTTATTTTCAACCAATGTTCCACTAATTGTAAATCATCATTAACCATTTGTACAGAACACTTTAAATTTTTATGATGGCCTATAATTAACGCATCATCTGCATATAAAAATATTTTACACTTTTTCATTATATTACAGATATCGTTGATATATAAAATGAATAAAAGTGGACCCAATACAGAACCTTGGGGCACCCCTATATTATTATTTCGTACTTCTGACAACTCTTTGTTGAATTTTGTTTGTTGTGTTCTACCGTCCAAGTAAGAAAAGATCCATTTCAACACTGTATTCAGCAAGGCAGAAGTTACATTTAAGTTGGTAGATGACGTTCACCGTTTCGCAGACGTTCCTTTTGGAGATGGGATAGGAGAGACCGGTGGCATGGCTGTTGAAGGTTGTGGAGGGTGGGTGGATGTTACAGGTTTTGCATCTGGGTTTTGGACCAGGATATGAACCATGTTCTTCTTGTAAGGGACTGGTTTTGGGGTCGGTGTGAACTAGGAGGGTACAGAGGTTTGGACGGTTTGGAAGGGACTTTGGGTGGAACTGAGATTAGATTTTGGGATTGGGACGAAGATGATAAAATATGAAAACCGTTTTTTAGAATGGTGTTGACGCATTCGAGACCGGGATGAAATTGAGTGATGAGTGGGATGCAGTCTGCTATGGGGGCGGGAGGCGTCCTTGTGTTGACTGGTTTAAAAACCTGGTTAGTTTGTTGTTCCACAAGGCGCTGAGGATAACCCCTGGTGGTGAATGCCCTAGACAGTTTCTCACAGTACTCTGTGAAATCTGTGGCGTCAGAGCAGATGCGTTTACTGCGTATGGCAAGACTGTAGGGAAGGGACTTTTTGGAGTAAAATGGCAAGACTGCAGGAAGGGACATTTTGGAGTGGAATGGGTGGCTACTGTCAAAATGGAGGTATTAGAGGTGATTGGTAGGTTTTGGGTGAACTTTGGTGCAAATACCACCTCTCTCCAGGATCAGTGCATCATCTACCCTACAAACACAAAACATTCCCTATGCGCGCCCTAGACATGCCCAAAGAAAATGTTGGGGCGCCCCAGGCATGCCCAACCCCATTTAATTTAACATAGGGCGGGACTCCCAGGGCACGCCCTACACATGCCCTGTGGGCGTGTCCTGGACATGGCTCACACGCGCCCTAGACACGCTCTTTCGGGTGAAGTTGGCAGTGGGCATGTCCAGGCCGGGTCCTGGGCATATTCATGAGGTCTCAATTCATCAGCTTCCCACAGTGCATTTCAGGGGCATGCCAGGGCATGCTCATTTGGTAACCTTTTCGGCATGCCCTTAGCATGCCCATGTTTGTAGGGTACATACCTACAAGTAAATTTTACAGTGTTTTAGTACATTACAGAGATCATTTATATATAAATTGAATAATAGTGGTCCCAGTACCGAACCTTGTGGTACTCCAGTATTATTATTTATTTTGAAGTCTCTGAAAAAATTGAATTTCATTTCATTTGTTCTACTCTTCCCTCTAAGTAAGACTAACTATTCTAGTACAGTCCCTTTTATACCATATTGTGATAATTTCTTAATGAGTATTTGTCTGTCTATAGTTTCAAATGCCCTCTCAAGGTCTAAAAATACTGCTACACCAACTTCTTTCTTTCTCATATTACTCTTCATTTTTTCTATCACCAATTGGATAGATGTCTCACATCCATGTTTACCCCTGAAACCTGACTGTTCCTCAATGATGATATTACTTTTACATATATATGCTCATCTAGCTGATCTTTCACAAAATATTCTATCATTTTTTTCTACAATATGAAGCATATATGTTAACTGGCCTACCGTACGCTCTTCTCCATTTGCTGTGTTTATTACTTTAGGCACTGGCACAATAATAGATTGTTTAAGTATGTCTGGAAAAATACCTGTCTCTAATGATTTATTTATTATAATAGTGAAATAATCTTTAATTTCTTTATAGGAAAGAGTTAAAATCTTTTTCCAATTCCATCTTCCTATGGTCCAGAGTTTTTAAGATTCTCGATCTTATTAAACACCGTACTATTAGTTACTAGTTTGACATTTGCAACTGGATATCTTTCGGCATAACAGTATGCAACACCTCATTATCATTTGCAGCTACCTTTTCAATACTATTTAAAATATCCTGTACACTTGATATGAAAAAATTATTGAAGTTTGCAGCTAGGTATTGCAATATTTCCAATTACCTTCTCGATATTAAAATATATTTCATCTTTATTTTCATCATTTTTCCCATTATACATTTGTTTTAATATACCCCACATCTTTTTAGGTTCTTCCTCACAACTAATTATTTTATTTAAATAATATTCTCTTTTTTCAGAACGTGGCTTCGATAAAAATTAAAAATTCATTACAATATTTTGCGTAAACTTTCCAATCATTAGTATCTTCACCTCTTTTAGCTTTCCTATATAAGAAATTTTTTTCCCTTGTATCTCTCTGATTTATTTGTCAAACCAACCATTTTTTGCATGTATTTCTTTAATCCTGAACGTATTTGTTTTAACCCTTTCCTTTACTGTAGTACCAACATTATTTATAAACTCATGTACCATATAATTTACATTTGAACACTTTATTTTTGTTCCAGTCTTTTCTATTAAGAGCAATTCAAAACTAATTCTTATTCTTCTCATCCCTCACTAGATTATTATAATTTCCAGCTTTAATTTCAATCTTCTTATTCACTTCTCTATCCTTATTCCAGCTTTAATTTCAATCTTCTTATTCACTACTCTATCCTTATACTCCTTTGTGAACCCCTCTTTTATACTAATAATTCTATGGTCTGAAATGATAATATCCAATAAATGATTTCTGTCTTCAAAATACGTGATCACATAATCAATTATTATTGTTCGAGTTATACTTTAATCGTATTCTCTACCTTGCTTATGGATTTAGCTATACGAGTAAAATCTTGCATTAATTGTTCCAGTCCTCTTTTCTCTAACATATTGACTACCTTTTTAGAGTACAGTGTAGATTTACTCAAGTCTATATTCAAGTCTTCACTTATGATGAATTTACATTTAAATTCTACATTTCTTTGATATTTAGTCAAGTGCCTCTACAATTTTGGCTTTTATCCAGTTTGGAGAAGCCTAAATTAAACTGTTCAAGAAACCCTTTAATTTCCCATCAAAAATTCTTATATTTATTACCCACCAATTTGTATCAATAATATTTTTACTTATTATATTGTACTTCAGATTTTAACAATGTAAATGGCTATCCCTCCAGTATGCCTACTTGTGGAATCTATACATATGGATAGATATACATACATATAGAGGGATAGATATCCCTCTATCTTCACCTCACAGTCTTTGATTTGTTCAAAAATCATTGGTCTTTTCCTTAAAATCTTCTATCTTCTATCTGATCCCTATTTTTAGATGAACTGAACATTCATATATAAAATCAAATCGGACATTACAGTTACATTTTTTACTACACCCGGTATTGACTTGTCTGATCTAATAAATACTTCGTCATTTACCGGTACTGATACTTCTATATTTTCAGGCTTACAGTTTATTCTATTATTTTCCTTGACAGACCACTGATCACATTTTTAATGCCACTCATTTTAGTTACGGTACTTCTAATAATACTAGTTCCAGGGCATGAGCAGGGACGTACTGGCAAGTGATGGGCCCACCGGTCAGCACTGAAATTGAGGGCCCACCTCATGGCGACCATTTAATTATCAATTAATTAATTATATAAAAACAAATCCAGGACGAGGAAAATAGAAGATTTTTTTCTTCATCTATAGTTAATAGTTTTCATTGAAGCATTTTAAACATAGTCGATGTCGTCGTCGACATATACGATAGTACAATATTAGTACCAGTAGAAACTAGAAAGGTTGGAAGTGACACCATGAATAGTCCGAATCAAGAGTCTTGACCAGCTTTTTTAAGTTGATGCAACATCATTTATAATCACGTCAGTATTTAATGTATCTAAAAGATCTGACTCGCAATTTAAAATCCTATAATTTTCAGGATGTTCTTGAGTGATGTGAAGTTTATTTTTTACATGGTCAATTTTTGAAAAAGATCGCTCACACTGTAGGCCTACTTGTGTGCTTGGTAAGGTAAGTGTATACCGATCTATATACCAGGGGGTCGATTGTGTAACTCTCTCTCGACAACGATAGCATTCGATACCTCCACCGACGTGTCAACTAAGTTGTCACTCACCCCTATTGTCTAGCACTTTCGTTAGACTTCTCACAGTGACAATTCTCGTCAATACGAGATCTCTTTTTACGGATGTTTTTGCTGTAGATAGTGCATCATTCACCATGGCAATATGTGATCGACCAATTGGAGTGCGATGGTCAAACGTAGAACATAGAACTTACATAAGACCGTGGTCGAGATTTTCATATCTGCCTCCTTGATGCAGTTCAAATTGCTGAAATATAAGTCAAGAACCATCGAAGGCCGTGCATGCAAAATTGTTTTCGTGTTTTAATTGTGTTGTAATAATAACCTCTTTGTTTTCTTTGACAGCTGTGCCTAGATTCATTTCATAGTTTTGTTGTTCGAAGGATATACATATTGAACGTTTTCTGCTATATAAAGAGGCATGTATGGATTCCATGTGTATTGTAGATAATTGTTCAGCGAATATCAGTCTTCATTCATGATTCATTCATTTGGAATATACCTTGAAACTTTTATAGTGTTGCCATTGCCCGCCATTTTTTGAGGTCTTGTTGAAGTGATAACTAGAAAACGACATGTAGGTATTTGAGTTTTGTTAACTTGTCGGAGGAGTTGTCGAAGAAGGTGATCGACATCGAGTTAGACAATAGCCATTTTAGATGCCGATCGAGATGATATGATATATCGATCGACAAGTGAAGTGACTAAGATTACACAATCGACCCCCAGGATAGGAAGAATTAGTAGGAAGAATAAACTGGGCTTAATGGCTTTTGACATGATGAAATAAAATTGCCATACACATTTCATTACATTGTGTCAAAAGCTATTTAAAAACTATATGTCCAATATCCATCCAGACATATACATTTTTCCTCTCTTGATGAGGTTACTTGACCAAAACTTTTTATATCACTACTTTTATAGTAGTAGTAGTGGTGGTAGTAATTTGTTTATTAGCAAAGAATTTATTTACATACATGTTTATACAATTTTTACATAACACATATCGAAGCAATTTTTATAATAATTAGACGAGCTTTAGCGCGGATTCAATTTGACATACTGAAAAAAATTGACGTTCGTTTTTTTTTCTTTTCTTTTTTTTCATGTTTTTTGTCAGTTCTCCACAGGTCAAATGGCTACAGCTATCAACTTCAAACTTTTTTTCGTTATGGTTACTCATCTAACTTGGATCTGTATAGTTTTGTGGCATTATTGGGGTGGTAACTTTTATTTTTATGAATTTTAGAAAATTCAAAAATACCCATTACAATAACACGGCGGGAAAAAATGAAAATATTTTCATTTTCAAAAAAATAAAATTCCGCGTGAAGTTGAATTACATTCTGATATACATTTCTGGAAATTCTCAGCTTGATCGGGTGAGCCGTTTTGAATAAAAAACATAAAATGTGCTGAATTGGTACCACTCGAAGCAGTGTCTACCCATTTATAACTTAAATGTCACCCAATTGACGAATGTAGGCAAAAGTTTGTCAAAAAAGTTGACATACTATTACTATCCGCTCGTTTTACAACGCATATCGCGTTTTCCTAGTATATATCCATCAATATAATGCAAATCATAAAATAAAAACACATTGAGTATTTAATGATCATCTTCAACTTCTATAGTTGGATTATCAACTAGTCTACTTGATCCCGGAAACCTTCTTTCTCATATGGTTTTGGAATCAAGCCTCTGTCTTTGATTTCCCTACAACAATTAATTCTAAATGTAGTTGCATTTCTTGGATTCTTAATACTACTAGGAATTCTATTGAAAATCCTAATTCCTTTGTGGAATAAGGAGTTTTCTTCAGTGCAAGAATGTTTCCTATGAACAGAAACATTCTAACTATTTCTTGAATTATATTTATTATTCAACTCTTCATATTTTGAAGTATTTTTAGTATTTTTAGAAGTATTTTTACATATTTTCAACTCTTCTATTTTGTTATAGAGGTAGCTAGAAAGTAGACCCTTCATGATATTGTAAATTCAAATTTTGTAAATAGATTTGTTGTTTTGCTTTGACCAAAGAGAAGTTACTTCTCTATGCTTTGACCAAAACTTTTTATATCATTACTTTTATATGCCAAACTAGGATCCCTGTTTTTACAAGTTTTCATTTTTGGACAGCAGTGGGTGTTTACTAATGTCTTTGGGGCACAGGAAATGGTATCATTCCCGTTGATTCAATTTTCGTGCCTAAAAATCAAGTCCCCAGCATTTGTTTTGGGTATGTTGGCACCTTAAACGTAGGGTAATCATTTTAATGTCAACTTCGGTTGGCACCAACATAATTTAACATACCCAAATAACAACAAGTAATTCCAAGATGGTGGGGCGCCCTAGAACCGGAGCTTGATAAAAATTAAATTCGTTGGATTATAGACAGATTATCACGTAAAGTATTCAATTGTTTGTATATTTATAATATCAAGCTACATACTTTCAAGCAGTCAAGTTTTTAGTGTAAGTCATGCAAGGTTTTATTAATCATTTATCAATTGGACGATCGCCTAGAGCTGCATAAACATAGGCATTGAGTAGGATAATGTTGTTAACACTATAAACTCAATGACATAGCACAGGGGCTCTAAGTTTGTTTCAATTACACAAGGCTATATTGATAAATCAAGGCAAATAAATCATGTGATGCTGTAAAGAAGATGAACAGACAATAATTAATTCAAATTAGCTAAAAACTTCGTCAGTATTTTAATGCACAGGCCTAAGGTAGCTATGCCTCTTCAGTCTTTCTAGGCCCTGGCCCTATTCCATTGTAGGTGCCTAGTATATTGATAATTGATTTTGTAACACTACAAATTCAGTGGTATAATATAGCCTTCCTCGACTTGAGGATTCAAATTGACAGTTCACAAACTGTTGTGTCTAGATAAACTACTACATAGGCTATAGCATTGATTTTGTAAGGTTAAAGATAGGACACGTATATGGGAGCCTGTGCGCCAAGCCAGTTTGAGGGTTCGGCCCATCTAGTCGAGAAATTTATAGGTAGAGCTAGTGTCGATTCTTGGGTCGACAGACTAGCTGGTAGCGCCCTCCGAAGCGAGCGGTTTTCTCCTAAAACTACTCACTCTCGACTGGCAGCGGACCGTAGCACATCGCCGCTGCGAGCAATCTGCTAGCCGTGTTTGGCGCGCAATAAAAATAAACTGCGATTGATATTTGATATTAGCCAGCCTCTCCTTCTAGCACGCAATGACCCTATTGACCCTAACTTGGCGCTGATTAGTGCTAGTAGTCATTAATTAGTATAACAACACTTGAGCAGTATTCCAACTGTAGACCTATATTTACACAAATGACAAATGCAGTAATCACGGTATTATTATTATTATTACACGGCGAATAATCAAGTGTTCATATTCGAATACTTACTATTTTACAGTGAATAAGCCCCAAATAAAATCTTAATATTATCCTCGTATAATTGTAAATAATATTCTGTGTATGTAATGCTTGGATTTTGAAAGTTATAAAGTAATAACAAATTAACAATAATTAGATAAACCACAAACTCGCTTCGCAAGATGCGAACCTTCATACAATCTGGTTTGAGAAATATGTTGTTTTACAACTTATCAACCCATCAATCAATCGATTGAAGCATAGAGAGGGAAGCGACCCTTTCGGTTCTTGTCTGCAGAAGAAATGATTGCATTAGTATCGCCTTGAAGTCTTAAAACATGTATTTCTCAGATTATATCTGTTATTACTCATTATATTATTATGATTATTATGGTTAGGCCTACTATTCTTACTATGTTATTATTTAAATTCAGCTATAGACTAATCGAGACTAATGTCCATGTCAGGGAGGGTATACGGACACTTAGGCGAGATACGTTTAGGCGACGGACACTTGGGCGATCTACTTTGATCATTGGACATTTAGGCGACGGACACATGGGCGACGGCCAATTTTACATGGTCAAAGGCTTATTAGAGAAGAAATAAATAAATAAAAAAAAATTGTACTGGATATGTAGAATGCAATTGTCTAACATTTTAGAAATTTTCAATTTTTCCAGCTCAGCCATTTTAAAGAGAAAAAATGAAAAGTGACCCTTTTAACACTTTTTTCAACATCGCTCGTCCATCAACGCGTACTTATAGCGTTTTCCTAGTTAGCATTGATTAACACGGGTTCAAAGGACAAAACGCCATAAATGGGAAAGGAAAAAACGCCATAGAAGGTTATACCAGTAGTATATGGAGTGCTTAGGCCTATACATGAAATGGAAAGAGACACAATATAATTATTAAAAAACTTGAAACTCCACAGATTCAAATTAAATTACAGGTCATGTTGGGAAAATGTTCTGTATTGAAACCATCAGATTATTATTTGTTATTTTTCATTTCTCTATCAATTTTCAATATTTCAATTTTAAGTTTCGTAACATTTCTGCTTTTGCAATTTTGTAAACATTAATAATTATTGAATTCAAATTCTCAAAAACTAGAGCAAAGACCTGCATTTAACCAACACAATTAATTTTCCCCACGAAGAAATGTTACGTAAATATTGATAACTGTCCTAATTGCAACATCATTATATAACACAATTCTCTGAGGTGTAGAACTTGCAATTTTAATTACCATGGTACTATACTATTATCTATGGTACCCATAGAATAGGGAATCAGTAGAAAGATGAAGGGCATCCTTGATTAAAATTTCTAACTCAATAATATGTTTTATATTTCCAATTTAATTTAATGTTTTTAATGTTTTTGAACAGTCATCCGCCAAATTATCAGATATTCCAATTCAATTCAATCTATTTTGATTCTTTCAAATTTCAGGGTAGAAACTTCAAAACTTGACACAAGAACAATGTTTTCAACAATCCATTCTTTGAGCATTTCATTCCTCCAAAATAAAAAACATGCAATTAAATTGCTCACAATCATATTGAATTGGATATCATAAATATATTATGTATATATATATATATATATATATATATATATATATATATATATATATATATATATATATATATATATCGACATCTTCATGATGGGCAAGTATATGCTTTTAACATAGGCCTACGGGACAGACACTTTGGCGAGACGGGGGGACACTTTGGTGAAATCGGATGAAAAATGTGTGGACACAAAAAATGCTTTAAAATAGCGGATTTATATTTTTAGTATGTGAATCATCTTTTAAAGTCATAATTCATTTTCACAATTGCCCCAAAGTGACATAATTTATAAATTAAACAACTTTTATCGCCTAAGTGTCCTAAGTGTCAGTGAATAGAGTTGAGACTGACGTCAGTCGTCGGAGCTTTTTTTCCCGCAACGTGGTCCTACACTAAGCACTTCGCTGGGGGTGAGGTTCGAAGCTCTTGACCGTATCGTAGCCGAAAGGGTCTATTACCTGCGCCGGAAGGAACAATAGAAGTTGAATAACCATTATAGAAATAAATTAAAATCGTCGTCGAAGAATCAAGATTGTTATATACCGAAGATACGCATTGAAAATGAAAATCTAAGCAATTTACTTTTTTATTGTAAAAAATTCACTCATATGCGGCCGAGATACGTCGATATGTTTGAGGGACGTTTCGTATACAATACATTTCGACGTATTTCGGTCGCATATGAGTGGATTTTTTCCAATAAAAAAGTAAATTGTTTAGATTTTCATTTTCAATGCATATCTTCCGTATATAATCATCTTGATTCTTCGACGGCGATTTTAATTTATTTCTATAATGACAATTCGACTTATATTGTTCCTTCCGACGCAGGTAATAGACCCTTTCGGCTACCATCCCGTCAAGAGCTTCCAACCTCACCCCCAGCGAAGTGCCTAATCTAACGTGGCGGGGGAAAAGGTTCTGACGTCATACTCAACTCTCTCCCTCCCTGTAGAGGATAGTCTCTGTCATCAGTCAAGCAAATCATGTTTCGACCCTTGCCTATTCATTATGCTGAACATACCTAACGGGAGAATTTATTACCTGTTTTTAACACAGATACTCATATTCTAAAATGCAATCATTCAGAGTGGAATGTAGGCGGGTTTATTTTATAATGTGAGCCCTTGTACTAAAACTAGAAAATCTGCAACAATAAAGCCACACGCCATGCGAGTTGATCAATTGAAATCATATGGCGAAAATAAGTAGCTATGTTATACATATGAGACGAAAGATGACATTCGAGCGCAGATATTTTGTGGGAACACTTTTTCTCTACCTATCTTAGTTCTTCTACGTTCCTAGCTCAAAAAAGCGTTACATGTTATTCCCCATAAGAGAGATATTCAATAGGCCCGGTCGAAAATTATGGACTTTCCATGTTTTTTTCTTTCATGTCAAATGGGGTAAGAATTTTTGCAAGGGCGTTTTATTGGATGAGCGAAGCGAAGACTCAATTTCACTATACCGAAAAAAAAGTGCCTGTTTTTTTTTTTTTTTTTTTTTTTTTTCTTTTTTTTTTGTTCGCGCTCCACAGGTCAGACGAAAATTCAAAATCAGTTGAAACTTGGCACACACATGAACCCCTATCTGACTTGATGCTGTATAGTTTTGAGGCGCGATCGGTTGAACCACTTCTGAGAAAACTCATTCCAAATTTTTCAAAAATCCCATTAGAATAACGCAGAGGAAAACATTCGTGAAAAATATTTCATCTGAGAGGATTCAAATTCTCAGGAAATTTCAATCTAATAATGATACACATTATTCCAAACTTTCACTCAAATCGGATCAGCCGTTTCGATGTAAAAAAAATATATAATGTTATTTGTGGTAATTATTCAAAGCTATTAAGATACCTATTAAATCAAAGCAACAAGTGTCACCACTTGATTGTAAACGATTAAAACAAAGCCTTCTTTAATCATATAAATTATTAATGGAAAATAAGATGGCAGTGATGTAATGGTTTGGATCTCAAGGTGTATATATATATAATAACCAATCCAAAGATAAGTTGATACGTTCCAGCTCATCCATCAACGCGGAAACACAACGCGTTTGCCTAGTGTCATAACATCATGAGACGGACCAATGGTGAGAATCAAGTTTTGCACCTTACCCTCCCCCCCCCCCCCCTCCCCCCTTAAAACTATACAGTATCGAATTAGATAAGGACACTTGTGTATGCTAAGTTTCAACTTATTTTGAATTTTCGTTTGACATGTGGAGCGCGAAAAAAGGCTTTTTTTTCGAGTATGGTAAGATTGAGTCTTCGCTTCGCTCATTCAATTATTTAAAACCAATGAACTTCAACACCAGGACTGCGCTGTCTGTGACCATATTTTTCCGCCGCAGATAAAAGTCCTTCATTTTCCGAAAGTCCGGAACACATTATAATTAAAAACCGGTTTTTGTTAAATATATCTGGACATTACCGGCATTGGTATTAAGAGTAAACAAAACACACAAATGTTGATATCTTCCACTTTGAAATAAGTCTCTCGGGCAATGATCACCTCTTTCCATTAACAGCAGATGTAAAGTTCATCATAATGATAATACAAAATAGAAAATAAAATGAGTGAAATGTTATGTTATGTTATAATTACTCTACTAATTAAAGGTCGTGGCCAATTAGCACTTTATCCAAGCATTTGTTTCGAGGACTGTGGGAAACCACGGAAAACCAAGTCAGGATGGATAAAAATATGAATTAAATAGTTCCGTATTCAAGATGAGCTGGTGAGATGGTTGGCGTACAACTTACAAGCCCACACCCCTGAAGCCTCTCCTCCTCCCCTGCCCATTCCCCCCTCCCCTGTCCAACGGCCCCTAATCCTTAATCTTCTTGTACCATCGCTTGCTATACTTGTTGAAAGCAGACCATTATGAGGAATATTGACTTATGTATTTTCGACAATAGAAATGAGGAACGTTTTTCAGATTAGAGTAATGCCTATAATAATCTCGAGTAGGTCTACAGATAAGCTTTGTGCCTTTTCTTTGTTCACCTAAAACTTATATAATTCCATGTCGATGTGGGCCACTTCAATAAATAACGATGAATACGCTGATACAAATATAAAAGTGATATTATAAACAATGTTAATAATGAAATCGAGTAATATTGAAAAATATTACCTTTTTTGAAAAAATTTGATTCAATTTGACTACTAATTATTTGGCCTTGAATTTGAGGCCTTGATGCATTTTTTTAACGTCAACTATTTTAAAATAATGGTAATCGGTGGTTTAAAAGTGTAATACCATAAACTAAAGAACACAAATTCCGTTTGTTCTTCAGTCTATGGTACCGGTAATACTAAATACAAATAGTAATTGGTAAATATAGTAATTAGACTGTATGAAGGTTCGCTTTAATCGTTTGATTGAAGGGTTGCCAAGTTGGAAAACAACTCATCTCTCAAACGATAAACATCCATATTATTTGTCAATTGTCTTGCCTCTATTATAGTTTTCAATGCACTGTCATCTCACCTACAGCTATTGACAACGAGTGACATCAATTAGGACATTTAACGATCCTATCTTTCATCCATAGCCTTAATTGGGGAACAATGGTTTTGTATCAAGTTTCGATGTTATACAAAAAAAGGGTATTGCACAGGAGTAGACCTATATAACATTGTTTTAGGATAGCGAAGACACCCATCAAATTCATAATTTTTTGGAGTGGGTTCAACTACGAATGGATGATAAAACTGTATTTAGTTTTCGGTTTCATGTTTTTTTCTCTTGGTTTTCGAGTTTAATATGCAATTGAGAACGGTTGGCGTCAATTGGTTTATTATATACCTGAGTAGGCCTATCTGATGTACTTTTCAATCTTATAGGAAAAGAAAAAATCCCAGATCCTATAGTTGAAACACTTGCTACAAATATGATACAATTAATTACAATTATTCAGAATGGAATGTAGATGGGTTAATTTCATCATGTGAGTCTTTGTACGGAAAAGACACTGAGTATTTTTAAAAAAATTTCCAATCTGGTAAATATTTTGTAGGCCTACTTCAAATATTCATTTCTCGTAATGTTTCTATGTTCAAAATACGTTTGAAATAGTTATTATATTATAATAGTTGAAATAACTTATACCATGATGAAATTAAACTGTCGACACTTGTCTGTCTAGCGTGGAGTTTAAAAATATAATAAGATTCAAGTTACTCATGTTGAAAGCACAAATGGTTAGAAGTAGACACGACCGTTCGTTTCTGGTACTGACGGTTAGAAGTGTCGACTCTTCGACTGACAGGTTTCTGGCTATTGTCAATAGACAGTAACTAGCCCACGCAGAACGCTAGGCGCTCACAGCAGCGATGTTGTGCGGACCGCTCTCGGTTTAGAATGACTAGTACTACAAAATATCCGCTGCGTTTCGAAGCGCTATGGTCAGTAACCTGGCCCTCTATAAATTTCTCGCCTGTTTTTCGGAAGCTCGCTCAGCTCGTTGGCCCTCTATATTTTTCGGGACTGCTTTTTGGAAGCTCTGAGCAAACCGGTCTCGGTGGCTCGCCGACAATTTTAACACAGGATGTCCCTTCTTTAACCACTACAAATTCAATGGCTATAGGATGCAGTATGTTCATTGGGCCAAATATGTACTAGGCCTATGCAGCTTGTAATTCTAGTGCAGTACCATGTAAATTGCCCAAGCAGAGCACAGACTGGAAGTGTTTGTAAAACATACTTAAGGTCTTTGGAGAACATCTAGGCCAGTGGTGACCAACCCATGGCCCGCGGGCGTTATTTCAGTGGCCCGCTGAGGAATTGTATGAATTATATCACTATTTACCATGTCGAAATCAAATGGCCCTCAGGCCAATTAAGACGTGGGTGCATTCAGAGTGTCAAAGACGGGGTAATTCTCTAGCTAGCCACTACTAAATTAATAAAAATAATAATCAACGTTATGTCGTGTAAATCAAAACAAAACAGTGTATCAAAAACAGTATCACATGCGGGACCAAACACGCGCAAAAGGCTAGCTCGCTACCACTACGCTACCGGTGAGATTGGAAATCGAAGCACAAAATCACATTCACAGTGAGTGAGTCTTTGTCCCTTGGTCACTATTTTTCTTTTGGTTCTATTATAAGTGTTGTGACGGCAAGACGTGTTTCGGAGCGAAATTAACATTACCGGTATGTCAAAGGGCAAAGCAACCAATCAATGGTGAATATCGATTATTTCAGGAAAAGCGGACAAATATACTTTTTTACCTAATTCAAAGGCAAATCGGTGTGTTCTCAGTGATTTTGCATTCAAAAAATTTAAATACTTCGAGCAAAGGCCTACCATCAAAAACGTAATGTTTTTCATTTTGTCCTTTGTTTTCTCATCTGAATCCATTCATACGTTCCATCGAAAGTCGACAAAATGCACCTAAAATCATGGTTTGAGAAAAATTCCCTGCGGGGCTTAAAATGAGGGGCCTTGCCCCCCAAACCCCCCGTGGGTCACCGGCTTCGCACATACCACCCTGTATGTGCTAATCGTTCTTATCAAGAGAAGCATACCTGCAGCAAAATAATTACCGAACGCCGCTGATATATATAATACATACATCTTTTTCAGTGAACTTGTGTGGCCCGCGGTGATATTTGGAAAATTTAAATGGCCCCCTGCCCAAAAAGGTTGGTTACCACTGCTCTAGGCCTATGTTTTGATCATTATTGGGGTAAATTTAAAGAATAGCAAACGACCATTACCGGCATCTGAATTGTTTGGGGGAACATTATGTTCTCTATTAAAAAGTGGTGGTGCCAGTAGCCTAGGTATTTGGGGCATTTTATTAGAGTTCACTTATTTTTGGGACACAGGATGTGAGATTTCCACACCGACTCCACCATTGTTATAGGCCTAGAGCAGTGCTGCCATCCTAACGATGAAACCCATAAATGGCTACCTTTACCACAAAAATACAAGAAATCAACTTTTTGTCAACTTTTCAAGTTGACAAGAATTCAATTACACACCCAAATACATACATTTGCAATTAATTTCTCAATTAGGTCACCAAAACCTACTTAAAAACGTCGTTTGCTTGAAAAATATGTCTCAATAGCTGTGTTTGTTAATTTTCCACAATGAACTTTTTTTAAAACAAGTTTTTTCAAGTCCCAGGAGAAATACCTACCAGGTTACGGGATTGAACCTTCAGAAAATATTTTGTATCAGCATTAATAAACTAGAACTGTACATCAACCCGGAGATCAAACTGCATCCTGAATTTAGTCGCAATGGACGAGGATTATCTATCTGGCCAATTATTTGGCTGTGATCTGTTCAGCTAGGTCTAAGCAAATTAAGACATGTCATAGCAAAGAGGAAGGTGGCAGGTACTATCAACCATGCCAATCTGAAAAAATAATTGAATAAATGAATACCGGTAATTTAAAAAATCTAAATCAAAATAATGTAAATAATTGCATCGCAACTGATTGAGCGATTATGCATGCACAAGATCACTCATCTGCTTCTCAATGAAAAATGCAATATATTCACACATTTAAATTACTGACTTGTGTGTTATAGATTGATATTCAGTACAGGTAAGCCAATGTTCATGCCCG
>OZ023326.1:54584170-54586670 GCA_964007535.1 Brachyptera risi
TATATATATATATATATATATATATATATATATATATATATATATATATATATATATATATATATATATATATATATATATATATATATATATATATATATATATATATATATATATATATATATATATATATATATATATATATATATATATATATATATATATATATATATATATATATATATATATATATATATATATATATATATATATATATATATATATATATATATATATATATATATATATTATTTAGAAAACATTAAGGGAACATTATGTTCATTTTCCTCCATGTAGGCCTATATTATTTAAAACGGAGAACTTCTTTTTTCTCTTTCAATTTATTTTGGTTAGATTTTAGGCCAAATAGATTTTCTTCATAACTAGGCCTATGCAGACTAAATATTCATTCCAATTAATTTTATTCTCATGTAATAAATCTTAAGACCCACAGACGAATCAACTTTTTGTGACTTGGCAGGTCTACAAAAATGTACTGATTCGTATGTTTATATTAAAATGGAAATCCTTTGAAAAAAAACGAATTCGTAAGCACACTTTGATTTGATTTGTACACTTTCACCTAATATGTATCAATTAATAACTGAGTTCAAGTAAGATCTCGTAGTCCAAAAAATTACAATTTCTCTCGAGTGTGGGGATATGTGTAAATTTGATTAGCCCACTACAGTATAATGAAATAGAAACATCTGCTAATAAATACTTCACTGTTATATCAATAATAATTACGTCTACGTTTAACAACTTACAAGTTATGACCAAAATTGCAATTTCGGTTGGCATCTTCTGAAGCACATCATCTTGTCAATTGTAGCATTACTTTGAATATTACTTGGAATGTGTAAAAAAACTTCAAGTAAACCTCAACATTCACTTCGAAAAATTCCTGAATCTTAAACATTACCTGCCGGGCTAAGGCCAACCCCTTAGACCCCCTTTTCACGCATAAATTGTCCCCAGCTTTGCAATAATCACATTTTAGAGGCTACGCTCCCAAGAATCCGACTGCCCCTGCATTCAAGATTTACAGTGCTTTGATAATTTACTCAATACTGGCAAAAATAGAATGAATAGCATCTGTACCGGTACTAGAAAAATGGCGGGTATTGTCCTTTCACCCAATTGATATGGTTATCTAGGAGTAAGGACATGTCTGATTTTCAATGCTACTTGACTAATAATTTACACTCCTGTACTTGTACTTGGGACTTGGACTTGCTACATGTGAACTTGCATTTCAGAAAGTCTAGCAAGTATTCTTCAATGTGGTATCGATTCCAGGCCTAATCCAGTGAATACGTCCCTAGTGGGTTTATGGCGGGAACTGTTATAACCTCACTTTTATCCATTTATTAGAATAAAACAGTGATACTTTGTATAAGTGATAAGTTCGGCACAAGTTGAAAGCTGACTTGTTATACAGAAATGCAATTGCATTTTTTTTGTTGGTTTCTGTTGAAAAATGGAAACAAAATGTAAAACAGGTTTAGGTGACCCAATACATAAGCCAACAAGTAAAGTTTGCAAGAAAGCATGCCATGTATGCTTGTGAACTTTCATACTTGACTTCTCATTTTATGAATTCAGACGCTCCTTATGACGTCACTTTCGTACTTTGAGCCAGGTCAAGTACATACAAATACGCATAAATAAGGTAATTCGGACACGTCCCAAGAGATATAACATTCTGAGTTATTATTTGTAGCTCCCTTGATTTTGTGAGCTCCCTTAATTTTTCTTTGAGAGGTTCTATTATACATCAAGTAGGCCTTTTTAATAACTCTGTCCAGGTAATACTTGATTGTAATCAATCCAATACATCAAGTATTGATTTAATGGCCTATTGAATTGATCACTGTCAATCATTCAAACTGACTAATGACAACTTGTATATATTACGGAATCAGTCTTGAACAGATGATATTACCTCACTAATTATATTGTTTTAGATAAATCAAGATGATGGTCTGCCTTCTAACATCTGCCAACAATGCATATTTCAACTTAACACAGCACATTGCTTCAAGCAAAGATGCATTAGCTCGGAGACGAAACTTAAAGCCTTCGTAGCTCAGGTAAGAATTGAGTGCTCGATCCATGTATAGGGCCTTTTAGCTCGAAACGTATTTACGTATTAACTGTATCTAGAGCACCTAATATGGACACTTCAAAGATATGTACCATAAATTCCGTGTTTTTCTTATCAACTTGTTATTGACAGCTTCTGCCACTCGGACATGAGCTTCGCTTAAGGGCTTCCTCTGTTGATTATTTTTGTATTATTATTATTGTTTGCTCAAAGACTCCACCAACAGCTAGGTCATACGGAGGTACAAATGAGCAGGTGATTATGAAACTATGAGTGATGATAAGTGAAAAGACATATAAAAAACCCATGCCTCATGCGGGACTCAAATCCATACCCAACGGTGACTTCAGTTTCTGAAGCGGTGCCTCAGCTGAACGAGCTACCAAGGGC
>OZ023326.1:54589170-54616670 GCA_964007535.1 Brachyptera risi
ATCACTGCAATTCAAGATTGTTGTATAAAGAGCCCTGGCAATCTTACTAAAGCTAGGTTCCCATAACGTTTTTTTCACGTGGCGTCCGTTGAGACATCGGTCGACGTCAACTTTCCACCAATCACGCGCAAGAGAAAACAACGGAGGGAGGCAACGATTTTTCGCCGTCCAAGTAGAGCCAACTCCAACATTTTCACGTCCGTCACGGGACGGCACGGCACGATTTGGATATTTTTTGAGCTCGCGATTGCGGTGATCTGTTCGACCCAATATTTGACCTTTCAAATTTGATCGTTATCCTCAAAAAGTTGAAGTCTTTGCCAGTAGAATGCATACTTGAAGTGACGTGAGAAAAACGGCATGGGAACACAATCTATTTTCCATTAACGATGCCGTCCGATGTTTCAACGGACGTCACGTGAAAAAATCGTTGTGGGAACCCAGCCTAAGTAATGTTCACGTTGATTGGACTTTTAAAGATATTCTTCAAAATTTGTGATTTCACGAAGATGGTAGGCTTATGGGTATATAATATGGGCCTATATGTGGTATGTGTAAATGTATTTTCATGAATGTTACTGCTATTGGTTATTTCGATATACATTTTAATACCGCTACGGACTATGTTAGCTGCAAAACGTAGCAGGGCAGCATTGAGAAGGAGTGAGACCAACATAGTTTGTCTGACCAAAGGGAAAATACAACGTGACACAGAGAAAGGCAAGCAGACTAGCACAGCGTTACAAAAATACAGAAGTTTGGGTGTAAGTCACATAAAAAGATGCAGAAATATATGCTGATTATCCTTATCATTATCATCAAGTATATTTCTCAGTAGAATTGTCATGCTAGTTGTAACAATCAATGAATGAAGTCATTTGGAGCTCCACCATCAGGATAACATGTACAATAATACAATGAATATTCCCAGTCATGCCAGCATCACCAAAGAACGTGACTCACATTAGCACCCCGCAGCCCTCTCGCCACCAAGCATGTTGGCTTCATGTATGCGCTCTATACTAGTTTTAAACTCTATGGTTATTTCTCCTTAAATTGCTTTCTAAGAGAAGACTGTTTTCAATGTACATCTGAATTGATGAGAGATTGCTTTGATTTCAGATGAGCCAGTCTGGCATCGACAACTTGATGGATTTATTCCCGTCCGAGCATGTGGACAATGAGAGTGATAGTGAAACAGAATTTGACATTCCATTGTGCGAAGTGGTTTACACTGATCCACATGGAGGCAGTGAATCAAACGAGCAGAAGCATTTAATAAACAGAGTTTCAGAGCCTTCAGTAGGGAATCGCATCACCGATTCATTTGCCAGTGATGCGAAGGTCAAGATCGAGATAATTGATCACGGTACCAATAAGTCAGGTGAACTAATCGAGAAGAAGAAGAGAATACGAAGCACAAAACTAAAACCTGAACCTGAACCTGAACCGGAAGAAGATAAAAACCTTTCTGATGACGCTGAAAGTGAAGACGACATAAGAAGTAACCATTCCGATCCATCTTACGACGAAGTTGAACGAGAAACTGAACTGAAAAAAATCAAATTAAAGAAACAAAAAGCTGCTCAGAAGAAGAAAGAATCGAAAAACTTACCTGTTATTTGTGAGATTTGTGGTAAATTGTTTAAGAAGAATCACTTGTACTATCACCGTAAACTTCACACGGCAGAACGTCAGTTTGTGTGCACATTAGAGACTTGCAAAAAGTCATTCAAGATGTTGAGTCACTTGAAACGACACACGAGACTGCACGACGGCGAGAAGTCCTTTCTATGTTCTTTCTGTGGAAAGTCTTTCATTGACAGTAGTAATCTACGTAATCATGTACGTAATCACCGTCAGGAACGTAATCACCCTTGTGTGACGTGCGGAAAGGCTTTTGCTCGGGCTGAGACTCTCACCAAGCATCTCCGTAGTCACACAGGAGAAAAGCCGTACTCCTGTGAGATATGTCAGAGGTTTTTCCCGCGGAAAGACTCTTTGATACGCCATTTAAAGTCTCATCGTGGCGAGAGACCACACCAGTGCAACGTGTGTGATCGTAGCTTTACTCAATCATACGATCTCAAACTTCACATAAGAAAACATTTGGCTAGACAAATATAATAATATTGTATTGTTGGCATTATTTTAATAGAATGAGCAAATCGAAGACTCTATACATCTTGAATGCTTGGTATCAAAGGTCGAGTGGATTGACCAACTACTTAATTGTGAGTTGCTGTATATGCAGCTCAATACGTTTTTGAGAACAATTGGTTACCAAATTAGGTAGACCTAATCAGGAAGAGATGAAGAAGTTTTTATTGAAAAATATGATGTGGTGATTTGAGCTGACCTGGGCTAATAAAACCTTTGTAATTTTAAACTTGCTCGCTCACCCAACTACATTGCGACACATCTATCATTCTCCTAGTTTGCATATTAAATGGTGAGTAGGACGTCAGCTTATTCTCAAGAGAGTAGCCTATATATACTTGAGTATATATATTTCTATACGATTTTAAGAATAATTGAGTGTGCTGCCGATTATCAATCGACATTAGATCACTAGGCCTAATCGATCTGCTTCGGCAATTAATGAACTACAATCGATCAAATAACGATTATTATTGTTTTGATTGTTTATCGGCGTTTTGAAATCGCATTCATAAGGTTGCGCTTTACAAGAAGGTATCAACGTAGCTTACCATATTTTTATTTTCATCCAACTGTTCATAAATGTATTACATTTGAAATTTATTTAATTGCATTTTTTTCTACCAACCATTCATTTGATCAATCATATGTTACAGTAATTGATTACTGTAGTGATGAATTACTTTTTAGTTGTAAAATCATTGATTATCATTAAATTGACCATCTTTTTTCCTCTTTATCAACATCGAAATCTTGGTCTACAATCATTGTCGTTTCTCAATTAAGGCTTAGGATGAATACTTTGAGGCGGTCTTGTCTTTGTGCAGTTTCAAGTTGACCATTATGAAGATTTTAATTTATTGATGCCACTTTTTGTGAATTTTTTAAATGATTGATTATTAGTCAGTTGATCATTTGTTGAGTGCGTCTGAAGCATAGATAACCTTGAAAACTGTCCTTCTAAAGGAAAAGATGACGTCAAATTGATTCTTGTTATTCTGATTTTGAAGGTAACTACTTTGACTGCCGGGGACTGGAGTTGGTAATAAAGTAAGTCAGTTTGAATATATTTGGTTTGAAAATAATATCTGCGTATAGCAGTACCAAACTTACATGAAACAGTAGCCCTTAGCAATATCAAGAAATGTGCGCAGTATATTCACAAACTGTTTGAACATCCAAGAACAGTACCTAATTCATTAATTTCTGTCCAATCGTCACGGTGCACCGGAAGCTGAGAATTGATACTGGCATTCATGATTTTTGTTTTATTTGCAACATCAGTTTGAATTTTCTGAGCTGACTACTGAATAGTGATGTTCTCAAAGTACGATATTGTCAAAGCAATGATTATAGGCCTACTGAAGAAATTATTTGCTAAATTGTACCATAATGTAGACCTATGCCTTCATCATACAGTGAAACCTCTATCCATCGTTTTTCAATGGACCAGAAAAATTAAACCATCCATCCAGGAAAATTTAACATTGATTATATGGGAGTGGGGCTAGAAAAAATTAATGATACATCCAGGAAAACGATAGATCCGGGAACGATGCATAGAGGTTTCACTGTATATTATTATTTTTTTTTGGAATTAAACTTCTTGGATATGAGCCAATATTGAGATATTTAGGATGTGATAGTCGCCAAAAGATATGTTTTATGACATGACTATTATATCCTAAATATATAGGCCTATATATAATATGAAGTAATTAATTATTATTCAGGAATAAAACTAAGTAGTATTTTGGTGAATAAAATATAAATATTTTCATTTGCCAACGCGTTTCGATAGGATTGTACCTATTGTCGTCAGGGCTGAGAATATTACCGTACTTGGTTTTATTCCTAAGTGATAATTAATTACTTCAAACTGAAGACCAAGAAATGAGCCTCCAAAAAACAATATATACGTATATATATATATATATATATATATATATATATATATATATATATATATATATATATATATATATATATATATATATATATATAAATATATATATATATATATATATATATATATATATATATATATATATATATATATATATATATATATATATACATATATATATATATTTAATTGATTAATTATATATATAATTATATATATATATATATATATATATATATATATATATATATATATATATATATATATATATATATATATATATATATATATATATATATATATATATATATATATATATATATATATATATATATATATGTGCTTACGTAGGTTCTCGTGGCCGATAGTAGTTGGTAGTATTATTTCTGCGGTAATGCCACTATGTTGAAACTCTTCGTGTCGACGTTTCGGCAGAATTTGCTCCGCCATCTTCAGGACTCGGTCGGTGGTCAGCACTTCGAGTGCTGACCACCGACCGAGTATACCACCGAGAATAATACTACCATATATATATATATATATATATATATATATATATATATATATATATATATATATATTTTTTTCTCTCTTGAGAGTGTAGAGTGACAATCTACCTAATTAAGAATCAGCTGCTGAATTTTACGTACTTAACTCACCAAATCGTGTGTTGGTTGTGACCTAACGCGGAGATAAAAATGCGTATATGTAAACATACAAAGTGGTGTTTTGGGTTCAAAATTGTATTTTCACTAATTAATTTCAAGAATTTTATTTGATTGTCCTGAATTGATTTATCAGCAACAAAGTGCACTACTTAGTACTTATGTTTCTGTGAGTGAGCTCCAACAAGAATGATTTTGATGAAGAATTGCTAATGAATGCAAACTGAAATCACTGAGCTGTGATGCAGTTTCAAATGAGTCATGCAATGATGAGACAAATTACTTTGTTGGAGACGGGAATTGGAGTGAAGACTTCTCATTAAATTGGATTCTCAAGAGGCTTCTTGACATCTCACAACCCATGAGTAAAACCTATAGGGGGACGCAAAAAGCGTCAATACAGGCCTTTAGCTCTCAACACATAGTGGGTAAACGGTTGAACCAATCGGTCTAATTCTTTTTGCAATAAAACAACAGTGAGTATATCTGTGCCTCTATGTTCAGTAAAAATCATAATTCCATATTATATTACTCTGGAAAAATCGTGAAAACAATGAAAAACAGGTAGAAACATGTTGATTGTTGACAACTATTTTGAAAGGGTTGAAAACATAGCACGAACTGAAGCTCTTCGTACGAGCACGTATTGCATACTAGTGATCATCTAACCGAAAACTGTAAGTTAATACGATGATTGGTTTTCCGTTGCCAACTTGGGCCCCGAACGTCTGCAATCAAGCCGATAGGCAAGATGTAAAGAGGCCTCTTAAGTTACAGGTAAGAACACCAGCCAACTTGATAGAATAAATTTACCAGCACCAATTTCTTCCTGTATGTAATTTAACTTGGGTTTCTAAGTATCGTTTCAAGCTTTGGAGTACGGTATGTCTATTCAGGGACTCTGAAGTGAAATATATTTTGATTTCGCTCTCATCTCCAACTTCAATTCATAAAAATTCCGACCCCGCTTTTCTAGTTAATCTACATATCGTTTTCGATTTAAGATTCCAATTTCTGAAATCAATCATTTTGATTTCAATTCTACTTCCAGAAGCAAAATGTCTACTTTGATTCTTTTTTCATCGCAATAATTTCGATTTTGATTTTTTGTTTAATTACCCAGGAAATTTGAACTATGTTCTGATCTAATTGCCCCTTGAATCTTGACGTCATCATGGTTACATCTTGAAAAATGAGCCAAAACTGATGTTCGTTCAACAGTGGTAAAGGACCGGTAGAAACTTAACATCTACCTAGGTTTAATCTGTGGTTGCAATCAAGTAGCAGTCATTCTCTATTAAGTGGGTGGTGACAATATCTGTGTTATACTAAATTCTTCAAACATCATGAAAATAATAACTACACTAATGTATTGAATTTGTATTTCACGATACCTGACGTATAAGATATAGAAGTTGAAAGAAAACAATATTTATGTGAAAAAGATCATATCTCCATTATGATACTGTGGATTTACGAAGTTCAATAAGCCAAAGAAGATATTCAGACACTTGTTTGAGAGCAATATTACTGGCAGGTCTTCTAGCATTTTTTTTTTTTTTAATCAACCCTACTCAATATCACAAGTCATTACCGACCGGCAGTTTCGAGTTTTCATAATCATTGGTACAATATGTCAAGTTTTACTACATGCTTTAGCTACAAAGAAGAACCAAAAATCAAATGACTCATTGAATAATCTATTACAGTAAAATTTTGTGTTAAATCAATAAAATGATTGCGATTTGGATTTTACTCGAGATAATTTCAGAATAATAATTTCTATTTCCATTCCAGTTTTCATAAATTTGGAATAAAAATTTCTGTTTTGATTTTACTTCCACAAAAATATCAATCAAGTTTGATTTCAATTTCACTTTGAGTCCCTGGGTTTAATAATTGGAATTATTTGAAAATTCAAATTAAAAAATATTATGGTGACCTACTTGTGGCTCAGTCATAAACCATAGCTTTTAGCTTATCACAGTGAAACCTCTATCCATTCTTCCCGGATCCATTGTTTTCCTGCTTGTATCATTCATTTTTTCTCACCCCACTCCCATATAATCAATGTTGAATTTTCCTGGTTGGATTGTTTTCCTGTTTGGATGGCTTCATTTCCCTGGTCCCTTGTAAAACGATGGATAGAAGTTTCACTGTACTGTGCAGTATTTGTTTCATTCCATGAAAAAATTGCCTGGAAATGCATTTCAAACCACTAAAGATCACAGGTACAATTGAAATATTTCAAGATGATGGAAAATTTTAATACAACATGAAATCAAGCAGTTTTGTTTGATAAATTAATATATTTTTTAGCTTGATAATATAGCGCTGGATTTCAGTAACTAAAATACCTCCAGTCTCAGTTTACACAAATATAAAATGTGATACAGAACCTAATAAAATGCTGTGAATGGCTTTTTGGGTTAAATTATGAAAAGATTCTACAGTTGGATTGAATTGGTTTGAAAATGCTTGATTACTTTCATGCCATAATTGAATCCTACCAGAATTAGCAGCCACAAATACTTTCTTTTACCGTATTTTCTCAAAATGTTGATTGAATAGTTCAACTAGCCCACGTACCCTACTCAGCTAGGTGAGCTTCCAATTACAGTAGAACCTCTTTAGTAAGTTTCTCTTTAGTACATTTTTCACCTTGGTAAGTTTTATTTTCTAGTCCCATCTATATCTTCCTACATGTTGAATAGTTTCTTCAGTAAGTTTTTCACTTTGGTAAGTTTTTTTGTCTGGTCCCCTGAAAACTGTACTAAAGAGGTTCCACGGGTATAGCCATCAGTGGCAGGTCACTATTTGTAGTCCTAAAATACTTTAACTGTACCACATCCACAAGTGAAGAAGTATTTAGGTACTGTTAACTAGATTGGAAAGCAACAGAGAATGCAGAGTACCGGTATCCAACGTACTGTACCTGTACTTTAATGTAAGAATAAATTGTGTACTTTTCCACCAGCGAAATCTGTCATCGGCAGCGGTAATTTTAGTGAAAATGTGCCATTTAATACATATTGTTCTGTAAACAATGCATTACTATTATAATAATATAAGTATCAGGACAATGCTACCTCGATGGATTGATCGTTTCTCTGCTTCTAATCTACCAATCATTTTTTCCCAAACCCACTTTCGTACAACCAATATTGTATATTCCTGCATGACCTTTTGTATGTTGTGCTTGAAAATCGATAAAATGAGGTTTCACTGTACAGCTTTTCATCATTTCTCACCCTACCACTTTTAAGGCCCACATCATCAAATGATTTAAATCGTAGAGAAAATACCACAACCGACACAAGTAGCTCACTTGCTAGCATGCTTGCTTCATGTGATCTGGGAGGTTTGATCCATGGTCCCATCAATATTTACAAGGTTTTTTCGTGGTTTTCCTCTAATCTGGTCCAATGCCGGGATGGTTCCTACATTATGCGCCACGACCACTTCCTTCCCACTACATGCATAACCTTCATCTCCTCATCTCACTAATGAATCATCCGGCACCAATAGATCTTACTTATCATTACAGTGCTTTGTTGTATCCAAAATGAATGGAAAAAAATTATAACTACAGGAAATAATCACAGTGAGTTTCATGATCAACAAACACTGTTTTCAATGTAGTATCCCTGATTACTTCAACCGTATAGGCTTCTATTATCTGCCAGGAGGATTATTTATACTGCAACGGCAATTTGTAAAAAACAAATGGAAAGACAGTTGTTTCTTCTTGAAAATATTTTGATCTGTATCAATTTTCGACGCTGACAGTACGAATCGCATATCTTATCTTTCTCTTTGAAAACATCAACTCGAGGCCTCGAGCGTTGAAAGATAAGCGTCAGCTATCAATTTGTTTTTGGATTTCAAGTAAAGAAACAAAGTTATTAACATGTAATTCAATATTAGAACAACAGCAAAGGATATCTGATCACTTGAAAATATTTAAATATAACTTTAAATTTTTGCCATTTTTGTACAGGTTATGTTAGATTTAGGTGTCTCCGTGGCTTCGTTGATAAGATGCCCGGATTACTAACCTAAGGTCGACAGATCAAATCTTCACATATAAGTCATATATAGGTATATATATATATATATATATATATATATATATATATATATATATATATATATATATATATATATATATGTATATATATATATGTATATATATATATATATATATATATATATATATATATATATATATATATATATATATATATATATATATATATATATATATATATATATATATATATATATATATATATATATATATATATATATATATATATATACACACACATTTACACACATATATATATGTATATATTTTTTTTTCCAACAACGCAATTTAAATGTAATAAATAATACAATGGGAATAGCATATTTTTAATGAAAATAAACACATAAATTATGTCACCATGAGTTAATGATAGTTATATATCTCATCAGTCATCAACTATGCAAAGTTGAGAAATTTTCATTTTAATGTCCACAATTTAATATAATGACTTGGAATAGCTACATCAAGGGTGTCTCCAGTATAGTGTTACAGTTATAACTGACTAACAAGTTATAACTGTTATAACAGTTAGTAACAGTTATAACTAGAGTTGTAGGAATATGGCATCTATTTTTAGGCTTGGTAGCCTATATTTATGAGAAATATAGCATTTTGTAGCATACTACCAGTGTTGGATAAGTTCCTCAAAAAAAAGAACTAGTTCCAGTTACTCAGCCAAAAAAGGAACTAGTTGAAGTTGAAGTTCCTCAAAGAAAAAAGGAACTAAAAAGTTCCCCAAAAAATTAAGTTCCTTCAAAGTTCCTTTGAAAGTTACCAAATCAATTTTTTTCGTATGATTTAGGAGTATTTTCATGGGCGTTGGAAATAATAGGAATATTTTTGTCCTCTCATCAATAAAGTGACAACGCCAGTGATTTGCATTTAAATATTCGTCGGTTTACTATGAATAATTCATAATTGTACATAATTGTAAATATAATATGGATTTTTTTCTCGCCATGATATACCTAGGCCTACCAGGCAAGAAAATATTTTCATGTCAATTTTCGAGAATGAGAAATGTAATATATCAAAATGTATTACCATAGGCTATGATCGATTGTGCTTCAAAATCATGTAGGCTTCTTTTGGAATGATTTTTCCTCAAGCTCATAATTATAATTATGAGCTTATATGTTTCACCTATCTAATCAATAGACCTACATACATAATGGTTGGAAAATCATACATTAAATTATCAAATACCAGTTAGATGTAGGTGAATAAAATGACTACTGAGTGAAATTGAAAGAGTAAATAAAGAATGAATAATTCATTAATTTGCTTACTTTAATATGTCTTCGTAATTTGACGACGTCGACAACGATGCACCTATCAGTTCCTCCGGCACGCACAAGAGACATTTCGCTATAAAATTGCTACCTTCAATATTTTTCCCCACGAGAAAAAAAGGTTTTGAAGTGTTTCCAAGGTGAAAGGTTACTACCCGTATCCGCCCTAATGAAACAATACTTTGGTAGTAAAATAAACTAGCGCTAGCCAATATTACACAGCTATACGCTGATCACTGAGGACTGACGCTGTTAGAAAATAACCTACTCTCGAGATGAAACACTGAAGTGAAATAACTCTTTTGTAATTACACAACTCTCCCATGTGCGTCTTGAAAATTACCTCTTCTTATTGGCTATTGACGATGTCACAGGGGAGAGAGGGAGGTTTTCTCGGAATGTCTTCATTCGCAGAAAACGCAGCTGCGTGTTAATGAAGGATGACAGTTCGATTGACCGTTTTCTCTAAGCACTCACACTTACGCTAGGGTGATTCGAGCCATCAACTCCGTGACTTGGGATAGATCGAAAAGATCGTAGGATGAGATAAGTGCACAACTAATGAATAGGCAAATACGTCAAAGATGGGGAATAATGCAAACTTAGAATAATGAGTTGTCACTGGTCAGACGTTGGCAAGAGTGATGAGGAAGAATGTGTGTTTGTTTCAAAAATATGAGACTAGACAAACATTCTACCTGCTATCATACAAAAATGAGACAATCTTTTCCTTTTTGTTATATGCATACTCGAAGTACAGTTCGTTCAAAATGAACTTTGAAAGTAACGTGAATTTCGTTCCTCGTTACCACTGAAAAGGAACTGCGTTACGTTGAAGTTCCTGCTTTATGAAAGGAACGCGTTCCCAATTGAAATTCCCGAAAAAGGAACGCGTTCCTTCCATTAAGTTCCTACCCAACACTGCATACTACTAAAAACAGGAGCTGCAAACTAGATCAACAACTACGGAATTATCAACGAAAATTATGCATTCTCTCGGACTTTTCAGTCTGAGGCAGGAAGTTGTCCAAGTACCACTTGTATTCAAGGAAAGAGGTAACAATTCTTTTCACTTGACATTTGTTCTCTTCCAGTTGATTTTATACTTGAAGACACTTTCCAAAAATTATTATCTATATGATCCTGCTCAATATCTTCGAAATCACTTTCATGAAATATATAAATGTAGATAAATACTCCGAAAAAGACATTTAGGGGCCTATAGTAAAAAATAGTGAAATAGAAAATGATGCTAAGTGAGTCGAAACCCACCGTAATCTGGTCAAACTCATCTGTCCATTCTATTCTGGTACTTTGTCCTAGCACCAAGGCATAACTTCTGCAAGGGCCTAAAGGTACGTTCATAGAGCCACGGCAGCACAAATTACCATGAAACACGAAGAATATCAAAAATATATATCAACTTAAAATGAAAGTTACAGTATGCCTAAACAGGTTGCCAATAAATAGAGATTGATAAAAATAATATTTGTGCTAAAAGATTATTGGTAAATAATATAACAATATGTTTTTTGTAAAAGGGATTGGAATATGTAATGGAATTTCTCTTCAAATCAGAGAGCACAAGAATGTTAATAGTTTTAGCAGATGGTCGTGTACTGTACACGTATTAATAAAGATAGACTAGCCCGAATTCATACTAGAAGTAGGTGGCTAAATATTGGTACCTTGTGAAGTTCATGGATTAGGTGAATACTGAGATACTTCCTTAACAATTGGCCACGACCGTTTTTTTCCTGAAGTCCATGTCAAGGAGAAATGAGTTTGATGTCAAAGCCCCCCCACCCCCCTCCAGTTATCCCCACTACTCGTTTTGTTGGGGTGAGAGGTCCGAACCTTCGCAAAGAGATCACAGCCAAAACACTTGACAAAATAACATTTCAAGTTTCAACTCAAATTGATGAATAATTGGACAGAAAAATAAATCAATGAAAATAAAAATGTACAGTCAACTAGGCTAAATGAATGACTAATTGATTAGAAACAAACAAATGAATAAAAATAATTGAATAAAAAACCTTTAAATAAATAACTCGTGGACATTACAATAATTCTAAATCAATTAATTTGTGTTAAATTAGATCAAAAAAGCTACGATAGCTGAGTTGCCGGCAAGTTTTCTCGATATATCGTACATACCGGTAAGCCGAGTTTGTCTTATACAGCCCATCTTGGGCAGTGTACAGAATTAAAATCTCTTTCATTTCCCAGTGAAACGTTTTGGATGGCAAAGAAACTGTTTTGAATGTGTACAAATTGGACATGAAAAGTACAGAGCAACCTGCCTGGTCATGAACTGATTGCATGTAGAATTAAAAGGAAAAAGGTGAAAAAGTTTATCTGCTCAATACAGTATACTGACATTCAATGTGATCGAGACCTATAGATCCAGAAATGAAACAAGTATAAATGATTGAATATATTTTATTTCATGATTTTCATTTTTATACAAATTTTATTTTAACCGTAGATTAAGAACGTTATATCTTTTTAGGCCCGGTATTACTAAAAGTCCAGTTAGCAGTTATCTAAGAGTTGGTGAAAACAAATATCACAGGTAACCATCGTGATAACAACTTTTATCTGCCAGTTGGAGCTACTCCCACGTTGGTAATACCGGGCCTTAGTCAAAAGAAATATCAGCCAAGCTCTAACAGCTAATGACTTTTGATCAAAATGTTCACATTGTAAGTGAAAAATGGTTGGTATTTCTGGAATACATACTTAATTAAGGCCAACATTGATTTAAAAATGACATCTACACATTATACCGGTATATCACAAAATTTTCAACAATTTTGAAATTACTGTAATTAGTTAATGTTTTGATCTTTTTCTACATCTTTGATGGATTCACTGATCCCCATTTCCTTTACCTGCATTGCTAAATAATTGTGTTGAATAAGAGGTTAAACGCAAATTGATAATTTTCACTATGTGAATGATGGATACTTCAGAGCTAAAACATTATCCTATTCGTTGTAACTAAGATGGTTCCATTATTGATTTCTTTTGTTTTCCCAAGCTGGCATTTGAACAAATCGTATTACTAGTAGGTCACGTAACCATGTCGGCGTTATTTTGAACAAGAAGTGATAGATCGTGTAACGCAGGGGGCCATGCACGTAATGAGACTTGGGATTACGAGAAGTAAGAGCATCCTTGAATTTAGCATGTAGTGCAGTGTCCTTGATTGTGTTTGGCTTGCGGCTAGGATCAGACAGTGCGGATAAGTAAGAATGAAAAGTGTGGAAATAGTCTCCATAGTATTGTTTATCTTCTGCAGTCATTGCTGCTTCCATTTCCTGTGCGTTTACATTGTGGCGTGCCATGATGTTACTTTTGTCGATGAATGAACCTAGAAAATAAGAAAGTTTGTATTTAGTAGGTTTTGTCAATTTCCTTGTCTATGAATTTGTTGGAGTGGATAAAAAGATGAATGTAAGTGGTTTTTGAACCCATGTAATATTCATTAGTTTATTGTACCGGTTAAAGGTTTTCTTGTACTTAGGTGATTACAGAGAATCTACGTGGTACAAATAATTGCAGTTGTTGGAGAGTGTGGCAGACCTAGGTAGCTGGTACTAGTTTCTGATTTGAGCACGGAGTTGCAGCATGGGCCCCAGACTCAATCATCTGTGCCTACTCGTATCACTTTTATTTTATTTCAACGTTCATACATTAGGCCTATATTTTAAAATCCAAGCTCTGCAGGTAATTCTTTTAAATATTGCGTAACGAATGTTTTTTTCTCAGTAGTAGTAGTAGTAATTTGTTTATTAGCAAAGAAGCTATTTACATATATGTTGATACAATTTTCACATAAAACATTTACGAAAGTGTATTAGATGTTATTTAGGACTGGCTTATGCTTTGGTTTTGATAATAATGACTGAAAAAAAAAGAACATTGATCTATATAATTGAACAAGAAATTAGTAGAATTAAATTTTCTTCTTCATGTTCATTCATTCACATTTATTTATAGAGAAAAAAAAAAGAGGAAAATAGTAATGAAGAAGAGGAGGAAGAAGTCGGAACTGGCAGGAACCGATTGATATAAGAAGTCTGCCCTAGAAAAAGTGATGGAAACACCGCCTGACCTAATTTAATTGTTTATCTGAGTTTGAGAGATATACGTACCAGTATATACTCTATTTGATTAATTAGAAGAGCAAAGCGAAGACTCAATTTCACCATACTCGTAAAAAAAGTTCTTTTTTTTTTAGCGCTCCACAGGTCAAACGAAAATTCAAAATTTGTTGAAACTTGGCATACAAAAGTGACCTTACTGATTCGATACTGAATAGTTTTGAGGGGTAATCGATTGAACCACTTCTGAGAAAACTCATTTCAAAGTTTTCAAAAATCCCATAAGAATAACCCAGAGAAAAAATTTGTGAAAAATATTTCATCCCAGAGAATTCAAATTCTCAGGGAAATTCAATATAACGATGGCACACATAATTCCGAACTTTCACTCAAGTCAGATCAGCCGTTTTGATGTAAAAAATATGTAATCTAATTTTTTTGAATCACTCAAAGCCATTAAAATACCAATTAAATCCAGGCAACAGGTGTCACCACTTAATTGGAAACGATTAAAACCTTCTTTATTATCATAGAAATCAATTAGGAAATATGAGGGCAGTGACCTAATGGTTTGGATCACAAGCTGTAAATATATATATAACCAATCCAAAGATATGTTGATATATCGTTCCAGCTCATCCATCAACGCGGAAACACACAACACGTGTGCCTAGTACTATGTACCAACATACAATTTGTCATAAACTAAGCTAAGCCTACGCTAAAATTCAAATTGAAGTTGAATAATTATATTTGGTGATATAGTAAATAGAAAAGAATGAAGGGATCATGGTTAAAGTTGACTATTTGATAAAAGGGTCCATCGTTTTCCTTCACTAGTACATCTTGAAATTTTGTATACCGGTATCAAGCCAAGTACCGGTAGCTGTATTTTCAAGATCTGGTTTGGTTTGGACAACTACACATTTTATGGGAAAAACTTCACATAGTAGACTGTTTTGCTTTGGTGGGTTTGGCGTCGTTAATTAGGTTAGGTTAGGGAGGATTTCAATTTCACATACGGTACCGGAAAAAAACGGCTTTAGTTTTTAATGTTGTTTTCTCCTATGCGGCATACAGGTCATACAAAGTAACACCAATTGTTTTGAAACTTTTTCTGGACATTCATTTCAAATTGGTTCAACATTCTTTCATGAAAAATTCAGAAAATTTGAAAAATCCTCATAAGAATATATTCTTATGCTATAGCATTAGGTAATAATTAGGCCTATTCAAGACTTCAATTTTATCCAATTGAAATAAAATTCTCAAAGAATATTAATATTGTTATAATACATGTTACTACTGAGAGAGAAAAAATTTGGATTAGCTCGTTTGAAGAAAAATAATTATTGTTGGCTGAGCGTAAGTAAAGACTCGTTTTTTTTTCGCACTCTTGGTGTAGATCTAGCGGAAGGACAAATTTTAGTGTAGACCTAAATTGGATGTAAAATGATGTTAACTATCAATATCCAACTATAACATATCCAACTCAATTCTGTAAGCTATATTAGTTTTGAAGCGCAATCGGTTGAAATAATTTCGAGAACAGATTTTGAATTTTTATCGAATTTAAGCACAAGAGTGATGCACATTGTTCTCAAGTTTCAAATGAATCGGATGACTTATTTCGAAGAAAAAAATCATTACATTTCTTCTAAAAATGAGAAAAACTACTTCTAACAAATAACTATATTTTGTGTTAACTAATGCAGAACCATTGAAGTGAATTGAAATTAAACTGATAAAAAAATAGTTCAAAATATTTTTTGCCGTTTTTTCCCGTGTGCCGGCAAAATAACCAAAAACGCTCGCTAAATACGGGAATGCCGCAAAAAAGATTCTAAAGTTTTGAAACTTGACAATGTTATTGCTCAAACTAGTGAGCATATCATCAGATAGTTGTAATTTCCATAAGTTTTGCCATTTGACTATTATCAACAATTTGGTTGCCTGAAAATTTTTACAAAATTTTATGCGATTCTAAATAAATCTGTATCACTAGAACAGCATGACTTCGGAAAATTTTAATTATCTGCTGACATGCTCACTAATTTGAGCAACAACTTTGGCAAGTTTCAAACTCTACAATCATTTTTGTGGCAATCCCGTAATTAGCGCCCGTTTTTGGTTATTTTGCCGGCACACGGGAAAAAACGGGAAAAAATGTGAATTATTTTTTTATCAGTTCAATATCAATTCACTTCAATTTTTCTGCATAAGTCAACTCAAAATCTAGTTATTTGTCAGAAGTAGAAAGTTTCATTTTTAGATGGGATGAATTTAAATAGCCTCAAGAGTCCACCGGAGTCGATTTGTCGAAATATCAGTTTCTTAGTGATAACTTTTGAACGGTATGAGATATCAAAATTCTAATTTGCGAGATACACAGATAATTACAATAGCTTCAAGATGATATAAGTTATGACTATTTAAGTCACGTTGCATAACTGTGAAGCGTCGACAGCTAAAAAATGTGTTTATTTACCTGTCGACGCTTCACAGTTATGCAACGTGACTGAAATAGTCATAATTTATATAATCTTGAAGCCATTATAATTATCTGTGTTTCTCGCGTATTAGAATTTTGATATCTCATTTTGTTCAAAAGTTATCACCAAGAAACTGATGTTTCGCTAAAATCAACTCCCGTGGACTCTTAAGAAGAGCAGCAGATAAAATCAATCAAATTGTAAAACGTTTGAACTAAACAACAGATGAAACAGGAAAGTAGTGACCGAGACGTGTGGCCGAGTGGTAACACACTGAACCGTTATTCGGGAGACCGGAGTTCGATTCCCGCCATGGTCGACCATCCTGACAGGGGTTTTTCGTGGTTTCCCTCTGTCGTTCAGGTTGATACTGGGATGGTTCCTTAACAACAGGCCACGACCGACTCCTTCCCACCATCCAAAACACCTAATGAAATAACCTTTCATCTCATCATCCCATCATCTCATTCATCATCTACCGACGCCAATAGATCGTAGCCATCAGTATAGTGCATCGTTAAAACCCAATATAAAAAAGGAAGGCAGTGTCATCATAATAGTTTTGAAATCAAGGTGTGCACCACTACATTGAATTAATATAAATGAGTGCTCAAAGTGTGCTCATCTTACAACACATATGTTATGTTTTCCTAGGATTGGAAGACTGTCAAAGATTGCATCAAAAGTTTGTCAGAGAGGTTGCTTGGAATAATGAAAGCCATGAGTTATGCAGAAGGCTTGATAGTTTCCAATCGAGGTGTCTATATACCTTTTGAGCACGTTTCATAGTGATAAATACAAATCAAAATTGACCCAATGTCATAAGGACAATTTATTTAAATGAGCTGAGCTCTATATATCAATTCAAATTTTGAATAGGGTCCTAAGCATTACTTTGTTGATAGATAACACCTACAATAAACACATATGAAAATGCACAAATGTCAGCGACTGAATGTTTGTCGAGAAGTTTCAGTGGCCTGGCTACATACTACATTATTGTCAGACACAAAACAGAAAAATAAGCCATGCATGCCTGTGTTTTGTAAATTGGTAATTTACTATATCAGTCCATATTGTATTGCATGACTCGTGCTAGAATGAATAAATTCGAGTAAACGTCACCTATGAGTGTGCCATAATTGGGATTCAAATTTATTTTCAAGGAAAGAAAACGTCTCATGG
The DNA here is from genome assembly GCA_964007535.1 of Brachyptera risi. Lineage (NCBI taxonomy): Eukaryota > Metazoa > Arthropoda > Insecta > Plecoptera > Taeniopterygidae > Brachyptera > Brachyptera risi. Next base: position 54,607,073 of record OZ023326.1, read on the forward strand.
AAATAAAAAGAGAAATATTCCTTTTGAATTCTTACAGGAAATTGGTGCTGTCATTATTCATATTTATATCAATGAGTAGTAATATTCAATTGTATATTCAATCATATAATTTATTTTCAAACATGGAGAAATTATTTTGGTGGGAAGGAAGAGGTGCAAACTTTGAACTCCCAATCGGGTATCCCGGTGTAGTGTTAACAGATGAAAACAAAGGTTAGGCTGAATAATAAACCAAAATATGAGTAAAAGTAGTAATTATCTGAATATACCAGGTACGAAGTTAATGACAGGTACGCCATACTTCCCCTCCTCCACGCGTAGACTGTCAGACCAGCACTTGAGTGCTCCTTTGGTAGCGCCGTACGTGGCTAGACCTGGTAGCGACGCAGCAGCACAGTGACTGCTCACTATTATTATTCGACCTAGTGCAAGAAAAACAATTATCAAACATAAAGACAATATTTATGATGTGACAGTTTGTATTATAGACCAGATGACTATTAAAAAACTGGCCAGTCCTCTCATGTTTCAAACATGAACACGTCAATTCACCACTGCCCTGCACTTCTACGCATGATCATTTTTACACGCCGCCAGTGTGCCGTGTTAACGCAACCCTGCTCTCCTTCCTTCCTCTCCCCTCCCCCCCCTTCTTCTTTCCTCCTCCTTCATTTCTTTCCCCCTTCCACTCCTCTCAACATCGCCCTGCACCAGCTCTCCACCTGACCCCCTCATCCCAGTGTTACGAACGCACTCTCGCATCTCGCATGCACAAATCTGGAAGATTATGTAATAATAATAACAATAATAATCAGTCTTCATTTCATTGAGCAAGTACAGAATACAGTACAATACAGTATAACTTGAAAGCGTGATGAAAATGGCAAGGTTCGGGCTCATGTGCCCGTTCTTCCATCTAACCATATATAAAAAAAAGATAATTGAATTAAGAGTGAAGCAGATTACCTTATTGTTACAATATAAGGAACATAGCTTAATTGTGATTATTTAACAAAAAAATGATGAAGCAATTAGTGCCAAAAAATTGAAATAAATAAATTATTGCAAGCATAAAAATGAAAGTGCAAATTGGAGAAGAACATAATATGTACATTGTCTATTTATAGAAGTGTTGTCTCAACTGGGATTTGAGCACCGGATCCTCTCATTTGTCGGACGATTGCTCATACCAACTGAGCTATTAAGACAGCACTATTACAATGTGGCAATGCTTGGATCATAGATCACTGAGCTTTCCAAAGTGTAACGATTGCATGTACACTGGTCCATGTGTTATTTTTTTTTTTAGAGCAATAAATATTGTTGAGAAAGAATTATTAAAAAAAGATACTATATAAGTACTTGGGAAAAAAATGTTTGCACTTCACAGATCAGCAAACAGATTCACAAATGTTGATGAAATTTGGCATGCACATGTTACTTGATTCTGTGTAGTTTTGGGGAACAATTGAGTTTTCACTTCTAAGAAAAACCATTATGAAATGTTGAATATTCTTATAGGAATAAACCAGAGAGAAAAAATTGAAGAAAATATTTTCTCCACATAAAAATTAAACACAAGAATGAAGTACATTAATTAAAAGTTTTACGTGAATCGAATCAGTCATTGTGAAACATAAAATAAAAGTGTAATTTTTCTAGATCAATCAACTCCATTAAACCTATGACTATCAATAACGTAACGGGATACCGGTAAGCAACATGGCATTTTCCTTTTGCACCATGCGTAGGCCTATATCGAAGAAATGCCGCCTCACAAATGTTATGATAATTTGCTGGTATTATTGTATATTGATCTATACAAGTAATAGATGTAATGCAATCTGTGAATCCAGCTCTTCCCAACTGTATCAAGTAATATTGGAATAAATTTCATTTGAATTGGCCAATATAAATTTAAAATACGTCTGTAAAAGCATTCAGACCCCTGTCAAGAGCCCCACTGCTATATTTACCATTTGATAACTGATTTGATGATGAATAATTATAATTATTCATCATCTACGAGAAAGATCAGAAACAATGCAAGTATACAACTATGTACTGTACATTGAACTACGAGCCTAATATGTATGATTTGATTTGAAATTATGAATCTCAGAAATGTACACAATAGCGCTGATTCCATCATGGTGAAAACGGTCTAATGTTAAAAGGATAGGACTTATGCCATATTGCTTATCCCGTTACGTAATTGGTAGTCATAGATTGAAATGAGCAACCGGTAAAAGAAATTGCACCTGTAAAACAATTAAAATGTTGAACAAGGTTAGGGTGACCATAATTAGAAAATAAAAAACGGGACAAAAAAAGACAACAAGAGAAAGCATACCGCGAAGCTGTCGACCCGCGGGAGGATAGGGGCCCACCCTCAATGTGCCCTGCAGGAAATTTTTGGAAAATGTTTCTCATATGTGTTGTAGTGAGTTGGGATTGGATTGGTTTTGAATTGTATAGATATAGTATGTATATGTATAGGCACAGTATAGGTATTAGGTAGTGTGTCACAGGTCCTGACATGTCAACTATGAGGGGGAGGAGGGGTAGTCTCTATAGTTACTTTGGTGATTATGATTTTTCTGACAATCGTACAGCTTACCGCGGTCGCGCGGTGAGTTGTAAAGGGAATTAAACAACGCTGAAACTTTTCTTGGTATCGTGTTCGTACAGTTATAGCAAATACATTTATTTGCAGCACGAGAAACAAAATTCCCCATTTTACGGGAATTATTCACCCAGTGATTGGGGATTTTGTTCTTTTGCCAAAACTGGGACAAATACAAGTCCCGAAATAACTTTTTGGGATACCGAGACGAAAGATGGAAATCCAGGACAATCCCGTTTTTTCGGGACGGATGGTCACCCTAAACAAGGTTAGTAAGTCTACAATCTATTAGATCTGCATAAGGATTAGGGCAGTGATGTAATAGTTTCAAAATTGAGATGTGTTCAAGCTGAGTAGGTATATTAAATGGGTCATTCCACATCAAATTAACTGAGCAGAGCATTATAATGTACCTCACCAAATCTGATTTTGAAGAAATTTTTCCAGTCGTACCAAACACCAAGTCGACCAATCGTACGAACTTTGGGCTCCATAGCCCTAATGGTTTTTGAGTAATGCCATGTGGAAAAATACAAAATTGGGTGCGCTTTGCGCTGCTCTATGATTTGCTAGTTCTAAATGGTTCAACGTATTCAAATACTTTTTTTCTTCAATCAAGCTCTGATTTGATAGAAATGATTGTCATCAGATTTTATGCTATTCTGTGCAACGACATCAAGAAGTTTGTGTTTAAATTTTTTTCAGTTTCACCCCACATCTAAAAGGGTAAATAATAAATATATATGTTTTATTATTTTTAATTGCATGTATATTCAACACAAGAAGAGAATTGCTGATAAGTGGTTAGACAATGGTTTTAGGAGATATAATAAGGTCATGCATGATTTCGTAAGAAAAGTCTCAATTGTATTGTCACTCTTGCGTACATTCATAATAATACGTATAAGAGATATTATTTCATGTTAACAAAAACTACATATTAAGAATTTTCATGCACAATCATAGCAAGAGTGCACAACCTTGTTATATCTCCCAAAAACCACCATCTTACCACTTTTTAGCAAAGCGTTTCATGTGTTGAATATACAAATAATTATATGTTTTTTTTTTTAATTCACCTCTTTATATGTGGGGTGAAACCAAAAAATGTAAACACAAATATATTGATGTTCATTACACAGAAAATGATCAAATTGGATGCCAATAATTCTCATCAAACCATAGCTTAATTACTTCCAAAAAATGGAGGAAATTTTGAAATGGCGCAAAGCGCGCCAAATTTGAGATTTTTTTACATGGCGTAACTAGAAAACTATAAGGATTACGGAGCCTAAAACTCGCTGGCTTTGTCAACTAAGTGTTTGGCACGACTGGTATAAATTTTATAAAAATCGAAGATGGTGACGGAAATGGTCGGGTTGATTTGATATGGAATGAATGAATATAAATAAATGAATAACCTATCAATGAATATCTTGCTCACATTACAATGCATATGCTGAATTTTCCTTTTGTTTGTTTGTTTATTTCACTGTTACAAATAGTTATGAACAGGTGGTAACATCTTAAAATTAATTCTTAACTTAAATTACTTGCAAAATCTAAAATTACTAAATTTATCTAGCCAGCTTCATTTTAAATTGTCCAATCCTATCAACTCCGTCAAACATACTCTGGTTCAGGCCATTCCAGTCCCGTATTGTTCTATTGACAAATGAATATTTCACTCTGTCCAGTCGTGCTTGAACGATTTTTATTTTGGCCCAGTGGTCACTTCTCCCATAATAATGTGGTTCCTTCAATCTCATTCCTATATCTTTCCATGCTCTTTGCCCTGTGAAAGCCCTATACATATTGTACAGCCTCATCTGCCCTCTCCTCTTCTCCAACGAATTCCATCCCAACACTTCAATCATCTTACTCACACTCTCTGGTACCCTCTGCAGCTTGATATGTAACCCTTCCTGCTTTTTTACTTTGATGATCCATTTCCTCCTCTTCATCTTCCCTGTAACTCTTCTTGCTGCCCACCTCTGTATACTTTCTATCTTCTTGATCTGTCCCAATTTATACGGATCCCACACCGTTGCCGCATATTCAGCTATCGGTCTTATCAACGTCAAGTAAGCCTTTGCCTTAACTGCTTCGCATGCCCCTTCCAAATTCCTCATAACAAAGTTCAGATTTCTGTTTGATTTTGCTGTGATCTTCTCTATATGCTCTTCCCAGTTCAACTCCTTGTCTAAAACTACCCCTAAATATTTATAACTTGGTTTCGTCTCTAATCTGACTCCTCCCATTTCATAATTTGGTTCATCGCCGTGCTTCTTGCCCACGAACCTAACTACTTGACACTTATTCACATTAAATTTCATCTGATTTACCTCCGCCCATTCCCATAATTTGTTCAAGTCTTTTTGAATTTCAGTCTCATCCCCCTGTTTCTCTATACCCTTGTATATGACTGTGTCATCTGCAAATAGTCTGATTCTTGATTTTAATGTTCCCTTGATGTCATTGATATATATTAGGAAAAGTAGTGGGCCCAGGACACTGCCTTGCGGCACTCCGGACGTCACCTTGATCTCGGTTGAAAACTTCTCTCCCACTCTCACCTTCTGATTTCTCCCTTCTAGAAAATCTTGAACCCAAGAAACAACTCTCGTGTCTATTCCAATACCTGCCAATTTCTTCACTAACCTACCATGCGGCACTTTGTCGAATGCTTTTTCCAAATCTAGGAAGACAGCATCCACCTTGGTTCCCTTGTCCAGATTATCAAATAGGTCCTGTGTAATACCAGCAAGTTGAGACTCACACGAGAACCCTTGTCTGAACCCGTGTTGTTCTTCTACCAACCACCCTTTCCTTCCTAAACACTCCCTAATGTATGTTCCGATAATTCTCTCCATCAACTTACAGACACAGCTCGTCAAACTTACTGGTCTGTAGTTTGAAACCCGACATCTCTCCCCACCCTTAAATATGGGTACAACTGTGGCCTGCTTCCACCCCTTAGGTAAGATTCCTTCTTCTAATGAATTCACAAATATTTCCAATAGGTACAGTTCTATGGCTGCCCCTGCCCCACTTAATAGCTCCGCTGTAATTCCATCAGGTCCCGGTGCTTTCCCCTTTCCCATTTTTTGCATTGCTCTTCTTACATCTCCCCTTGTTATGACTATTTTATTTCCTTCAATTCCCTCACTCTCTTCCACCCCCTCTCTCACATCAATTTCTCCGTTGTTGTTCTTATCTCTGTCTTGAAATACCTCTGCATAGAACGCGTTCAATGCTCTAGCTTTATCCTCATCTGTCTTCACCAATAATTTGTTTATCTCTAATGGGGGTAGATTCCTAGTACTTTCCTTTTGCCGTTTGATATGCGAATATAACTTTCTCCAGCTTCCTCTCTTATCTCGTTCGTCGAACATACTCATCATATACTTATCCATTGCCGCTTTCTTAGCTTTATTTAATTGTCCCTGCAACTCCTTACGTACCATTTTCCAGTCATCATCCATTTCCCCCTTTCTCCTATTTACTACTCTAGCCTTCCTTTTGAGCCTTCATACCTCCGAGTCATAATATGGCGGATCACTATTTATTCCTAATGTTTTTACAGGCACAAACTTCTTCTTACCCTCCTCCAGTACCGTCAAGAAACTGTTCCACATATTCTCCACTTCACTTTTTTCATTCCTCCATCTTTCTAACCTTTCCCACATGAACTTTCCTAATCCTATTCTGTCAACTTTTCCATAGCACCATCGATTTTCTTCCCTTCCAGTTTCACATGCATCATGTCCAATATTTGTCTCTAGTATTGGTATTAAATGGTCACTTATTCCCTCTGCTATTGTACTTTTGACCCACAATTCCGGTGGCTTTACTAAAAATACATCTAGTAAGTTCACTTTCATCCCATTTGCACATTCTCTAGTCCCACCTAGTACTGTTTGTACGAATCCCAAATTCATTAATCTATGTACACATCCTTGCTTTGTGTTTCCATCCCCATGGTCGCCCTCTATCCATTTAACATTAGGTAAGTTGAGGTCTCCTCCAATAATAACCTTACCACTCCACTCTTCGGCCTTTTCACACAATCTTTCAAGCACTTCTGTCCCACTCTCCGGTGATCTATATACAGCTACTACTTTAACACTGCTTTTTTTAACATTCATTTGAACACACATTATCTCTAATTCCAAGTCCCTCCAAAGCTCTTTACAGCTTACTCCTTCTCTCACACCAATGAATATGCCTCCTCTCTTCCTGGTTTTGTCCTTTCGAAATATCTGATACTCGCTCCAGAATATCTCACTACTATAAACACTCTCATCAAGGAATGACTCTACTCCAATAAAAACGTCCGGATTAATCACTTCAACTGCAGTTCTAAACGCCACTCTGTTAGCCAAAACACTTCTACAGTTCACTTCCAAGAAGCACAGTCCTTCTTTTAATTTTTCACCTTCCGTTCTCTCTATTCCTTCGGAAAGAGAAACGTTTGGGAAGCTTTGTTCATGATAATAAATATTACTGGATACATCTGTTGAATATAGTCTGTGATCCCGATTAAACATACTTCTTGATATTGGAGCACATATACCACTCTCCGTTAATTTTAAATTTGTTGTTAAAATACCCTCTGTTCCATCGATAAGTATGTTTTCTGTTATTTTACCATCATCAGTTCCCCCAAATACCTTCAGTTTTTTGAGTCATTTTGAGTCATTTCCTCTTCTGACATCACACTATTCATGATCATATTACCTAACTTTTTACCACCTTCATGATTCAAGTGTATTCCATCATATGCTGCATCTTCCTCGGATATATAATCATTTGGATCAACAAAGGTGATGTCATACTTTGAACAAATCCACTTTAAACTGTCATTCAACTTGTTCACTGTGCTGTCTGGAATATCATCCCTATAGATTATGCCATTTATGACCCACTTTGCATGCCGATATTTTTCCATACCCTCCTCTATCAGTTGTTCCATCTCGATCATTAAATGCCTGTCTCTTCTGCCTTTCATATTGTTGGTCCCTACATGTATCACTACAACTTTTGTTTCTCCAATGTTCCCCGTCCTTCTCAGCAATTTCTTTCTCAGTTCTTCTATCCTGATACCTGGATATGTCTCAACAATGCATCCATTTTCCCTGCATCTATCGCCTGCACTTTTAATTAACGAGTCTCCCATAATCAAAACTTCACCAGGTTTAAAGTACCTATTTTTTTTACTTTTCTGTAAGATTCTCTGATATTTCTCATCCTGATTCTCCTCAACCACAACTTCATTGCTTCTTTCTTCATTCTGGTTTCTGGCCACTCTATCAGAAGTACATTCATATGCTTGTCGTTGTTTTTGTTTTCTTTCAAATACATCATTTAGCTGTCGATCTTTTTTTTGCACTGACTGATTGATTTTTGATTTTTTAATACTATTCGAGTTCTCATCTTGGATCTGCTGTTGTTGTTGATGATGATATTGTTGTTTTTCCTGTCTTTTGTAAAATCTGTTTTGCTGCTCCTTACGGTACATCATCTGTTGCTCCTCAATACCTATCGCGTTTTCTTCTTCTCTGAGTAAGGACTTCTCCTTTACTTCTTGGCAGTATGTGCTCCCATTCATAATCTTGCTAATCTCTTCCTTTTCACACACCATAGGTCTCTGCAGTTCATTCTGTTGAATTTTCTCAACCGCTTCTAATCGTTGTTTAATACCGTTAAGTTCATTCCACACCCCTTCCACATTAATCATTTCAATCTTCTTTTTATGTATCTCTATTTCTAATTTAAGGCGGACTATCTCAGCTTCTGCTACAGCACACTCTTTACAACTTATTGGTGCATCACCCTCCACGTCAACGTCGATATATTCTTCTATATCTTCTTCATTTTCCGCCATTGCGCTTTTCAACTTTTTCAGTAGCACCATTCTTTTTCCAGCCACATCCGTAAAACCTCGTTTTTTAAGTTCATTGACTATTTCATAAACTTTGAGTTCAGTTATCTTCTTCTTTTCAGAAGCCATTGCGGTATAATCTAACTCATAACTATCTCATTTACATTTCCTCATCCCGGTATTGATTTCTATGTATACACCTTGAATATCTTCTTGGCACTGGAATATCCAGTATATGCATGTATTGAGGCCTTGATATAATTGTCTACAGAAGGCTCATCAATTAGTAAAATGAGAATCCGATGTGCAGTGACTGACTAATTGATTAATCTTTTGACAAACGAAACTTTTTACACAGAAATTAACATATATGAAAATCAAATTAAAAACTCACTTGGTGATGGATCATCGACGTTTTTCATATAATAATCGATGGAATTACAAAACGCACATGATGACATGAGTTTTAAATCCCAAAACACATTATTAATGCGATAAAAGATAATTTTCAAACTGACAGTCGTGAAGTCAGACTATCTCTGTCCACGGCCTAGTGGAACTAGGCCGTGGATATATATATATATATATATATATATATATATATATATATATATATATATATATATATATATATATATATATATATATATATGTATATATATATATATATATATATATATATATATATATATATATATATATATATATATATATATATATATATATATATATATATATATATATATATATATATATATATATATATATATATATATATATATATATATATATATATATATATAAATATATATATATATATATATATATATATATATATATATATATATATATATATATATATATATATATAAATATATATATATATATATATATATATATATATATATATATATATATATATATATATATATATATATATATATGTATATATATATATATATATGTATATATATATATATATATATATATATATATATATATATATATATATTATTTCCTGAAATAATTGAACTTTTTGGATACGATTAAATAGATAAATTTTGTATAGAATTGTCAACCATGAAAGT
>OZ023326.1:54621670-54666670 GCA_964007535.1 Brachyptera risi
ATTAAAATATGTAAATAATAGAATTATATAAATTACCGGTATATAACTAATTTATTATAGCATGGTATATACTTATTTTGATAGGTTTATTTGCCGTCCGATAGTGTATTCGAAACTAACCGTAATCCTAATATCTAAATCTAAGATAATTATATTATAATTCCGGAAAGAATATACACTGGAAGAATCTGAAATCTTGTTTTCGTTTAAAAACTAAGAAAATGTATGCTAATTCTACACAAACAACAATTGATTTCATTTTCTTTAGGTCTGTAAAAATGTTGAAGAGTTTACAAACGTCAAAGAAAGTTTGATTATCATAATTGTACTTTTTTTTATTGTGATACACACACCACTACAGTCATCAGCATAATATAAACGCATTACTCTTTGAATTTTAAGGCGTGGTGTGCAATTTGCAATTCTGTGTCTCTCTGACTCTCACTGAGTATAGCATAGCCTAATAATTATAAGCGTGTTTCTGGAACGAAATGATAATGCGATACGTAACGTATAGGTAATTGTAAATTACTATTGAAAAATATACAAATTGGCTAGTAAATTAACCAGACTTGTATCTTTAAAAAAAAGGGGGACCCACTGCGTTTTCCGTGCTTTATTTTTTATCATGTGAATTCATGATTGAATAATACTTAGAATGTAACCTGTCATTTATCCACGAGCAGATGAAGAAATATTTTCATCATCATTAATAACAATAAAATGATAATAATAATAATAATGATAAAATTATTGTATTATCATTTTTTTATCATCCGATAAAATTAATACACATTACAAAATCATATTTCACTCTTATTGTCTAGTGTGACCACAAACCTCATCGAAGGTTTCGCTGTAAAAATGAAGAAATAATATTTTCTTGAAAAATAATCATCCATTAATTGATAATATTAAAAATAAATTAACAATCATGCTACAACGATAATTACTATAGCGAAACTCACAAAAGAATGAAATCAATGAATATTAAACAATGAATAATTACCGAAAATCGAAACAAATGCTCAAAATAATATTGTGACCAGTTTCAACTATTCCATTGCACAATACACAAAAAATGGAGGACAACATGCAGAAAAAAATTACTGATCTATATATTTTCACAATAATTCGACACTTTGGTTCCTATTTTTAAAAAATAGCACTAAATAATTTTTAATAATAACAATACTTATTTAATACCAAATATGAATCATTATGATGGTGTATGTAATATTTTTAGAACGTATCTGATTAAAATGATACTCAACACAGAACTTGAGCTGAAATTCATTATGACTTTTGTAATTAAATCATTGCTTTTTGACAGTATATAACGAGCCAATAAAACTTATATCAGAACTGATTAATGTATATGTATGCCTATATACATTATGCGAAATGTATAGAATTATAAAAAATAATTTAATTGGTTACCCATTTTAACATACATTAGGAATTACCACTACCATTAGGAATTATTTTCTGTTGCTTAGCAAATAGTAACCAATCCTTTATGTCTCGTTTTATGTCAATACATTTTTCTATATTTCTCAAGCTTTCAAGCATCAAACCAAAACGTAACTGGAATTGGAATGGTAAAGTCTAACCTCCTTTTGACATATTTATTTATCCACGATAGAAAATGACGTTTCACGAATAGCTAACCTAGTTTGAATGGGGCAAATGTTCATAATTTTATATTGTTGTTTATAATAGGCCTATATATATGCTGCTCATCTTTTAATTGGATGAGCGAAGCGAAGGCTCAATTTTACCATACTCGAAAAAAACGAACATGTTTTTTTCGCGCTCCACACAGGTCGAACGAAAAAAAGATTCTTCAATTTTTTATTTATATTGAGTTTAACGACGCACAGTACTGATGACTAAGATGTATATTGGCGTCGGTGAATGATATATGATGATGATGAGATGAAAGGTGATTTATTAGGTGTTTTTAGATAGTGGAAAGGAGTCGGTCGTGACCTGATGTTAAGGAATCATCCCAATATTGACCTGATCGACAGAGGGAGACCACAAAAAACTCTGTCAGGATGGTCGACCATGGCGGGAATCGAAGCCCGGTCTCCTGAATGACGATTTAGTGTGCTAGCCATTCGACCACTCGTCTCAGTATGTCATAATGACATACATACATGTGTATGCCAAGTTTCATGAAAATATTTTCTTTTTTTCAACCTGTGAAGCGCGAATAAAAACTATACAGAATTATGTTCGTTTTTTTCAAGTATGGTAAAATTTCGTTTCACTCATCCAATAAATGTTGATAATTATTCACTATTGTTTCCCTAAGGATGAGGTGAATGATATGCAGCCGCCGGAATAAGAAATGAAATGAGTCGGACTAGGATTATGTATACTTCAACACCGTATATATGTCTACATAAGTATTTTTATCTGATGCTCATTACAATATCTCTGCAAATCGTGAGTCTGAGATCACGCTGATATAGTTTTTTATAAAGACACATTTCCGAATAATTAGTGGTTGATTTTTGTGAAATAAATACTCATTCAATATCATACATTTTCCCTCATAAATACATACACGTAGGCCTATGCACACATATCTAAGATCAGTGTTTGCTTTCATCAAATACTGTAGTTTATAACCTCGCTTTCATCAATAACTAAAACTAGGATGATAATTTAGGATATAATTTATTTGAAAAATACTGAAAAAAATGGTAAAGATGTATTCACCTTGATTATGATTCAACTCTTGATAATATCAATCATTTCACGAACTAGTTGGTTCAACCTCTTTGTTGATCGACTCTTCAACTGCTGTAAGGAGAGAAAACTTATTGGATGAACGAATTGAAGACTCAATTTCACAGTATACTAAAAAAAAGTACATGTTCTTTTTGTTCGCGCTCCACAGGTCAAACGCAAAAGCAAATTCAGTTGAAACTTGGCATACACACGAGTCCTCATCTTTTTCGATACTGTATTGTTTAGAGGCGCAATCGGTTGCACCACTTCTGACAAAACTCTTTTCAAAGTTTTTAAAAATTCTATAAGAATAAATTCGAGGAGAAAATTCGTATAAATATTTCCTCCGAAAGAATTAAATTTTTACGGAAGTGCACTCAAATCGGATCAGCCGTTTTGATATAACAAAATATAGGCCTATAATGTAATTTTTACACCATTCAAAGTTATCAAGACACCGATTAAATCCAAGCAACAAGTGTCACCAATTAATTGGAAACGATTAAAACAAGGCTTTCATTATCACTACATAAATAAATTAGAATGAGAAATGAATAAAGCAGGGGGCAGTGACGTAATTGCTTGGATCAGTATAATTATATTACCACCAAACGAAATGTAATTGATATGTTCTTAGCTCATCCATCAACGCGGAAATACACATTAACGCGTTTTCTCAGTTTATTTTCATCTTCAGAACGGCTTATGCGATTTGAATGAAACTTTGGAATAATATGGCATTCATATGTTCGAATTCCGTAGAAATATAATTCATACGAAATGAATATTTTTTCATATTCTTCCCTCTGGGTTATTCTTATGCATAGGGGTTTTCAAAACTTCGAAATTATTTGTCTCAAAAGTAGTTCGACTGGTTGCGCCTCAAACTTATACGGTATCGAATTGGATGATGACACATGTGTGTGCCAAGTTTCATAAAAATTCTCCTTTTCGTTTGAGCTGTGGAGCGGGAACAAACAGAAACAACTTGTTCATTATTATACTAGCCCCAGAAATGAGTATTCTGAAGTAGAACCTTGAATATTTTTGTGCATTTTATGAATAGCTCATGAATTTAAAGTATTTTCACGAGTACATGGTGGACATGTATTCTGGATCGATCAGTTAAATGATTGATATTCAAGATGTATGTTATATATGATTGGAATGGTGTGGTATATATGGTATATATATATATATATATATATATATAGGCCTGTCTATATATTGGATTTAACGACGTTCAACTCATATATCATTCACCGATGCCAATACACACAGTACAGTGCATCATTAAGCGCAATATAAATTTAAAAAATATATGCCTATATCGCTCATCCAACAATTCGCATATGTTGCGTACGGTAAATGGTATATGAGATGATGGAATGTTGAAATGAAAGGTTATTTTACTAGGTGTTTGTGGATAGTAGGAAGGAGTCAGTCGTGACCTGTTGTTGGATGAGCGTAGCGAAGACTCAATTTCACTGTACTTGAAAAATCGAATGTGTTTTTTTTTTTTTTTTTGTTCGCGCTCTACAGGTCAAACAGAAATTCAGATCATGATTAAACTTGGCAGACACATGAAACCCTATCTGACTTGATGCTGTATAGTTTTGAGGCAAAATCGGTTGAATCACTTCTGAGAAAACTCCTTTTAAAGTTTTCAAAAATCTCATTAGGATAACCCAGAGGAAAATATTCGTGAAATAACTTTCATCCGAGACATTTCAAATTCTCAGGGAATTTTAATATAATGATTATGCACATTATTTCGAAATTTCACTCAAATCGGTTCAGCCGTTTTGATGTAAAAAAATATATAATGTAATTTTTTTAAATCACTCAAAGCTATTAAGATACCAATTAAATCAAAGCCACAGGTGTCACCTCTTAAATTTAAACGATTAAAACAAAGCCTTCTTTATCATCATAGAAATTAATAATGGAAAATAAGATGGCAGTGATGTAATGGTTTGGATCTCAAGGTGTATATATATAATAACCAATCCAAAGATATAAGGTGATATGTTCCAGCTCATCCATCAACGCGGCAACACATAACGCGTTTGCCTAGTTAAGGAACCATCCCAGTAATTATCTGAATGACAGGGGGAAAACCATGAAAAGCCCCTGTTAGATGGTCGACCATTGCGGGAATCGAATCCCGCTCTCCTGAATGTCAGTTCAGTGAGGTGATAAACACTCGACCACTTGTCCCAATGATCATATTCAAAAACTGGTCCAATAATACTAGCAAGTATGAAGTACAAAAAGCTCTGATGTGCCCCACCAAAACCAAAACTTGTGAAAAGAGCCGTTGCCATTTAGGCACGCCAAAGCTATTTAGCAAGGGCTTGACTCCCTCTTCTTTCAAATTTCGTTTTTGGTGGGGATAGCATTTACTTGGGTGTATATGCTCCAAATATTTCAAAACATTTGAATTACTAGGAAAACGCAGGATTTGCGTTGTGAGATGAGCTTAGAAGTTGGTAATCAAGAATGAAAATGAAATAATCAAGAATGAATCAATCCACATCTACAGACCTTGGATAACTTCAAACGTTCAAAAATCTTACCTACAGTCTGTTGATATTCATAGTGCTGCAACCTGTCGTAGATACAATTTGCAAAACCATTTGCTTCCAATATTCAATAGAATGTATGCTTTTATTGCGTTTTCTTTGTTATTTGTCATCCGATTGTTGTGAAAGTCACAGAAAATATCTGTAATTATGTTCTCCATATTCGATGAGAATTTTGAAGTTTTTGAAAATTTTCTACATTTCAAGTATTTTCCATCCGTGTTATTCTTATGAGGATTTCTCAAACTTTCCGAATTTTACCGGAAAAACCTCCCGACTGATTTTCCTGTAAAACAATCCCAAACTATTCTGATATGACAGAAATATGTAGAAAAAGTTTCAAGTTGATAGGTATTTTTTCCTGACCTGTATGCCGCTCACAAAATTACAAAAAACAACAACATAAGAACCAAGCCCATTTTTTTTTTTGATATGTGGAATCTTCGCTATACGCTCATCTCACTATGGGCTATTCTTAATTTTAACCACACGAAAATACACTATAAGAATAAAGACCTACTATAAAAATATTCTAATACTATGGATGCTCATACTCAGTTCGCCATAGAGCAGGCAACATGCTATTACGATGTTTTCTTTTATTATTCAAACTAAAATAACAAACCATATCCAGAAACTGAACGGAACATAGTTTCAAAATAATGGTAGTTTTTAACTTTTTATTGGATGAGAGAAGCGAAGACTCAAAACGAAAGTAGAAATTCAGTTGAAACATGTCGTACCTATAAGCCTACACAAGTGTCACTGATACCGTAGTTTTGAGGCGCAATCGGTTGCATCACTTCTAAGAAAACCCATTACGAAGTTTTTGAAAAACTCGTAAGAATAACCCAGAAGAGAAAATTTGGAAAAAATATTTCCTTCGAATGAATTCGAATTCACAGGAAATTTCAATACAATAATGATACACATTAAGCCGAAGTCTCACATAAATCGGATAAGCTGTTTCCATAAAATAAATTGTTATAATGTAATTGAAAATGAAAATGAAAGAGCCATCAAGGAACTCAAAGGTATAAGCAATTAAATTGTAGAACGTCTAAAATGAGTAGTGAATACAACTGAAAGGCAATCAATCTCATTTATTCGGTCTGCGTAGTGCGTAGGAAGTGACATAATTGTTTTGAACTCATAGCTATTAGCTAATACATATCTTTCCATTGCATTTCACATAAATATGCCTATATACTGAGACAAGTGGACGAGTGGTTATCACACTGAATTGTCATTCAGGAGCCCGGGGTTCGATTCCCGCCATGGTCGACTATCCTGACAGACAGGGTTTTTTCGTGGACTCTCTCTGTCATTCAGGTCAATACTGGGATGGTTCTTAAACAACAAGCCACGACCGACTCCTTCACACTGTCCAAAAACACCTAATAAAATGACCTTTCAACTCATATATATCATTCACCGATGCCAATACACACAGTACAGTGCATCATTAAGCGCAATATAAATTTAAAAAATATATGCCTATATCGCTCAACCAACAATTCGCATATGTTGCGTTTTCCTAGTTATATAGAATTATCAATGATAAAACATAAAAATGTACCGGTGATATTTTTTCCGATTGGTAATTTCAGTCAAACACCTTGATGCTTGTAAATTGCTATGATTTAATGACAATTCATTGTGATAACCACTCGACCACTTGTCTCAGTATATAGGCATATTTATGTGAAATGTAATGGAAAGCTATGTATTAGCTAATAGCTATGAGTTCAAAACAATTATGTCACTTCCTACGCTATTATGTGACAATTAAACAAACTTCAGTAAACGTAGGACCTACAACATCCATATATAAAAGGCCTATTTTTACCACTTATCTTACGAACTGCAAATAACGTAATAAAAGTGAACTTACTGAAGCAATGAGTGACGAACCTCAACGAACGAATGACTGACTACACTTGAAATTTATATCGAACTAACTAAAGAGCTTCTTTTATCTATTGAATCTAATGTTGTTTGGGCGGGATGGGAGTGGGAAGTATTTTCGGAATGCGGCTTCTCACTGTTTTATTTACAATAATTATGTTCAATCTTTATCCATTGCAGCTGATGTTCTTTTATGTTTATTGTGTGGAACAGAAAGCAGTGAACCTCAACGCACGAAACAAAGACCGCGTTGTAATAATAGATTATTAGATGCCCTTTTGCAACTGGGTTCTCACCAGAGGCGGTGAAGACGTAACATTATTGAGGGGTCAAATTGATAAAGTTGGTAAGTCATAGAAATTGGTGCGGGGTGTGAGGCAGTGGGCCTGCCCATACTAGCTTGATTTTCAGGAGATTTAGGGAAATATGTGGATGGGATTGATAATTGCAAGTTATATAGATATAGATAGAATATTTATTATCATACAAAATTCAGATAACAAAACTATAGGGTAAATTGTACATGTTGGTTAGGATGTACAGGCAATGAAGAATTAAAAACTGAAATCTATCAAATATAAGTCGGGTACATTATATGATGGAGGGATATTAATGATGATTAAGTTCGATGATTTGAAATAATTTGAAATATCAGATTAAAACTTATTTGAAAATAAGTTCGAAAAACTTCCAACTTTTAATAATTTTCGAAATGACTTTCAAAGTTTGTCAGGTGTTTGATTTGTCAACAATATGAACAAGGTTGCAAAAATGAAAAACTACACATTATTGTGGTACGTAACATTATATTATTATTATATTATTTATTATTTATTATTATATCATATATATTATTATTATTATATATATTAATATAAATCATATTATTATTATTGTGGTAACAAGTAATTCATTTTTATTATTATATATATATGGTGGTGGTGGTGGAATATACTGGTGGAAACACCCCCTGGCCCAATTTAATTGGTTATCTGGGTTTGAGATATATATATATATATATATATATATTTTTTTTTTTCATCCTATTTATATTGGGTTTAACAATGCACTTTACTGATGACTTAGATCTATTGGCGTCAGTGAATGATATATGAGATGGTGGGATGACGAGATGAAAGGTAATTTTATTAGATGTATTTTGGATAGTGGGAAGGAGTCAGTCGTGGCCTGTTGTTAAGGAACCATATCTCGTTATCAACCTGGATAACAGAGGGAAACCACAAAAAACCCTGTCAGGATGGTCAACCAAGGTGGGAATCGAACCCCGCTCTACTGAATGTTCGTTCAGTGTGCTACCACTTGTCTCAGTACATATATATATATATATATATATATATATATATATATATATATATATATATATATATATATATTCATACATACACACACACACACACACACAGAATGTATTTATTATATTTTATCAATTTTTGAGAGTAATAAATTACTCTTCAGTTAAATAATATCAATTTGAATGATCAATTGTTTTGAGAAGTCAGTGCATGGTTATGATCAGGCCTGTCACATGATTATTGGGGGATCAGCCGACCCCCCACGCCGGCTCAGCTATCCTTGGTTCTCACAATAGGTTAGGTCGGTATATCAGATGTAGTCAGGAAATATTATTAATGGGTAGGCTTATAGTTGATTATTACCATATAGTAATAAATAAGGTTCATCAGACCAGTATTTACCAGTGGCAAGCGATGGATTATAGGGAGGGTATACTATCGAAGAGTTTGAAGTTGCGAAGACGGCATTACGCGATATCAGAGTGAAGGGAGGGAGGGTAGAAGTCTCACAGTCTAAGCTTCAGCCCCAGAGAAAGTTTTGTTTTTTCATCAATGGGGAGAAGTGGTAGACGAGAGATGTTGGGAGAATAGAGAACGGTGGAGGAATCTCGTAGGAAGAGAAGAAGAAACAGAGGATAGTATAGTAGTGAAGAAGAGGAGGAAGAAGTTGGAACTGGCAGGAACCGATTGATATTAAAAGTCTGCCCTACAAAAAGTGGTGGAAACACCCCCTGGCCCAAATTGATTGGTTATCTGGGTTTGATATATATATATATATATATATATATATATATATATATATATATATATATATATATATATATATATATATATATATATATATATATGTATATACAGACAGCAGATAGACAGACACACAGACAGACAGACAGACTGACAGAAAGATAGATAGATGGATAGATGGATAGATGAATAGATGGATAGATGAATAGATAGATAGATAGATAGATAGATATGGTAGGACGATTTCTTCGGTTGCGCCACGTGTTGTAGATGATGGAGGTCGACATTTCGAAGGAATTTCATCCCTCATCTTCAGGAGACTTGCCATGAAGAACATCAGCAATCGAATGACTGGGGCTGTCTCGATGCGTCGTAATATAGTAAATCTGTGATCAAAGCCTGCCCAATGGCTGCTTTTCGTCAAAGTGTCAGTTTCTGGATTGGGGTGGACGAAAATCGAGAGTCTGATTGGCCGACACAGTTTAGTACTCAACTGCGTTGGCCAATCAGACTCTCGATTTTCGTCAGCCCCAATCCAGAAACTGACACTTTGACAAGAAGCAGCCATTGGGCAGGCTTTGATCACGGATCAGATTTTTGCCCCAGTCATTCGATTGCTGATGTTTGTCATGGCAAGACTCCTGAAGATGAGGGATGAAATTCTTTTGAAACGTCGATCTCCATCATCTACAACACGTGACGCAACCGAAGAAATCGTCCTACCATGTACCATTGGCCACGAGAATCTCCGTCAACACACACACACATATATATATATATATGTATATATATATATATGTATATATATATATATATATATATATATATATATATATATATATATATGTGTATATATATATATATATATATATATATATATATATATATATATATATATATATATATATATATATATATATATATATATATATATATTTATATATATATATATATATATATATATATATATATATATATATATATATATATATATATATATATATATATATATATATATTGGTGTGGATTTCAACATCTTTTAAACAATAACGATACTGTATACACAACAATATGTTTATTAGAAATGATAACAATAATAGGCAACATGCATGACATATTTCTAAAGGGGTCGTTTCTTGATAACATGTTTTGACTAGTTAGGTCAAGTTCAATATGTTTTGGCTATAGTGATGGCAAATTATGGTGATTATGGGTTACATTTATTGTAGATTAAAAGAATATATATATATATATATATATATATATACATATTAAGTTTACATATATATATTAGCAGGTTGATAAAAAGATGATTCACCTTATATTGAAAAATGCAAAGCAATAATACTTTGAAACTTTGAATGCCATGTCCTGCCTTAAATACACATAATAGAGTTCACAAAGGTAAGACAGACAACTGCCCGTCACTTTCACATCTCGCAGTCGGCAGTACCCAGCTAAATTAGTATGGTTGGCGCTGATTCAGCATTCAATTACATTTTTTCAAAATTATAATTGAAGTGCAATAGAATAGGCAATATTAATGCATTTTGGATTTAGTTTTAATACACATTTGAAAAAAAAAACAGATCTGTCGACTTTTGAATGTTGATTACCATATAAAATAATAGAAATATTGCATGCGTGTTACCTATCATATCTCCATAATTTAATAGATAATATTTTAATTCTCAATATACTTATTGTTGTATATATCTATATCATTTTACACATCTACAATCAACAATAAAGCATTAAAAAAACGAAAAATTCCCTCTAGAGGCTGAATGGGAGGACCTCCCCATGATATTGCCCAATGCCGCCTTCATTTTCCGTTTTTTTTTCCAGGGAAAACCGTCAAAACTGATTTTCGTCAAAAAAATCCCAACCCATTCTAGTTTGAAACGAATGTCTAGAAAATTTTGCGAGGTAATCAATTATTTCATCTGACCTGTAAGCCGTGTACCAAAAAAAAGAAGCACGATTTTTCCGATATAGTATGTGAAATATAATGCAATTTGCTATGCTCATCTAATTAGATGAACGTTTAGCAAAGACCTCGATGAAATTCTAATGGAACTTTTGTCTGTTTTGTTGGTAAGCACAGCGCAGGTTATACAGTTTGTTTGATCGACACTAAACATTTGGGACTTATACACCTCGGAACTCAAATCCTCAATTCGGTTGGACCACTTTGACTAAAATCCATCCTGAAATTTCAAAGACCCTCTTATTAACCAAGACAGAGATGATTTGAAAATTTCAAATGAATGCTCATTTTTTCTGAAAGTAAACACACATATTTTCACCCAGATCAAACTAGTTATTAAGAGAAAATCATCTAGTACCTATTTTTCTAGATGAAATAGCTGGAAATATAATGAGTGACCATCACTATTTTAAATAAATAAATTTAAAAAAGTGTTCATCAGTGACTCAGTGGAAAAAATATATTCAGAAAAACGGCACGGTAATTCACGGCTTTCTGGGCACAATAGTTTCCAAGTCAAAGTGTGTAGAGCTTTCGAGTGCATGTCATAGAACAGTGATGCACAACCCACAGATCGCATTCGGTGTGCCATACTTTTTCATGTGGTCCGCCAACTGAATGAAGAAGTCTTTGAATTTTCATAGCATATCCCAATAATTTCATGGGAAAAAAGTTCTACTAGTTTTGGTCCTTTTTTTTTTTGAGAAAGTATTAATAAAACTATACGATATTGCGCACGTCTTTCTGCATAAGGTTCTGTAAATTACTGTGTACGTTGTGACAGTATTCAGTTATGCCAACTATTTTCAGTTTAGGTCGGTTGAAGTTTGTCAACTTAATTCTCTATTCACAATATATTTTGCAAAGACATCATTGTCGCTAATCACTAATTGTCAGAACGCGCCCAATATTTCCTGTTTTCTTCAATGACTGTATTTGGCAACTAAATGAATTTCAATATAAGTAGTACATGAACATACTTTATTGGAAAATACATAACTTTCTTGTTTCAACTATCATTTGGCATGTTTTCCTGCATTTTTTCAAAAAAGTAAAACCTTGTTAAAATTTTACTGCATTCAGACTACGGGTTTCGATCATTTTTTACCTAATACCGTGTAGTGACCACAGTAGTTCCTAACTGGTATGTGCGTATCCGTCTAGCCTTAAGAGGGAATTTATATTATTTTCCGGAACATTTGTAGCCTGTGAGCATCCCACAGGCTGGGACTCTGCTCCAGACCCCGTGTGTACGAGAGCCCCTAGATATATAATACCTTTTGAATCAACAATTATTATTTCCCTCTCTCTCCCACTCAAATCATGGTTCCCACCCGTCTGTCTGAGGCCTGCGAACAAGTGCAAAATGGTTGAAATGTCTCTTCAGATAAAAAGTTTTTTTCATAATATAAAGGTGTACCCACTTGCTACTTCAAAGTGTATTATTTCTGGAGTCAGAATCCGTGTCCAGGGTCCCGATTGCTTGTAGCGCAATTATCGCTTTTATATCAAACTATACATGGCTCAGTAGATAGTTATGTCAGCAATGGCATTTGCTTTTCACAGAAATGATAGATTTTGAAAGTTCAACAATACCCCGGCAAAATAGCCACTCAAATCTTCGTTCAGGCTCCACTCTTGCTGCTAGCGCAACTGAAGCTTTTATATCGAACTATACACAGCTCAGAAGATAATTATGTGAGCAGTGACATTTGTTTTGTACAAAAATGATAGATTGTGCAAGTTCAACAATGCCACCAGTACCGTAGCCACTTTTATTTACATCTCGTTCACAAGATAGTTGCTAAATCACGACAAGAAATTGGGACCTTTGGCTCCGATTTGTCCATAAGCGAGCACAAATATTGGCCATGTTATTAGTGTGGGAGAGGGTACACCTTTATATTTTGATAAAGTCTGTTGGTATCACTACATTGTGCACTAGTCACTTTCATTGTAGACAATAACTATACTATATACAACAAATTGGTCCACTGCCATCTTGATGCAAGTCTAACCATTGCACGATATAGTAATACGAACATACTTCATCATAATATAAAGCTGTACAAACTTGCAACTTCAAAGTGAAATATTTCTGGGGTCAGAATATGAGCATGTTTAGCGAGCTGCGTAGCTAACGTGACGTGGCGTGGCAGAGTGGGCAAACGTCACAACAAATTTCCGATAGATGGTCCCGATAGGTCCCGTATAGATCGTAGCGCTACCAACGCTTTTATTTCAAACTATACACGATCAACAATGACACCAGTAACCTAGTCACGCAGTTAGTTTACAAGGGAATCCGCTAAATCGCGACAGGCAATCAGGACCTTTGGCTCTGAATTGACTGCAAGAAACCACAAATACTGTCCATGTTATCAGTATGGGAGTCGATACACCTTCTTTATATTATGATAAAGTATGTTGGTAACACTACATCGTGACCATAGAGCAGACAGAGTAGAAGATATATTTCTTAATGACAAAGGCCTTTTACGAACTAGGGGATGGAAGGTGGGCAATTATGCCCCACACCTCTCAGCTGCTTTCCCCTTCAATGGGCAACTGATCATTGAATACATTATTATTTAATAAATATTATTTATTATGTATATCATGTATGTCATCTCTTCCATAAGCCGTATAATATGTACTAATTGAGCCAAAATATCCAAATATTCATAAAGTAGATTAATTTCAAACTGTAACGACACTTGATGATAGTTCATTTATCATGTTTAAAAATGTAATATATTCTGTATCAATATTTATATCCATGCACACTATATCAACACATTCATGGTAGATGTTATTGCTTTTTGGCAACCCTAGTTCATCACTAACATAACAATAGAAACAATGTCAGTGTTAACAATGTTTATATGCAACTGACTGTAAAATTTGTTATTTCAACCTTGGCCAAATGTTTCAGTTTTACTGCATATTTATACACATAGTTAGATGCAACAAAAGACAGATTTTTATTTCAATCTTGTTTAATTGGATGAGCGAAGCGAAGACTCAATTTTGCCATACCCGGAAAAAAAGTGCACGTTTTTTTTTTTTCTGTTCGCGCTCCACAGGTCAGACGAAAATTCAAAATCAGTTGAGACTTGGCACACACAAGTATCCTTATCCAATTCGATACTGTATAGTTTTGAGGCGCGATCGGTTGAACCACTTCTGAGAAAGTTCAACTTCATTCCAAAGTTTTCAAAAATCCCATTAGAATAACCCAGAGGAAAAAATTCGTGAAAAATATTTCATCTGAGAGGATTCAAATTCTCGGAGAATCTCAATCTGATAATGATACACATTATTTCGAACTTTCACTGAAATCGGATCAGCCGTTTTGATGTAAAAAATTATATAATGTAATCAAAGACCTTAATATCTAACTTCGTTAGAAGACGTAAAACTGATCTTGTTTACCATGTAACGCTTGGCGACATTGCTCACTAGTGCTACCTGTCTCCGTGGAGTGAATTAGAAGAGAGATATCTGCTTTACCACCAATATGTTCAATGCGTATAACACCGAGCTGATGTGATTATCGTCTTGTGAATCATTCACAGAAAGATTCCTGATGAATTAAAAATAGTATGGATATGTACGAATGAACAGATATTACAATTGGTCAAGCCTACTCACATTCCCGTTTCTCCCCGAATCTGAAGAATTACCCCACTTTTGCCTTGATTACATAATTAAAACACTCGGCGATATAACAGATAGCGTTGTCTCGACCACTCATGATGGAACTATAGGCCTAGGCATATTGATGAATCATGAAATATACTAGTTCTGAAAGAAACATTAGTTGGATAATTATGTGGATCCAAGAAGGTGTGAGAAAAAATAATTCTGGTAATCATTCCAACTGGCCCGCCTAGAGAATAATTCACTCCACTACGATACGTGCGCTAGCATCGCTCTGTCGCCGCTTAGAAGGCTTAGTTTTAGGTCTTCTAACGAAGTTAGATACTAAGGTCTTTGATGTAATTTTTGTTAATTATTCAAAGCTATGAAGATACCTATTAAATCGAAGCAACAAGTGTCACCACTTGATTTTAAACGATTAAAACAAAGCCTTCTTTATTATCATATGAATTAATAATGGAAAATAAGATGGCAGTGATGTAATGGTTTGGATCTCAAGGTGTATATATATATAATAACCAATCCAAAGATAAGTTGATATGTTCCAGCTCATCCATCAACGCGGCAACACATAACGCGTTTGCCTAGTATAGGCCTACATACCTATATGGTGACGGTTGACACAGTACAACGGACAAATGATTGCGAGTGATGAGGCAAGTCAGAAAATGCTATGAGAGAGTACAATATGATCTGCAAGTTACTTGCATCTTAAATCTCAGAACTATGTGTCCTTTATATCTCCCATCAATTGCAATCATCCCCCCCCCCCAAAAAAAAAATTATAAGTGATTTTTTCAAATTCTTCTGAATTACAATGAAACAGTACGCTAATAATTGATCTATTCAACGTTTTGAGTTGAGTTTAATGAAAGTTAATTATATTTTAGTGAATTTCCACTATATCTGAGCAGTGAATCAAAGATGGATGGATCTCTATTACACCAGTCTTCACAATGAAACATTTCATGATATGTATAGCTTGAATCAAAAGTAAAGGACTCTTTTCTACCTGGCCAAACCAGTCAACCTTGTGTTATTGCATAGGATTTAACCGGTATTAAACGAACAAAAACAGTCTTGTACTTTTGATTCAAGTCCTACCATATCAACCTCCAAATGAAGACAGACATAATAATTTACATGTATAGGACTTGGATGAATAATGATTGGATGCACAGATTAAATATAGAATTCAGTGGGGTAAGAAATGGTAATTGAATCAGTGGTGTGCAGGACCCTTACCTAATAATCCACTTGTAATAACGTGCTAGGGCTAGCTAACTCCAAGAGGCTATGACTTTTTGATTGGCTAATGTTCACTAAAAATGCTACCAACAACGAGAATATATAATAAATAACAAATTCACGGTCTCTTAGACGGAATAATCTTTCACATTTTGAAGCTCTCCTCATAAGCAGGTCTAGAATTTTGTGCCAACAACAATGGGTATACACAAAGACTAGACACGTTGCCATGACAGGTAGCTCTCCTAGTAATATTACCCAATCAAAGTCTTGGCCTTTTGGAGCTAGCAAGCACTAGCACGGAATGTATCAAGTGAGGGTCCCGTACAGTAATAATCAAGAAGTCGAGTAATAACTTGAACCCTATAGTAAATAAATTAGTACCTAGGCAATCAAAATTGTTTATATTTACCAAAGGGTAAATAGCATTTGTAGTTTTATTGGGTGGATGTAACAACATGAATTAAACTTTGATATCTCGACAGACCATTTGGAAATCGTATACCGTAAAGTCATACCGGTACATACAGTAGGCTACTAGCAAAATATTTAATAATTTCTTGGAGTAAGAAGATTCTTCTGACTTGTTGCCAATTTAGAGTTTGAACTCGTTGGTTTGTTGAACTCGTCTGTCGTGTTTTGCTCGTCCCCCATTTTAGTCAGAAGGTTGGTAGTGCAACCTGGACAAGTGTGTAACGTGTCGTGTACGAATAAATCACAGTCCAGACAGAACATCAAGTGACAATTAGGACACTCAAATACCTGTAATAGAACATGTTAAAATACTCAAGCTTAGATATATTGAGATATAACATTAAGAGTGGGTCTGGTATATTAAAATGCCTGAAACTAATAAAGTTTATCTATAAGAATTGAAAAATTACTTGTTTCAACAATTAAAGGCCTGGCTAGGCCTAGTTTGAGGAAGTGGGCCTATACGGTTAATGTCGGAATATTTACAACTCTGTGTGGGTCAAGTCTTCAATGCTTTACTCTGGAGGGTGTATTCCTGTACCTAGATAAATCCACTCTAACTTGAACCCTGCAGATTTGACCAAAAAAAAAAAGCGTAGCTGGTCGTTACTTTTGGATTAATGTTTTTGATATGAGTATAACTCAACAAGCACTACTCACATGTTTATCAAGGTCGTTGAACGGTTTCCGACATGCAAAACACGACTCAACACCCTCGTTCGTATTCTCCTTCTCGAGATATGTGTCAACTGGAAATAGGTGGTGATATGATCGGGCCAAATGTGGTGCTGATACGAGCGTCAAGCCACATACAATGCACTCTATGGGCAATTCGCAGTATTTACTACAGCACTGAGGGCAGTAATATCCTGCACTACTGAGCACAGCACCTTCACCTACAGCGCTGTCAGCATGGCTAGAAAGAAGACAATGTCAAATAGTTTTTGCCTTTTCACTTTATTCTAGGAAATGATCTTTAACAATGCTCTTAACAATGCATCAATGTGTCTATCGATGGGTTGACATTAAGCCGTGATGTCAACCTATTAAATAAAAGCTATAAATGTAAATCAGGCTTATCAGAGCATTGGAGTAAATTTGGCAAAATATCAGTTTTTTCAATTATACTCATCAATTATTGGAAGAAGGATGGGAGTGCTAGTGGAACCCATGTTAACAAAAGAGCACTATGGTTTTAGGACAGGCAGATCCACAGTAGACTTGATCTTTGCTATGAGACAACTGTTGGAAACAAGGTGGGAGGTGGGAAGAAGAGTATACATGGCTTTTCTAGACTTGGAAAAAGCATATGATCATCTTCCCAGAAAAAGGGTGTGGGAGAGTCTCAAGGAAAAGGGGATAAACGCAGGGATGATAGACCAAGTGAAGAGTTTGTTTCAGGAATGCAAGGCTTCGGTGCAAACAAATGGAGGCAGGACGGAGTGTTTTGATGTAGAGAGTGGAGTTGGGCAGGGCAGTATCCTATCACCCATGTTGTTTATAATGGTGATGGATGAGATGCAGGGGCGGACTGGGCTATCTGGCAACCGGACATTTGCTCGGTGGGCCGCCCTACTTAGGGCCGGCCACAGGCCGGCACTTATAGTTTATGCAAATATGAACTTATTGAAATAAATACATAATATTATATTTGCAACACAACACTACAGTTCTTCAGAAAGTTTGCGATGATGCGAGTGGTATTCGAACGATAAAGCTCATTCACAATAAACAGTAAAATACATCAAACGCCATTAATAATATAACAGAGTATGTCCTTATTTCTTTCACAAGTCTTCCGATAAGGATCGTGAATCAGTGGGTTAATGAATACATTTATGATTTGAAAATACAATGCGCTACTAGTATCCACAATTTCAACAAAGAAGATTCCGACTTCTGATAGCCGTCTCCCCATTTCACAACACTAGCTCATCGATGGTTCGCTCCGTCTTCGCTTGCATATTCGATGATATGTCAAATGCATACCGCCACCCCTCCCTCTGTAAATTTTTCGCCATCACTTGATATACTTTCGTGACCTTCTACTGTCTTACTGACGCGATAAGGGTGACATATCAGCTCGCATTTGGCTGGTTGCTAAGCTAGCTGACTCATATGTATTAAGGAAACATGAGGGAAATAATTTTTATTATTCTTAAAACAACACTGAAAACAACCATTGACTGACGCATGTGTACTGCGTAATAATTATGATATTTTGAGTTGACCAAATCAGTTCACACTGGTCAGTGGTCGCGAAATGTCACGTTTATGTTTGAAACTAAGTCATTATTATCAGTTTGGAGCGAGGACCGGAGCAGCGCCCACCAAACGAAAGACAAGATAAGGAGAGTGTATGTAAGTAACATTAAAATTGTACATTTCGCCAGGGACGTCGTCCAATGGGGGGAGAGGAGGTGCGCGTCCCACCAATCGACATGGGTGTCTCTCCAATAACTTATCCTCATTCACAAATATATAATGTTGACCTACGAATAAACACAATAAAATATGATGACTTATTGATATGAATTGTATACACTCTACCACTTTACACTTCCTTTTTCTTTTCGATGATGATTCAATGATTAGATTCCGAAACTGCTTGTGAATCGTAAAATCACTTGAAAAATGATCATATTTCCAAAAAATCACAGCTCGAAATTTTGCTGGGAGAAATCGCAAAAATAACTTCGAAAATGTCCATAATGTTCATACTATTAAAATTAACTTTGATAATGTCCCTAACTTGATTCAATCATTAGACTCCAAAACTGATATTTTTGTAAATATCAAAAATCACTTGAAAAATGAAACTTTGAAAATGTCCATGATGATTCAATTTAAAGACTTCAAAAATACTTCAAAAATCACTTGAAAAATGTCCCTAATTTCAAAAATTCCATGCGGGGCTCTGCTGGGGAACTCCCCCCCCCAGACCCCCTTTCCAGCTAGGCGGTCATTATTTTAATCATGTAACCTGTGCGCCCCCCCAATAATCAAATCCTAACGACGTCCCTGCATTTCGCTCGTAACCGCCTCCAATCTAATAACCTTTAAAGATACTCTTTAATTTATATTTAAACAATTTCGTCTCACATCAACTTCGTCACTATTATATTTTTGAATGAGCTATCTGTATTATGTAGACTGAAAGTCTGGAACCAACATCGGACTAATTTTTTCAATTGATTTCACATTTACTTTGTCTCAAGAGGAGAGGAAGCCGGAAGAGAGACCTACGTGATTCAATTGACTAGGAAAACGCCATACATGCGTTGTATGAGCGTGTGGGTATGATTTTAGCACAGTTTATTTTTTCTTCAAAACGGCTAACCCGATTGATCTGAAAATTGCAAGAAATGTGTAAAACCGTAAGTTTAAATTCCTTGCAGAATTCAATTTTTTGGGAAAATAAAATAATTTTCAATTTTTTCTATCATGTTATTCTCATGGTTATTTTTGAAATTTGGAAAATTACTAAAAAAAATTAAAATTCACTTGATGCTCTACAACAGTACCCTAGGGCTGTTTGAAAAGATTTGCCAGGGCTGGAATATTTACCCAGTTTGCCCCTGAATTGAGATGATCAGAAAAGTGGAACCAGAGAAGGTGAAAATTGAGAATTTGAAAAATCCTACACATTTTGATCAATCATACAAATTTTGGTATCGTTTGCAATTGTTCTATCGAATTGAAAGCAGAAAGCCTGAGTTCAAGAAACATTTAAATAGGTTTACGTATAGTGTCTAGATTAAGTACACAGGGGAAAGATTGAAACATGAAAGTAACAAAATGACTGCTTACCACATGCACATGCTAAGTGGAGCTTCTTTCCCTTCGTGCATCTCGTGATGGGGAAAGCCCATCTTGATGAGCGAAGACTTGAGCTGCACAGCAGCAGGCGGAGGATCGACATGATCGAACAACTGATCGCGGTAGTGACAATCGTCGAGGACAACGCCAAACTTACCACCCGTTTCATTGGCTACCAGGTGGCATACGTGCACCTCGGCAGCGAGACCGATCACAGAACAGCGTATCTGAACAATCACGTAATTAGACATAACTGGTGATTTTTTTCGTGTTTCAATATATTTAGGATATAAATAAGCTGGTTAGATTGAGAGTGCATGGGAGTTGATTAAGCAAAATATCATTTTTCATGTGAGACATAAAATTCCAATCTATAGGCCTATGAGAGAAACAGATATTTTGAATACATATTACATATGTATTGAAAATGATCTGAAATACAATTCTGAACCTTGAATACCAACATAGGTACACGTATACAGATAAAAACAATTTTGTTTAGCTGAATTTTCACTAATTTCACTCACGTGTGATCTTGACGTGAAATGACAATCTTCACTCGAACGAAATGGGAGCTTCTATAGTATTTTTTCGTGCTTCCACAGGTTTAATAGTTAAACTGATTAAAAAAGAATTTTTAAAACCATAATGCACATCTTTATAGTAATTTGATCTTTAGACCTAAAGATTGTAATTAGTTGGATCATATTTGAGAAAAACAGAACAGAATTCAAGAAAATGACTGATGACTATTAAAATATAACCTTTGAGAGAAGAAGTTATTTTAGAAAAAATCAAAGTTTTAGTGATTTAATATACTTTAATAATACGCGTAGGTTTATGCAACTGATTAGGTGTATACCAAAGAGATTGATATATATTAGTAGGTCTATATAGGCCTAAATATATAAATATTTTTTTTATATTGGGTTTTAACGACGCACTATACTGATGGCTACGATCTATTGGCATCGGTGGATAATGAATGAGATGATGGGATGATAAGATGAAAGGTTATTTTATTAGGTGTTTTGGATGGTGGGAAGCAGTTGGTCGTGGCCTGTGGTTAAGGAACCACCCCAGTATCAACCTGAATGAAAGGGAAACCACAGAAAAACCCTGTCAGGATGGTCGACCATGGTGGGAATCGAACCCCGGTCTCCCAAATGACAGTACAGTGTGTTACCACTCGGCCACGCATCGTCTCGGTATCAGTAGGTCTAGAGGAGGCAACAGTGCTGTTGTACACTTCTGGCCTTTACTGCGACTACCATTTGAAATAACGTCCCAGGCCTAGCTAGCTCCAAAAGACTACGGACTTTGATTTGATAATGTTCTCTAGGAGAGCTAAATACCATGACAATATGATATGATTACAGTCACGGTCTCTTAGAATGCAGAAATGTGACCTAATTTTAGGCCACCTCAAGAGCAGGGTTAGGATTTTGTACTAACAGCAATATAAATACACAAGAACTGGACATGTTGCGACGGTATTCAGCTCTACTAGTGAATAGAAAGCAATCAAAGTCCTTAGCGATCTGTTGAGACTCAGCCCTACAGCCTTGGGTGATTAGTCTTGTCAGCTAGACAAGGACCGCCCTTAACTGCTTGCAAAGATGGACACGGGGAGGCCAGAGTCCAACCGTCGTGGCAGATGTGTCAAAATCTTCAGTGTATGCGGAGCAGCCGTCTCTACGAGCAAGCCAGGCCTGAGACGTTATTTTAAGTGACAGTCGCCCTACGGGTCCTGGTCACATAAAATGGTTAAAATGGTTCTTGACTGAAAATAAGAATGACTGACACCTCAAATATAAGCTGAAGATTTGGTACACTGTTTATTATTTGTTGAGAATGTTTCATTCAAATTAGTAGGTCTGGGCTAGGCCCAATCCAAATTCCTTCAAAGACTTAACAGAAATGAAATGGAGTACCGGTACCAGTACAGATAAATCTACCACAAAAATAATAATGCTCAATAACAACTTGGAAACCTTTCAGATGTCTCAATACAACAGAAACCGATACCAATAGGGTCTAGACCTGGCTACCGGTACTTTATGTGATGGCTGATGATAAACTGAAAACTGGGGCCTAGGGTCCATTTTTGCAGTCAAGTAGTCACTGCCAATTATTTAGGTCATTAATCAATAACATTTATTTCATTTCACATTGTTTTATCATTATTTTAGAAATACACAAAATTGATTGGGGAACAATCAAATCCAATGTCAGTCTCAAGACGTGTTCAGTTATGTTTATTATTGAACAATTATTTATGGCAGTCTCTCACTTTTCAGTGACATTTTGTAATGTTTGGCTCCCACAACCTATTAAACTTTCACATTGACCAGAATAAGCAGTAAGAACAGCAACAGCCAATGAGAAGCAGGAATACAATTTAAAAATTACGAAATGGGCGGCAAGAACAGTTTTGTTGTTCCATATTTTTTTTAAATTGAGAGTTTATATTTTTTTTTCCTAAACTTTTCTGATTAAAATTAATTATTTAATCAATTTGGACCTCCAAAAACAAAATCTCCAATCAATTTTTTAATCGATGCCCACCCCTACTCCTAATAACATTTGCAGATTTTTTTTCAATTTTTTCATTTTTTTCGTTGATTCAAATTTTTCATACATTCAAAATTCATGTCGTTTTTATACTACTCAAGAGTTTTTAATTTGACTGTAGTCAACTCACCCCCAAACCCTTCAAGTTTTTTATAGTGAGTGTAATGTTGCCGGGATCGCAAGTGGTCAAGCTGCCCATAAGAACTAGAATCTCTCGGCTAGCATGAGACGGAACATTCTTCAGCGAGCTCAAAGCCAGCTCCAAACTGTTTTGTAATGACATTTCACCACTAACTGCTTGGCTCTTTAGATCTTGCACTACCTGCAAATGAGAAGACATGAACAAAATATGCGAAATAAACTTTTTACAACAAGGTTCTTTAATTTTTATATCGACATCAACGGCTCCATAACAAATTGCGCGGTCTTTCGTCGCCGCACATCCAGTTATACATAGCCATTGACAGAGAACTACTAGTTCTATTTTAATGGCAATCCAATATGTCAATGATAAGGAAATTGTGAAGTGATATTACATTATTCTTTTGAATTTCATGTTTGTAATACTAACATGTTAGTATAATATCAAAGTATATGTGAATGAGATATTAAAAGAATGGCAGAGATAATGCAGGGGCATGGGAATTGATGTTGGTGGGGACCTCCTTCATACTCTACTTTAGATTGCTGATGATCAAATAATAATGGCCTCAGATGAGTACGACATTGATTTTATGCTGAGAGAGCTCAGCATTGCATATGAGAAGGCTGGGTTGAGAATTAATGTTGCAAAAACGAAATATCTGGTGGTCGGTAGGGAGATTGGAGAAGGCTTGAATTTGAATGGACAATGTATCAAGGTATGTGAGCAGTATAAGTATCTGGGGACGATCATTGACAAACAGGGAAACAGTAGAAGGGAAATATCCTGTCGTATGGGTCAGGCGAGGCAGGCAGTACAAAAATTCAATCCGTTACTCTGGTCCGAGAGTGTTGGAAGAACCACGAAAAAAGGATATACGAGACGATAGTTTAGAGCATACTTCTGTATGGTGCAGAAACGTGGGAGATGACGCAGAGGGATAGAGAAAGGTTGCTGGTAGTGGAAATGGATTTCCTGAGGAGAAGTTGTGGGGTCTCAAGATTAGAGCACGTGAGGAATGAGGAGATAAGAAGACGGATGGGAGTGGAAGGGACAGTACTGGATTTTATAGAATCAAAGAGACTTCTCTGGTATCGGCATGCTCAGCGCATGGAACCTCAGAGGTGGCCGAAAAGACTGGAGGCGTGGATACCTCCTGGTACAAGAAGACGAGGCGACCAGAAGAGGGGTGGAAAAAGCAGGTGCTGCTGGACATGTCAAAAAGAGGACTGAGTGATCTAGACTGGATGGACAGAGAGAGGTGGCGTCTGGAGTGCGGGAAACGGCCGGAGTTGCTGTAGACAACCCGCCATTATTATTATTATTATTATTATTATTAATACTGAAGGCCTATTTTTGAGCTAAAAATATTGAGAGAACAGAAGATAATGAAGAAATTCAAAACTGTTGACATCGATTTGATAATGCTGAGGGGGGACTCAGTCGAGAAACCATTAGGAAAAATGGTACAACCTAAAAACCATGTTCCACAAAACTACTTCATGTTCAAAACATAACGATGATTTTCATGAATTTGTGAGTTACTCGACATCCATGATCTAGCTGTTGTATTTCGTGTCGATTGTTCACATTTCTTCAAGTTTGTCAGAGGAGAAGGTAGCTGCTTGCCACTCTCTCCACCCACGCCAACCATAAACAGAACAATGTAAAGAAAAAACTATCTGTTTCGACGTGGATTTTCAAGAAAGTCATTCTTGGTCAGATCACGACAATGACACGAACATTCATACGTTTCTGAAAAAGGCAGGCTGAAACTCTTCAGGTTAAATTCAATGTTCAAGTGTCAACAAGTTTATTGAAATGCTTGAGTTCATTCATATTGATCAAATATTCCATTCATTTCAAACATTCAAAATATTCATCAACATATATTATGAATATGAAAACCGAATAATTGTACATTCGGCCTACGTACTTCATTTTGTTTTACATAAAACACATGGTAGGCCTACAGTATTTGTTACGTAACATTATAAGCCTAGTTTAATAAGTTTCAGGATTCTGTCACTCAGGATGTATCATTTCAAATTTATGTGTGGCATATTTAGCCTATTCATTGATATAAATTTAATAAATATAGACCCTATAGATATTTAAATTTTTGAAAGTTTTGATATGTAATGTGCCATAGTTTGTAGCCTAGAAAACTTGAATATTCAAGCCAGTGATGCACAACCTTTTTGCAGAAGGGCCATTTGATCCATTGATCTGAAAATCCAAGATACCGTACCGTATAATTATTTTCTACTCAATGGCCGATCCGATTTATGCGAACTTTGGAATGTGTATCATTCATAATTATGTTTAATTTCCATCAAAATGTAATTTATTATTAAAAGGAAATAAGTTTTCCAAATTTTCAGTTCTGGGTTATTCTTATGGGGTATTAAAAAAATTTGAAATGGTACTTCTTACAATTGGTCAAAACTGTAGGCCTACCTATCAAGTTGGATGATGATACATGTGAATGCCAAGTTTCAACAAAGTTTATGCTTTCGTTTGACATGTGGAGCGCGGAAAAGAAGGATTTCAAGTAAGGTAAAATTCAGTCTCGATTCGCTCATCCTTTCAACTTCAAAAAGTTTCTGATCAATTGACCACTGGTGATAGGCATGGCTAATTGCCAGGGCCACCTTGATCTATACCTCATGTGGGAATTTAGAAATACTCTGATAGGTAAATGTCAAATTTCCCACATAAAAAGCCCATTTGATTGGATGTTTTATTGTGTGACGTTTGTGGGCGGGTCAATCACTAGTTGTTAACTGCCATTTATAAAAATAGAGCTGCCAACTTGTTTGTTTCAACATCTTTTTCACATTAAATAGTACCGTACCGGTACTGCACCAGCCATTTTAATTGATGTGATTGATATTAATATGCCCTATTTGAATTTTATTCTTGAATTTCTTTTTTAAATTACCATTCGAAATACAGAATAAAGCATCATTTTTCCAATAAAAATAAAATTGTTCAACTAGTTATTTTGGATGGTAGGCCCACTGTAATTTTAGCACTGGTAGGTAATTTTAATGCCTTACTAGAAATTAGAAGAGTTGCAGTACTACATATCAGAAGAGCCATCAGAACCCCCAACATTGCATATTTTGCGTCGATTTGCAAATATTTCAACTCTTAGGCCATAGGCCTATGCAGATGCACAATGGTTTAATTCACTACAAGGTCAATGGCAATATATGCCTAATTAAATTATAAGCATCTATCTTATAGTAGTACGGTCTATGGACTACTTACCTTGATATGTTTACGTGGATTTCCTGCCAATTCGCTGATTTTCTCTGCTCTTTTGTTTCTAGCTATTATAATTCCAAGTTGGCTTATTGGGTTTTGATCAAAAAATTCTTCAATGAATCCCTCTAAAAGCTGAAAGAAATTGATACCAATTTAATTTATCAGTAGCATTACAGGAAGGTCTATAACATAGCATGACACATACTGCAATTGCATATTAAGTAGCATATTCAATGGAGCAATTTCTGTTTCTCGAAGTAGATAGACAGTAGGCCTACCATACAATCGACATGATCAAACGACAGAATCTAGGATACGCAATACTTTGATTCCATTCTGATTCATTCAGTATTCAACATATGAGAAGCTTCTAAAACTCTCCAAATGTTGAAGTAAACTAGAAAAAGCAGTAAGCGTATTGTAAGACGAGCAAGATATTTGTTTGAAATGTTCTTGAAAGTCATACTACACACCTTGATTTTGGAACTATCAAGTCTAGTCAAGATGTATTGAGGGTTGCGTTGGTTGGTCGGCTTATCAACTGGTCTACGGTGTCTATGGTTTGTCAACTTCGATTTCAAAATGGTACATTTCATGAGTAGGCCAACTGTCCGTGCACCTACTGATTGTTACTCTACCTAGTGTAGAATTTGAAACTATACGGTATGTCTAGTATGTAGGCCTACCTCAAATATCGGCATTTCACATGACTGTTGCTGACAGCCAAGCAGACATAAACATAATTCTGCATTCATTTGTGAACAAAGTAAGTTCATGGCATCAATACAAGGTAAGTCTCAATCGGTGGACACAATGATTTGGACAATGAATATTAAATAGTAACATTTTTCCAACAGGTAGTACGCCTATGATAGTAAGTTAAAGCACAATAGCATCGACTTTGTAGTCAAATTAAAATAACTGGAATTAAAACTAGATGACCTCTGAATGAACTCGTAAAAGACCGGCCTAACAATGCAAGAAGCAACTCTCAAAACATCTTGAACCTAGCCATGCATAACCCCCAGTATCTAGCCTCTCCAGCCATGCACATATGGGCATAACTGTACATCACAACAAACTGTACAAACAGTAGGGCGGCGCTAAAATGGACCTGATGTGGAGTTACGTGGGCACCCGAACCCCCCACTCTAACCAAAACAGCTTTTGAGAAAGAAGTGTTCATATAATCAAAGTGTTTGGCATCTCCCCTTGTGGTGCATTGGATAGGGCAACTGCCTCCAATACTAAGGTTGTTGGGTTCGAATCTTCAGTGCTAATTTTTCTCTAAAATATTCATATGGAGCATTTAGCGATTTGTTATAAGACTTTCCTTTTATTCTTGAGCTGTTCAACTAAAGTCATACGACCGCACTTCACATGCTTCCTAGAAATTTTGGCTTGTGACAAGAGGCGCACCTTACACACAGCCCACCAGTCCTGTTGGTCATCTAACAATCGTAGAAATCTATATTTTCGATTTTTCCAATATATTAGGGTCTACATTCCTTTTCTCAAGAATGTGCAAACAGAATTTCTTTAAACAGAATTTGAAATTAGGCCTACGTGGAATTTTCATTTCAACCATATAAAACTAAGATTTAAAATTTCATTAAAGGCTATTCTTATACCCCGTTCACATGATGATCACTAACTGCAGTTAAGCCTCTAACTGCAGTTAACAACGTAATGTGAACGGAACGCAGTTAGCACTAACCGAAATCAAGCTCTAACTTCGTTCTGTGAACGCAGTTAGAGCTTAACTGCTATCGAAATCTACCGCTTTCGCAAAGAGTAACATCATTCGCATTGTCACATTGTTGGTTCAAAGCAGGGCCATCTAAATTATTTACATAACGTGAATTATATAGATGGCCTTGTTAAAAAAAAGGCAAGATATCGACAGAAAATCTGTAAAATCATAATGCAATATGAAAAAATAATTAGTAAATCGGAGAGGAAGATGGCAGTGCATGATGTCACTAACAACCACTAGTAATTTCATTACTGTCAGTGTAAACAATTTACCTCAGTAAAAAGCAGTGTCACCCATGATGCCAACTGCAATTAGCTTTTAACCAAATATATTATCAACTGGGACAATATCTGAAACAAGTGGCGATAAAAGATGGTCCCGATCTTGGCGGCCGCGCGTGCAACTATTAGAGAATGTGGCGTCATGAAACCAGCGCGCAACTGACGTGTGTGAATGTTTCAAAATAGCATTAAATGAATGTTCGTTATTTTAATAAATTTTCTCAGCATTCTGAAAATTACAATATTGATATTTTCATATTTTCAAAGGTATATTATAACCTAACTGACTCGCCATCGTTGCGCGCAGTCGATTTCTACTTCTTCAGATCCATCGTACACGCTTGGCCGCTAGATGGTGCGTAAGAGCTTCATATATTCTCACAGTTGATAATATATTTGGCTTAACTGCAGTCAGTGATCCTAGTGTGAACAGGGTATTATAGAGAATTTACCAAATCACCGAATTAAACATTTTTCCCGAAAAAAATGTTGGACCAATTTTGTTCCAAAACAATAGAGATCTATTCTGATGACACTGGTGGATAGTAAAACTTTCAAGAAGATTGTTAACTTGTATGTAGCAAAAAAAAAAATGGAAATCTTTGCCAAGATCATCTAATCACTATTGTTCACTATTACCAGGACATAGACAAAACCTACCTTGATTGTACAGAGGTGTCGAGTTGGTTTCAAGTCCTGGTTGTTCATACAATCTGACCAATCAATAATCAGATATAAATGACGCATCATTCCTAAACGAGTCTTATTACATTTCTCTGCTTGGCGTTTCCTCTTAGCTCGTTGTATAATGTCGGCAACTGAAGCTTCTAGTAACCCATCTTCATCCTCTGTGATTGCCTCCCTTTTTGAAAGATAAATTGATGAGATGAGTTTTTAATACCAGTACATCAGCAGTATGCCCTGACTTAGGCATACCCATTACGTTGCTAATTGTAACAATCATCTTCAGAAATGGGCAAGTCTGCACTTACCAGGTCTTCTCATAGCCCGTCTCCCATCTATACTCGTTCCCATCGTCCTCGTCGGCCATGGTTGCCTCTCAGTATTATCAGTACTGGATAATTTATTGTAAAACCTAAAATGACTGTGATAGCTCGTAATAAGCTGTAATCTCATCGAGCTATAGGGCCTAGGCCTAGTGCTGTAAACCCAATTACGGGGTAAGCCCTATATACCTCTTTGTGACAACTCACTCAATCTCGAGCGGACGACCTAACCTAAAAACTAAGTCTTCGTGATAGATTAAATTCGTCAGCCATGATAAGAGAGCTTACAACCAATCACCGATTATCAACAATGGTGAATTCAATAGTTCTATATATTTATTCAATTTTTGATTCATTATTCACCATAGGCCTAGGCAGTTTATACGTCTGTCATTATCTATGTTTATTTACTCCCAAATGCACCAAGCCAAAGATCTTCATATATTATACTTCGTATAGCACCAAGCTAAAGATCTTCTCTATACCACAGCCTTTTTTATTTAGATAAGAGAAGAATGATCTGATTAAAAAAGGCTGTGCTATTTAATGACACCAACATACTAAAAAATTTTTTTGACAAAATACCAAAGAGAGCAAAGATAGTGCACGACGCAGTTCTAATTATGTTTAGCAGTAGTTAAGTTCATTGAATCAGTTACGTGCTTGATTTCTTCGAATCGGATTCTTCAAGATAACATAATTGATAAAATATGTTGGTGTCACTACA
Source organism: Brachyptera risi (assembly GCA_964007535.1). Classification (NCBI taxonomy): domain Eukaryota; kingdom Metazoa; phylum Arthropoda; class Insecta; order Plecoptera; family Taeniopterygidae; genus Brachyptera; species Brachyptera risi. The sequence goes on from OZ023326.1 coordinate 54,651,917, forward strand.
TTACTTGTAGGCCTAGTGGGTGCATTCCATTTTCGGTGTATCTTTGCCCGCTCACCTCGTGCCGTCGTACGCGGGAAGTGCAGATCTTTATAAAGGTCCTAACCTCAACATTGAGTACGTTGGTCGTGACACTGACACTTCGACTGCATGTTTGTCAGTGATCCCTTTGGTAGAGAATCTAGTGATTATATACCTAGATGGTGATATAATGATGTGTATAAGCGTGACAGAATCATAGAATCGTACTGCTCTATGAAGGCGTAGGCTTTATTAATTATCATAGTGGTTATATCAATGGTTATATTATGTTGGCCTACCCTAGTCTCCTCGGGTTGGCCTAGCAATTGAATTTGTAGGCTACAAACTCAATGGCCTAGCCTACCTAGTCGATCTTAAAATGGGGCTTGGATTTATAAGTTATAGGTCTAGGCCCTATTAGCAAGGATATTTAAGAAAGAATATTCAATTATATAGGGCCTAATTGTTGCTTCAAACTGAGGCCTAGGCCTACACTTGCACCATGAATGAAATGGACGATGAAGAAGATGAGATGCTGAGGCGATGTCTAGAAGAAAGTCTCAGGTGAGACAATCATTGAAAATGGGATAGGGCTTATGCCTAAGGAGGCCATGCTTGGGCTAAGGGAGACTCAGCCATTGAGTTTAACACTATAAACTCAATGACTCAGCCTAGGGCCTACTTTGGGCCTAGGCCTAGCCTATCATTTCTGTAACCCATCCTTTCAGCATTTATAGGTTCTTGTTTCTGGTAAGTCTTATTCCATATTATCGTTACCGTGCCTAACCCTGACCATATTGAAAACCCCCTAAACACTTGAGAAAGTTGACCTAACTCGCCCTAAAACAGATTGGCACGGCTACTGAGTTCATAAACATCCTTACGGGATAGAGTGGCAGAGCTCTGACTGAACAGTCTACAGATCTTGTTAGTGTTATGACTGTTAATCCTGCTAGAAGCACTGCAATTACAAAAAGATGTCATCTGCTATAGCACTTTCAGGTGAAAAGTATTTTCACTTATTAAGTGTTTGGCACCCTCTCAGATTCATTTTGATAATTCATCCATATTTCACTGGTAAAATTGATATATTTGTATGTGAGTGATAATGAAAACTGAGCTGTCATAATTATCATGGTCCAATGTTTTTATAGAAATATCGTGCAATTATTCTGTTGAGTTCCATACTGACGGTGATGATCCTATAGGTTTGCAGCTGGTGTTTGCATTATTTTGTTGTAGGCCTATTTGCGATACAATACGGGGAATTGTGAGTTTTCTCTGTCTTTCATCGCATGGCGGCACCCTCAGGTCGCCTCAGCCTCAATAATAGCGCCCTAATGAAAGCATTTTAAAACCTACAAGTTGACACAACACTTCTTCATTTAGAACAGAACTGTCATGTAGATTGAATGTGAATTGTAAAACTTTTTTGAAGTGTAGGCCTACATATATTTTTCATTTTCAATTACTGTATTTGAAAAATGTCGTTATCAAAATTAGCTTCCTTGTACCACACTGAAGAATTCATGTATTCCAGAAATGTTGTGTAGGCCTAGTTCCCAAAAAACGTGGAATCCAATTGAAAGAGAGAAAATTACCAAAATTTCCCTGCTGGATTAGTTCTCACACCCTTGCACTTACCCTCACTATGAGCACTTGGTTTTGAGGGCTCACAATCGAGTCCTTACCCAGAACATCAAAATGACAAAGAACCACCCTGAGTCGCAATAACTGTTATTGGCAAATATCACTTGGGCATCTTTACTTCTATACAAAAAAAAGGCATCTGAATCTCATCTGGAACAAATCGAACCATTTTCAAGAGGGTATATTTCCAAAAAATTACCTGCGGGGCCAGAAGGGGGCCTTCCTCCCTTACCCCCGCGGGTCACCATCTTGTGGCAATTCTTTCATCTGAGAGCTGTACAAAATAATGCATATGGAGGATCGGCTCATAAAATCCATGCTGTCCGAGTAGAATATGGCCATTGAATTATATTTGAAAACGTACTGGTACCTATAATCTCAATGAAAAATTGAAAAATTAGGATCCCTGCAAGGCAGTAGTGCACCCCCCCCCCCCCCCCCCCTATTGTACTTTCATATGAATGCAGACTTTGCAGTCTATATGTGCCTAGCTTGCTATGGACTTTACTCTCATATTTTAATTTTGTGTGTACATTTTCATCAAAGGTTTATGCATGGTGCCCTTTCAAAATTCTTGCCCCTCCTGACCTGAAATCCTGGCTAAGCCACTGTTCCTATCCATCCTTGTTGATGACCAGGCAAACGCGTTATGTGTTGCCGCGTTGATGGATGAGCTGGAACATATCAACTTATCTTTGGATTTGGTTATACGTATACACCTTGAGATCCAAACCATTACTTCACTGCCATTTTATTTTCCGTTATAAATCTCTACGATAATAAAGAAGGCTTCGTTTTAATCGTTAACAATTAAGTGGTGTCACCTGTAGCTTTGATTTAATAGGTATCTTAATAGCTTTGAATGATTTATAAAAATTACATTATATATTTTTTTACATCAAAACGGCTGATCTGATTTGAGTGAAAGTTCGGAATAATGTGTATCATTATCAGATTAAAATTCCCTGAGAATTTGAATTCTCTCCGATGAAATTTTTTTACTGAATTTTTTTCTCTGGGTTGTTCTCATGGGATTTTTGAAAACTTTGAAATGAGTTTTCTCAGAAGTGGTTCAACCGATCGCGCCTCAAAACTATACAGTATCGAATTAGATAATGATACTTGTGTGTGCCAAGTTTCAACTAATTTTGAATATTCGTCTGACCTGTGGAGCGCGAACAAAAAAAACAAAAAAAAGTACTTCTTTTCGGGTATGGTGAAATTGAGTCTTCGCTTCGCTCATCCAAAAATACAACTTCAAAAATAATAACAACAATTACAATGATAAAACGTTATCATTCATTGTTAAATGCATACTGCTTCAAATGCATCATGAAATATACACACTGCTGAAAGCCTGCAAGAGTGGTGCAGGCAACTTGGAGTACACCTAATCAAGCTGCATGGCTCGTCGCTTATAGCAGATCAAAGTTTGTTGACAAAGAGCATGCAGTGGTGGGAGAAATGTGTTCGTTCCACCCTCTGAATGTGCTGCACGTTGTTCAGCAATCTCGGCATGCGGTTCTCGCGACTTCCCCTGTATCTTACTAGTTACTAAAAACGACTGGGTGTCTTGAGCCGCCAAAAATCTTTACATACGGCATAGTGATTGAAATAGTTTCATGTTAGGCCTTGAATGTTCATGATGTGGTTCAATAATACACACAGCACACACATATTTGCATTTGGCAGAGTTAAATCTGAGACATGATGAACTATTAAATCCACGCAGATAAGATGAACAGACTGAAGACCCACTAGTTATTGGATGATCGAAGTAAAGACTATTTCACCGTAACAGTACCGAAATAAAAAAAAAAATCATTTGCACTCCACAGGTCAAATGAAAGTACAAATGCAGTTGAAACTTGGCATACACAAGCGTCAACTAATTTGATACCGGTAGGCCTACTGTTAAGGTTTGAGGTGCAATCAATAGACCTACAACACTTCTGAAAAAATCCATTTCGAAGTTTTTTAAAACCTCATTAGAATAATCCAGATAAATTTTTGACAAAATATTCCCTTCGAATAAATTCAAATTTGCACGAAATTTCATTATAATTTAGATACACATTATCACAAGGTTTCCTACAAATCAGAACAGCCGTTTTGATGAAAAATGTATCATCCATTTTTTTACACCAATCAAAGCTACTGTATTAAGAAACCCATCAAAAGCTACTTTAGAGGATCAATTGATTTATGAAATTAATTTCATCAAAGTTGAATAGGCCCCCTACCGGTACCCACGTTTCTTATGTTGCCTACACATGAGGACGGAAAGATTTCAATTGCATACCAGAATTGCAGAAAGTTCAACTACGTTCAACTTTACTGAAATCTTTCACCTAGTTGACCAATGAGTGATGAGCCTATATGGTCACAAGCCTTATCGTTGATTCCGTAGGATCTTCAAACCGTACATTGTCATTCACCATTGAACACACTAAAAAAGAGGGTAGACAGCATATACTTGGTCAACGTAACTATGTTCATTACCAATTTGATATTAGCTTTTTAGGTCATGTTATTGGTTATTGATCGACTATCTAGATAAAAACTGATAGTGATGCTAAACGTGTTATTAAAGTTGGGTTAAGTTAGGTGCTACTTGCGGTACATTGACACTGAAAGCGCGAGTAAAGTCGAAAGTCGATCATACCCAAATCTTGAAAACTTCTCATATGTTGCTCACAGGTCTAGAATGAAAATTTTGCAACAGAAATTGCAAGCGCCTTTAGACCATCAAAATTATTTCTCTCCAATTAGTGAAATTTCATGCAACGAAAATTTATTGTGTAAAGGGTGTTTACTCGGGTGAAATTTTTTATTCTAATTTTAATTTTTTTCAAAAATAATTATTGATTTGGATGTTTATTCGAGCCATTTGTTTCAAAATATTGAAATTAATAATCGTACCTGAAATAAATTATTTCGTGTCACTGTGCATCGAGCCATTTGCTCATCTTCAAAATGGAAATTTACATTGTCAATCTTCAGAGGGTATTTACTGCAATACATTTTTTTTTAAAAACAAGAATTTGTTTTCTGTGCTACGTCTATAAAAAACGTTCAAATGTCTTGATTTTGCTTGTGTGTTCATTGTTACTTTGAAAAGGGGTGGACGGGTGGTACAGAATAAGGCTAGCGGTACAAAAATTATACTTCGATGTGGTAGACGCGCGACAATATTATGTGCTATGTAACTATCCTTGGATTTTTCAACTATTATGCAGCGTATAGCATGAAGTCTTATTTTAATATCAGACTTGTTGAAGGTCATATCCCTACATATTTTAATAGAATGGTGGATTATTCCAATAACATTCATGAGCATGAGTTCTGACATGCTGCATGACAGAAGAAGTTGTGATACTGACCTTATAGTGGCTGAGAAAAAATAAAACCTCTACTCAAAAAGACATATTTTATACTGTGTCTAGACTCTACAATAACTTACCAGTAGGCGTACTAGTAAGAAGGAAAATAATTTTATTAGGTATAGGACAGGCAGATCTACAGTAGACCTCATCTTTGCGGTGAGACAACTGTTGGAAAGAAGGTGGGAGGAGGGAAGTAGAGTGTATATGGCTTTCCTAGATTTAGAAAAAGCATACGATCATCTTCCCAGAGAAAGGGTGTGGGAGGGTCTCAGGGCAAAGGGGATAGATGAAGGGATGATAGACCGTGTGAAGAGTTTATATCAGCAATGCAAGGCTTCGGTGCAAACAAATGGAGGCAGGACGGAGTGGTTCGATGTCAAGAGTGGAGTTAGGCAGGGCAGTGTCCTATCACCCATGTTGTTTGTATTGGTGATGGATGAGATGATGAGAAAAGTGGAACCAGTGAAGGAAGGGGCAGATGCAAAGACAATGATATACGCTGATGATATCCTGGTATGGGGAGACAGTAGGGAAGAGGTGCAAGACAAAGTTGAGAGATGGGAAAAAATTACCGAGGAGTTTGGGATGAAGATAAGTGCGGAAAAGAGCAAAGCTATGGTGATGAGCAGAGAGAAGAGAAAAAGTCAAGAGAAAATAAAACTGCAAGGTCAGGAACTGGAGGAAGTAGAAGAGTTTGCATACTTGGGGAGTGTAGTAAGTAATACGGCAAAAGTGGAGCTTGAGGTGAAGAAGAGAATAGCAAAGGCGGACGGACTATTCCAAAAAGTAAGGAAGCTGATTTGGAACCAAGACTTTCCGAAGAGTGGGAAGACACTTATTTATAATGTATACTACTTGCCAATTTTAACATATGGAGCAGTTACATGGACATTGAATTGGAGAGATGAGAAAAAAATGGAGGCAGCAGAAATGAACTTTGTGAGGAGCATAGCAGGAGTGTCAAAGTTGGAGAAGAAGAGAAGCAGAATGGCAGAATGATAAGGAAAGAAGTGGAAGTGGAAAGGTTAGCATTCAAAATGGAGAGAGAGAGACTCAGGTGGTATGGACATATGCGGCGAATGGATAAGGGAAGAATTCCGAGAGTTAAGTTCGAGTTAGCGGAAAAAGATGGAGCTAAGAGAAGAGTTGGAAGGCCGAGAGAAAGGTGGCAGGAGGGAGTAAAATGCGGTGTAGTCAATCGAGGAGAAAAATGGGAGGTAGTGATAGATGAGAGATGGTGGGAGGATAGGGAACGGTGGAAGGAACTCGCAGGAAGAGAAGAAGAAGTAGAGGAAAGTAGTGGTGAAGAAGAAGAGGAAGAAGTCGGAACTGGCAGGAACCGATGGAGAGATGAATCCTGCCCTAGATGAAATGGTGGAAACACCCCCTGGCCCAATTTAATTGGTTATCTGGGAAAGATATATATATATATATATATATATATATATATATATATATATATATATATATATATATATATATATATATATATATATATAAAAGAGTGTATTAATGTTAAACAAGAATTTCCATTGTGAGTTGTGTGTGACTTCTAGTTATCTTATATTGATATAGTGTCACCAGTATATAAATGTATGTAGGCCAAATCTGAATAGCTTGATGCTAAATAAATAAATAAACTAGTCAAACGCGAAATATGCGTTGTAAGATGAGCGAGATATCTGAATAAGGTATAAAAGTCCTTGAAGTAGTTCTACCCTTGCTACTTTATCGACTCTGGTATTCTACACACCTTGATATCTGAATAAGCTATAAAAGTCGTTAAAGTAGTTCTAATCTCCTTTTCTTTATTGACTCTGGTTGATGAGCGTAGCAAAGTCTCCATCCCACTCTTATAGGGCTTTGTCTGTGTTTTTTTTTTTTTTTTTTTTTTTTTTTTTTTTTGTAAGCACTCCACAGGTCGCAAGGGTTGACTGATCAACATGAAACTTTTTTTGTACACGCAAACTCATCCAACTTAGAACTGTATAGTTTTTGGGATGAATCGGTCGGACCGATTTTGAGAATCATCATCTCAAAGTTTCTAAAAACCCCATAAGATTTGGCTGGGCGGAAAATGTTGAAAAATAAAATCTCTCCAAATGGGATGAAATTTTCTCTAAATGTGTACACATGGATTTTACACATTATTACGATTTTTTAAGCAATTCTGATTAGTCGTTTTGGAGAAAAAAAATAAAATGACTGATAATATTCATAAAATATATCATAAAAATTATGACAGAATTAAGTTGACGAGATTCACTGCTTTCTAGATTCAAGAGTTGACCAACAATGAAGTATTTTTTATATGCGTCAAGGTGTGTAGAATACCAGAGTCAATGAAGTGGCAAGAGTAGAACTTCTTTAACGACTTTTATAGCTTATTCAGATATCAAGGTGTGTAGAATACCAAAGTCGATAAAGTAGCAAGGGTAAAACTATTTCAAGGACTTTTATACCTTATTGAGATATCTCGCTCATCTTACAACGCATATTTCGCGTTTGACTAGTATTCTACACACCTTGACGCAAATAAAAAATACTTCATTGTTGGTCAACTCTTGAATCTAGAAAGCAGTGAATCTCGACAACTTGATTCTGTCACAATTTTTATGATTTATTTTATGAATATTATCAGTTATTTTTTTTTTTTCTTCAAAACGGCTGATTGGAATTGCATACAAGATCGTGAAAATGTGTAAAATCTATGTATACACATTTAGAAAAAATTTCATCTCATTTGGAGAGATTTTATTTTCCAACATTTTCCGCCCAGCCAAATCTTATGGGGTTTTTAGAAACTTTGAGATGATTTTTCTCAAAATTGGTACGACCGATTCATTCCAAAAACTATACAGTTCTAAGTTGGATGAGTTTGCGTGTACAAAAAAAGTTTCATGTTGATCAGTCAACCCTTGCGACCTGTGGAGTGCTTACAAACAAACAAAAAAAACACACAGACAAAGCCCTTTAAGAGTGGGATGGAGACTTCGCTACGCTCATCAATGAATAATTAAAAATAATAATTTCACTTTTTCAATATCTCATCTAACAATGGAGATGAAAAAATAAATCCTGGATACATTTTATTCAAAATGATATTGAAAAAAAAAATCGTAAATAAAAGAATATCTTGATATAACTGGAATATCTGAAAAAATGATATGACCAACCCTGAAACAATATTTCAGCAACATTTTTGTTTAAAAAAAAAAAAAAATAGAAAAGTATTGTATGAGAAGAACGAAAAGATAGTTTCATTGTTTGAAAATTTGCGAATACCAAATATTCATGTCCAATGTTGATTTTTTTTCAGTTCCAGCTTGATAATTGTCTATGTGTTAAACTGGAAGTATTTACAATAACAAAGATGAGATTTTCACCTTGACCAACAGGTTTAACCAATTGAATTTTAGAACAAATAAAATGAGTACTGAATAAACCAGGAAAGGAGTGCCATAATTGTTATGAACTCAGGATGCATAGCTTCCCATTACATTTCATATGAATATGCCTAAATCGCTCATCCAACAACTCACATGCTGCATTTTCCTTGAAACAAGGAAAATTAGTCCATTATATAGGACTGGGAAAATGCAGCATATGAGTTGAAAGATGAGCAAGATTTATATGAAATGTACTTGAATAATGATTCAGATGTACACACCTTGATTTTGAATTCATTAACGCAGTGTCTATCTGATTCACTTATTGATAATTTCAATTGTTTCACAATCTAGGCTAATTGGTTCTACCTGTTGATCATCTTTTGATAGCTTTAATTGATGTGAAAGAAGAATTTAGAATACATATTGATTTTTATACTTGAAACAGCTTATTTGATTTCTGTGAAATTCTGGAATGATGTGTAGGCCCCTATCATTAATGAGCTTGAATTTTGTAGACATTGGAATTTATTCATAGTAAATATTTTGTCTATATTTTTTTTCTCTGGGTTATTCGTATAGAGTATGAGTTTTAAAAAATAATCAGGGGCTTTCAAATAGACACATGGCACGGGATGACTGCCTGAAATACTTTCCAGTATTAGGCCCATACATTTTGCTTTGTTTATACATTTTGTAAGGTTCTTGGCGATTCTTGCCGTCGCTGTTAGCTACGTGGGCCAATCAGAAGCTTGCTACTCTTACCGCACTTGGCAAGACCTTGAGACTTGGATAATGTTCAACTCTAGCTGCGGCTGTAAGGCTGCAGATATACTGCGTTGCTATGAACGACAGTTAAAGGTCAAAAATCTCATTTTTCTACAAGCTGTCAGATTGGGTTGTGAAAGAAGTCTATGCACTGGTCTCATATTTTTTTTAGTCACATCCATTACTGACAACAATTTGTCCAGTTTCTTCTTTCAACTCGGGTTTTAAGTAAAATTATTGTTAGATTAATTTGAGTTCTGCATTGTTCATTCTGCATTTTCTAGCACACCTGCAACTGCAATCAAGTCTGTATCTACAATCTCGTACATTCCTGCAACCACCTCTACATCAGCAACCACATCTGTATCTTCATTCACTTCTGTATACACAACCTTACCTGGGCCTGCGCGAGCAATCACGTCTAGCCCTGCATACGTAACCGTGTCCACATTAGCTTCTGCAACCAAGTCCACGACTGGCAATGACCAGGAAGGTGGTTTGTACCAAGGAAAAGAAGCTCATGGCTTTCACACACATTCCGGAAGATCCTGGATTTATCCAACAAACTATCCGGAACGAAAATACCAGTTTGATATCGTTGAGACTGCTCTGTTCAACAACACTCTAGTTAGTCTGCCGACAGGTATGCCAAACAATGTAAATATTACGTAGTTAGCTTAACTTTTAACCCTCAAAATTAATTTCATGCCGAAACAATACTGAAATTTCGATATTGATCTTTGTTAAAATGATATATATTGCCACTTGTAGTCTAAAATGAATTTTTGAACAATTCTGAGAAAGAATTGGAAGCAACTACGAGTGTAACTACTCAATAACAGTTGAAGAAAAATATATCTTATTCTTGTATAAGCACTAATGAATAGAAACAAAATCAATTTGCTTTATTTTTATCAACATCGAAAACTTCACACAAAGCCATCATTTCCCTAGAAAGGCAAAAATTGGAAGTTTAGGACGGGCACCATAAGAACCCATTTGAACGGGGCACCATAAGAGTGAACTTACCACCTCCAAAAAATAATCTCATACTGTTATATTAAGAATAAATGTGTGCATTCCTATCACACTTAGAACCAGTCTTACTAATTGATATATATATATCTCAAACCCAGATAACCAATTAAATTGGGCCAGGGGGTGTTTCCACCAGTTTTTCTAGGGCAGGCTTCTCATATCAATCGGTTCCTGCCAGTTCCGACTTCTTCCTCCTCTTCTTCACTACTGCTAGGCCTATCCTCTATTTCTTCTTCTCTTCCTACGAGTTCCCTCCATCGTTCTCTATTCTCCCACCATCTCTCGTGGGTAATTGACTAATTGATAATTGATATTATTTTGTAATGGACGATATGAGATGAATGATTGATGATGATGCAGGTTAAGAGAAACTAGTGATGTGAGAATAATGAGGTGGGTACAGGTTGGAGGACACATCACTAGTTTCTCTTAACCTGCATCATCATCAATCATTTATCTCATATCGTCCATTACAAAATAATATTCTTTAAATCAAGTCCTACTTTCCAATAATGTAATTGATAATTGAGTATGGATTGATTGATTATTGATTAAGGTACGGCAATAACATACGTCTTCAAAGGGGAAAATTTGCTAATTATTGCTTAATTCACTAATCATGAGTGAACATATAGAGATGAGAGATCATAAAGAGATGAACATAAATCTTCATCAGTGGTACACTCTATGTACGGTATATTTCAATTTTCAGGTCTATTCAAGTTCCAAATTACGATGTGTAACTAAGATGTATTATGTATTATTTGTATAACTAGAATGTATTATGTTATGAGATGTATTATGTGTTCACGTCTGTTTCATAATCATTGTGTTCATACCACAGACAAGCCCAATTCGGCTTTGTGGGTCATAGTGTGGGATTTATGTATGTTTTTATGTGATATGCCAATAAGAAAGAGATGATGAGTAAAACAAAAATTAAAAAAATCAGTTGGTAAACCAGCTCGTAGTAGAGGAGTCGAGCATTGTATATCCATCTTCATACCGGTATCACTATTTTTAGCATTAAACTTTTTTCAATCAATTCCTAAATAATCAGTGTAATTAATAATAGAGATTTGACTTTGATTTTTGAGAATCACAGTTTCGTTTCTTGAGTTTGTTAGGGTTTTCGGGGTGTTCTTGGTTCTTGGGTTGGTCAGGACTGCCATAATGCATACCCTGTGACAACAATGGCCTGTAACTTTTCTTGTTTTTGTCTTGACCTGTTGCAGTGCGTCCTTGGTATGTCTCTCATCATATCAACTCGAGCTTTTACTTGAAAAGCTGCGGTTCTCTCTACCCACCTTTCCTATTTATAATGATCTTGATGAAATATTAATCAAGTTTTCAGGTTCGAGTATTAGCAAAGACCCTCTCTGCCACTCTCATGTAGCTTTGTCTGTGTTTTCTTCTTGTACGCACTGCACAGGTCACACGGTTCCACTGATTGAGATGATCATCATCCAACTTGGAACTGTATATTCTGGGGACAAAATCAGTCAAACCGTTTAGGAGGAATATAAGATCCAATTTTTCGAAATAAGTAGCCCTACTCAATAAAACAGCACAACGGGAAAAATGTCATTTTTTCAGATAATTTTGAAATTCTTACTGAAATTTAGCATAATATTGGTCTGTATTTCTGTATAGTTTTTCATCAGTCGGTCAGCCGTTTTCCATACAAAAATTGAAAAGTAACAGTTTTCATTATTTCCAATGATTCAAATTTAGAAGTTCAATGAATTGTGATCAGTGGAAGTAAAAATAAAAACAAAAAATGACAGTGATACAGTGTTGTGAGATTTTTGTGCTATAACAATTCATTGTTGTGGGGAGTAATCACGTACCAAGGTATATAGAAGTCAATGTTTGTTTTGAAATGCCATTTTAAATTTTTGATACTGCCCGAATTTGCAAATTCGACTAGCTGTTACCCACATATATAAAAAACACATATTTTTGCCACTACTCTCATCTTTCAACACGTTAAACATCTTGCGTTTCCCTAGTATATATTCAAAATCTTCCAAGAGAAGTTACTCTAACAATTTTGTGTTTTGCAGGTCTAGGCAAGACATTCATTGCTGCTGTAGTGATGTACAATTTCTACCGATGGTATCCACTAGGAAAAGTAGTATTCATGGCTCCTACCAGGCCATTAGTCAATCAGCAAGTGGACGCTTGCTACAACATCATGGGCATACCGAGGTGTGACACTGCTGAGATGACAGGTACCGTTCACTTGCCATACTCTTATTTACAAGAGTTGTGATCCACCTGTAGTAAAAGTGGCCCTACTGTCACAACTCACCAGTAATAGTGAACCAGTTCATTCATTCAGTTATTCATATTCAATATCAAATTTAATAAAACTATGCAAACAAGATTTGTTCACAATCAGTCGGTGCAAGCTTCTCTTCATATTACTTAGCTTCCCCTCATAACCTAGCTGTTGTGATCGTTATGTACCATTGAAAAATGGGGACATTATAAATAAGTAGGTGTCTATAAGGACAAACTTATTCAAATAAAATAGAGGCCCTCTAGTTTCGATATTTGCTTTGCAAGCTGCAGTTGGAAGATCAGAAGGTGGCAACTATTTTATGTGACAGGTTCCACGAATCCAGCTGCCAGGCAAGTTATGTGGCAGAACAAGCGAATGTTCTTTCTCACACCACAGACCATTACCAATGACTTGACGCGTGGCATTTGTCCGGCAGAGCGTATCAAGTGTGTTGTGATTGATGAGGCGCACAAAGCACAGAAGAACTATCATTACGTTCAATTCATTAAAGCGTTGTCGGCGCAGAACAAGCACTTCCGAGTGCTGGCTCTCTCTGCAACGCCAGGTAACAACATCAAAGCTGTAAAAGAGGTGAGCGCCACTTACATATACCCTAATAAAAAAACATGTCACAGTGGTATCAAAACAGGTCTAAAATGTAATTTTATCAATCTATATGTTGAAAATGTAAATACAGTATCCTTGTTCAGTTTTGCTTTTCAATACATTTGAGGTAAAAATAAGTATGTGTAAATTGATATTAGCATAGGTAGGCCTACCTGCTTAACACTGTTGATTGTTTTGTCATCAGGAAAGTTAAAATTTGGATCAGAGCCCCAAAAGATTTTCTCCTATTAACACTGTAAATATAATCAATTCCCAATTCAATTAATTGCCTTTATTTCTGAAAGAGCATGAAAAAATATATATGTAAATTATATATAGGCCTAACTGCTTTCATTTGAATATTATTGTTATTGGATGATAGAAAATTGAGCCTTTTATTTGCAGCAAACAGCCATGTAGACAAATTAGCCCCCTTACTACTTACTATGTAGGGGGCCTACTAAAGAATCCATATTACAGAATTTTGTGTAGTTCCCAAAACCCATGAAATCGTTTTAAAAAAAAAAAAGTTTAAAAAATATCTGCAAGACATAGCTTCCCCTTGCATTTACCTTCACTGTGCACACTTGATTTTTGGGGCGCACAATTGAATTCTTGCCCGGGGCGCTAAAATGCCATGAAATGGCCGTGAACATTGAAGCTCATCTATAACATTCATCCATGGTTAAAAGCCTTCTCAAGGTAATCAAATATGAAGAAAAGAAGAGGTTTTCAAAAACTTACTTGCAGGGCAGGATGGGAGAAAAGCCCTCCATACCCTAAACGGGGATAATTGGTGCAAGTCAATATCTATGCAGGGTTGTAACGTCATTATCATGCCTATGGTGGGGGTTGAGTTGAGTATCAACAAACATATAGTGTCAGTATATTCTTTGACCATTTGATAAATGTTTTTCCCAATAATTAATATAGTACATTCTATCTTGCAGCTCCTACAGAATCTGTTGATATCGCGCATTGAAGTGCGTACAGAAGACTCTGCCGATATTGCACAGTACACGCACAATCGCATCATAGTTCCCATCGTTGTGAATTTGGGAACTACACTAGCACAATTTCAAAACAGATTTCTTGAAGTAAGTACTCAATTCTTATCTATGGAATATCAATTTGGTAGGATGATATGAGAGATGAATGTTTACAGCAATTTACATTTTGTTCCTTTTAGTGGAAGAATTGTTTTGAATAGCTATGCACTTATTTGATGAGATCCAAAAGATTAAAACATGTCATAAGTCTATTAATAATGTTTATTATTTATGTAGGCTTATCTCTGATTTTTGCCTGGTACCGGTAGTTATTTCCTTCAGAGTCCATGGAAAAGGTAGCAGGAAACTTGAATTTATTGATTCTTGTGGAACGTATCTCCCAGTACTCATTTTGTGCTATTTTGTGCCATATACCATATTGTCCAGAATATAAGCCGACCCCTCAAACTTTTAGATCAATAACTGAAGAAAGGGTTACAAGGTAGGCCTATAGATAGTAAATAGAAGCTATATATATATAAATAAATATATGAATATATATATATATATATATATATATATATATATATATATATATATATATATATATATATATAAATATA
>OZ023326.1:54669170-54671670 GCA_964007535.1 Brachyptera risi
CACATCTTATCGGGAGCCTGTTGCGCTTGAATACGCGTACCCAAATTTCGAAATTTTGAATGCGAATTGAGAGTTAATCATTTGCATTGTTCTTCCTTTTTTGGTTCGTTACCTTGGTCCCGTCCGCCCAAGATTTGATCCGGAGGTATATGTTTGATCAACACACAGGAATTATTTGAACAACGATCATGCATCCGAATTCTCTAAAGTTTCCAATTTGTACGATTTTTTTCTCATCGACTATGTGTGAAAATTTCGTTTTCATACAAGAAAATGCCGCAAAAAGATTCGAATTTGATTTCATGATTTCATCATATTGTTGATTTTTCCGCGTATTTCACACGACCTCAACGTTCTTTAAACATGTATTGAACTATTTTCGAGAAGATTCGAACATTTCAAAAAAAGAGATCGTATTTCACAAAAAGTGGGGAAAGTCTGTCAAAGAGTCAGATGTCAACTTGATTCTCTTGTCTTGGATCAATTTTCCAATTCGTCAAATCCTAATAACTCTCAAATTTGTGACCGGGAAACCACGAATTCAGAACTGGTCCTTAATTATACCAGTTCACATATGACGGCCAACTTTCATCACATTTCTATGAATGATTTCAATTCAAAAATATTTTGAGAAATTCATCCAAACGCTACATCCGAACGCTATTTGAACATTGGCGTTACTACCGGGTGGGCCAAGTGGGCTAGTGCCATAGTAAGCACGTATGGGGGCACCAATATGAATTTCTTTAATTCTAGATAGTCCAGTCTAATCAAAGAAATGATAATTTTCAATGTTGAACCTGTATTCACAATTCTTTCAAATTCACGCTCTCTCATATATCATCATAATATATAATATTTCGAAGAGATAGAAGATACCCCAATAATTTGAGAAGAAGAGTGTCAAGAAAGTGAAGCATCATTTTGACGAATTAGGCCAACGTCTATAAGTTGATCCCGAAAAGTGCTTCAGAGTTCAAGTGTTCAGGAGGCCTCTTTACATGTTGCCTATACCAGCTTGATTGCAGACGTTCGGGATACAAGTTGGCAACGGTAAACTAATCATCGTATCAACAGACAGTTTTTATTCAATAATCAGCAGTATTCAATACGTGCTTGCTTGAAGAGCTCTAGTTCGTGGTATATTTGAAACCCTTTCAAAATAATCTGAAAATCAACATGCTTATACCTGTTTCCCATTCTTCCTACGATTTTTCAGTGATATAATATGAAAATTGGAATTTTTAATGAACGTAGAGACACAGATATACTCATTGTGGTTTCATTGCATAAAGAATTATACTGATCGAACTCAACGTTTACCCACCATGTATTGTAAGCCAAAGGTCTGCATTGGCGCTTTTTGTCTAGTTTTGACCGTCCCCTGCAGGGTTTACTCATGAATTGTGATATGTAGATTAAGGTTCGAGAGTTCGCGTGAAGTAACAGAAACCTTCAAAGTCTCACATTCAAGTCATCTGACTGAAATCTCAGATGTATAAGTTCTGGGCGATGCAAATACGTTTCGAATCAAATTTGAAACTGATGTATCGCTCGCATTTCCCTCCAACTTCTCGACATGAGATCTGCTTTGCGTAAAGATATCTTGAAAATATCCAGTGTACTATAGCCAACCCTGCAAGTTTCCAGGTGTGTTCCGCTCGTGTCCGGTTTTCAACAATACCTGTCACAGTTGCAAGTGCAGGGAGAGGCTGTTTGAAACTGAAGCAGATAATTACGTACCTTTTTAGATCAAAGTCACAAGAAAGACTCAAAGGCTCGACGTCTATTCCATAAATTGAACGGCGACGAGCGAAAATGAATGATTTTGATCAATTAAGTTCAATAGATATTTTCGCGGATCATGAAGCTCGAAGAAAGAATTTCAAGTAGACCACAGGGTGGACTGCTGTATTTTTTTCCACCGACGCAAACTTTATTTGTATTTACTAATTTACATCAGGTTACTTTGAATCGAAGTTATGATCCACTTGAATATATGTAGGCCTATAACATAGTTTTTAATCGCGCCAAGTAGTTTTACACCGACGCCATAAGATTCTTCAACAAGTTAACATGAAGTGCTTCGTTCAACCCTACAAGCGAGGTATTTCATGAGTACAAACTATCATAGCAATTTTCACAGAGCAGTGTGCTTGACTAAGTATAGGCCTATCACCCAAATTGATTTAATTCATTTAAACGGATTGATTAGGAAATCTGAGAGGGGCACTCTAGGTGATACATACCCAAGGGCACTCCGTATTGAAGTTACGCCACTATATTTGAATAATCGAATATTCTGAATGTATCGAATCATTGAAACAGAATGAAGAGTCAAAATCAATGCAGAATCAAGATTAGATTGGACTCAATTTTGAATGAATTTAGAGATAAGAAATGTCCGGTGTTGACGATGTTGATGTTGCTAAATCTTATATCATCATCAAATGAAGAGTGACCGTATTTTGAAGACAATCATTTTCATCTGTAACTGTCC
>OZ023326.1:54679170-54689170 GCA_964007535.1 Brachyptera risi
TATCTGCCTCCTTGATGCAGTCCAAATTACTGAAATATAAGTCAAGAACCATCGAAGGCCGTGCATGCAAAATTGTTTTCGTGTTTTAATAGTGTTGTAATAATAACCTCTTTGTTTTAATTGCTCAAGCTTGGGCTTGATGCTCGACCATTTCCAAGTGCGTGCTCAAGATTTCTGATTTGAAACATTTCTAGGTCAAATCGCAAGATAACAAATGAGTTTATAAAAACATTGGATTATTGACATTGAATAATCAGTTTTCTTTCTTTCTGTTGTTACACTGATGTCTCTCCTGTGAAAATCGAGGAATAAAACACATAACAAATGTTTTTTCCACATAACTATTGACTATATATGCAATTTTTTTAATCAGGCATTGATTTCGGCAATTACTCTTCGCCAGTCGTTTCATATAGGCCTTAATTACAAGATGACTTTACCGTTCAATTGAGGTATTCACCACTCACCGCTTGCTATCCACAGCCTATTTCACAAAATTATATTCATCCAAATTCAATTTAAAATTCATTCAATTTGTAGTAAAATCATCTCAATCATGTATTTTTATTATATAACGAATTAATTGTTCATGATGTTCCAAAAAAAATTGACAATACATTGATAATGGCCGACTATTTGAATCGAATTGATTATTTCCCAAAAATTGATTTTAAAACAAAATGGCCGCCTCAATTTGAGCAAACTTTACATGTAGCAATGACATATAATTATTTAAATGAGATTCCGTTGAGTTTACATTTTTCACTTCCAAACCCTGTTCACTAGATCTGATTAATGAAATTTGGCATTAATTTAAATTTAATCACAAAATCGTGGCAATTTTCATCCGATTATTCTTATTTTTTTGGTGTCATGTGAAACATTTTTGTCGTAATTTTAAAATAGAATGTGGGAATGTGGCTTACTAACAACGGCAAATAAGAAATAAATAAGATTTTCATGAAAATTCGATTAGAAACAAAATGGCGACTCCGATTTGAGCAAACTTTTTTGGATTCAATTTAAAATTCTAAGGCAATCAAAATTCGATGAAAGAATTTTCTGTTACAATTTGTTTGAGGCTAAAACTTAGTTTGACTGGAGTACATGGCAATATGTGATCGACCAATTGGAGTGCGATGGTCAAACGTAAAACATAGAACTTACAAAAGACCGTGGTCGAGATTTTCATATCTGCCTCCTTGATGCAGTCCAAATTGCTGAAATATAAGTCAAGAACCATCGAAGGCCGTGCATGCAAAATTGTTTTCGTGTTTTAATAGTGTTGTAATAATAACCTCTTTGTTTTCTTTGACAGCTGTACCTAGATTCAACTCATAGTTTTGTTGTTCAAGGGATATACATATTGAACGTTTTCTGCTATATAAAGAGGCATGTATTGATTCCATGTGTATTGTAGATAATTGTTCAGCAAATATCAGTTTTCATTCATGATTCATTCATTTGGAATATATCTTGAAACTTTTATAGTGTTGCCATTGGCCGCCATTTTTTGGGGTCTTGTTGAAGTGATAACTAGAAAACGACATGTATTTGAGTTTTGTTAACTTGTCGAAGGTGATCGACAACGAGTTAGACAATAGTCATTTTAGATGCCGATCGGGATGATATGATATATCGATCAACAAGTGAATTACACAATCGACCCCCAGTACTATTATAGTTTATTTCAACACCAATGCTAGCTGCCCCTCTGGCTCAGTCAACTCCCTCAAGCGGAAGAAACTGAAGTCAGGTCGGGCATGGGTTCGAGTCACACATAAGGCATGGGTTTCGGTAAACGTCCTTTCACCTATCATCATTTGATCGTTTCATTATCACCCTCATCCCCGCACATCCGTACCCTCATATAACCCAGTTGTTCGTGCCGTCGTTGAGCAGCATTAAAATAATAATAAAATCCGTCTCACTATCCAAACTAGTCAGGTTGGGGGGTTCAGAACGAACCAAAATGTTCTGCATATTACACAGGATGTGTTGTGCTTGCCAGGCACAACACCTTGCCATCTTCCACTTCCACTCTCTCCACAAGCTCCCTCCAGACATCCCTATCTTCCCACCACTCTTCATCCTCCACTCTTTTCCACTATTCTCTTTGTTCTTCCACATCCCATGTTATCACTTCTTCCCATTTATTCTTGGTCTTCCTCTTTTTCTCTCTCGTCCGACTCTTCCTAATATTAATGAAAAAAAAACTGATGTTTATTTCTCTTGCTGGCAAACTGTTGATTTGTTTGAATAATTTTAGCTTGCTGATCAATGAGTCCATTGATGCAGTTAGTATAAATTGCTCTAATCTGTCTAACGTAAAACTTGAGATTGTTCTCAGTGGTCAAATTAGAAAATTTTCCATGGGGAGATGGTAACTCGAATCGCGAAAAAATATGCGTACAATAATATAACAAGGGGGACACATAGTCCCGCATTCTAGCTTAATGGAACTGTTTGTATCATTTTCCCTGATTTTGTCGTGGAGCTATTTTTCTATTGCATATTTAGTAGGCCTACTTAGTACTTACCATAATATGATCTTTTTTATAATTCAAATAGAACTATTTTTATATGACAAGTAAACTAGGAGAGTGATTGTCTCTTGAATTCAATTTGTTTGTCCTAATTTATCATTCAATTGGATTTAAGTAATGTTAATATACTGGTGGTACACTTTTTTAAAGACAATTCTCTTTGTAATAAAACTGTTGAAAACTAAAATTATTATTATATTTATTTATACATAGGACCTCCATATAATTGTATTATTGTTATGATTATAATAATTATTATTTCTTGATAATTCTTAATAATTACCAGCACATGCGGCGTATTAACGCACTTGCTTTATGTGACCCGGGAGGCAGTGGACATATCACACCCGGTTCGATCCCCGCTACCGTCCATCTTTACAGGGGTTTTCCGTGGTTTCCCTTTGTAGTCCAGGCTAATGCCGGGATGGTTCCCACAATATAGGCCACGACTGTTTCCTTCCCACTATCCTTCCCATTACCCATAAAACCTTCATCTCATCATCCCATCATCTCATTAATCATTCATTCGATGCCAATAGATCTTGGTCATCATTACAGTGCGTCGTTAATACTCAATATAAAAAGAAATAATTATCGTTCATTATCTATTGATCCATAAATCTATTGAAATCACGTGTAGTGACTAGACAGCCCTTTTATCAGCGTATTGTGAATTGATTTTAATTGTGAAAATATTGGTAAGCGTAATGAAAACTGAAATTGTGATTGCAGTTGGTAAAGGCTAGGGAGAGTTTCCACCGTGCTCCACCTAGCGGCTTTAATCGTGCCTTAGTTGGTCAGATGGAAACAGCTTTCACAATGTGCACAATGCTGGCTCACGCAGCTGAACTGCTGTATCAGCATGGACTACGGACATTTTACAATTATCTCGAAGGTAAGCAAGCTCACCTATTATTGGGTAGCTATTTATTATTATTATTATTGGAGTACCTATTATAGGATATTCTAAACCTTGGATAAAGTTAGTCAAGTTACAAACGTGGTGTTATCGATTACAGACTTGCCAGTTAATGTACCTACCTAGGAATTAGGGATAACTTCGATTCTGAAAATTAAAAATCGATGATCTATTCCTCAGAATCGACTAATAATCGATTCTGAAATTTTTGTGTACAGTAAATGTTGCTGGTTTCAATTTATACTTGTTCAAAACTTCCCGCGCTGTTTTTTGCGTTGTTATTAGCGCTTGCAGTTGCTTTGGTATACACTGTACTGTTCGGCTATTTTTGGCCATACAAGGTCACGTAACCATAGCAACCAAATGCACTCCCCTCTCTTCCCGCTTGTTTACGTTTGCTACGAAGACGAATACAGCCGAGCTTTCATGTTATGGAAACACAAAACGGCAAATACGAGTGTTGCAGGACGTAGGCATCTGATTGTTTGTGAGATTACATGACATTTTGTGAAGGGATTAGAATCAGAGATAAGAGTGGAATTTCTTTAAAGAGTACTGTTGTTATTCTGTTTGTTGTTGAAAGAAAATTGCAATATCAACAATGGTAATGGGATTTATGTAGTTAATAAGCCAGGAGATGATTCTCCATCGAGGTGTTAGAAGTGTGAAAAGCTAATTTTGTTTTACAAATTTTACACTGCACAGTGGATGCGTTCATCTTTTAGAAATTGGCCCAAACAAAACTCACATCCGTACGTTTCATATCCTTGCAAATAATTATTACAAAATAAAATAAACACGCAGCTATTATTTTAATCAATCAAAAGCAATCTTATTTTATTTCACTTATAAAAACTTACACAATTTGAAAAATAGGAAAAGTCGTAAGCTGTGATGGTATAAATAAAATCTCGGGTTTAAAAACCAAATAATCACGACCACGCTCAACACTAATTATCCGGAACTGACATTGGAATTTGGGAGGGGAAGGCGTAGGTGTCACTCGACCCTCTACCGAAGATGAAGACTTTAATTGGAAGGGGTAGAGGGGACTTGAGTGGCAACATCCAATAACATAACCATGTGCGCGCGATCACGCACGTGCTTCTCCCTTCAACCACGAGTTGCTACGAGTACGAAGTACGCTCGTCGCACTT
Source organism: Brachyptera risi (assembly GCA_964007535.1). Lineage (NCBI taxonomy): Eukaryota > Metazoa > Arthropoda > Insecta > Plecoptera > Taeniopterygidae > Brachyptera > Brachyptera risi. The sequence goes on from OZ023326.1 coordinate 54,683,793, forward strand.
AAAGACGGCTAAATCAGTACAGTTCCAACAACAACAAAAAAATAGCAAAATAATCGACTCTTGGTTTTGAGAGTTGTTTGGTAGTAGAATCGATTAGTAATCGTCTAATCGATTATCGAATGATCGAAGTTATCCCTACTAGGAATGTATACATCTTTCCATCAGACAATTAATAAGCGTGACTTAATTCAAATTCAAGTATTGTAACTTTTGTTTTCGTTTTTCCAATATGCAATTGAATCTTAGCCTCGAAAATTGAAATTTGACACTCAGTTTGTTACCTTGAATTTAAAATGAGTTGTAAAAATACCTGCACAAATTTAATTTTACCAATTGTTTTTCTCACTTTTTAACCACCCTTCAAAACTGAGAATTTAAAAGTAGTATTCTTCCTGACATTTATTAGATGAGCGATAGCAGAGACTCCATCCCACTCTTATAGAGCTCTATCTGTTTTTTTTTTTGTAAGCACTTCACGGGTCGCAGGGTTTGACAGATCGACATGAAACTTCATTTGTACACGCAAACTTATCCAACTTAGAACTGTATAGTTTTTGGAATGAATTGGTTGGACAAGTTTTGAGAAAGATTATCTGAAAGTTTCTAAAAACTTCATAAGATTAGGCTGGGCAAGACAATTTGAAAAACCAGACAAACGCAACATATGCCTTGCAAGATGAGCGAGATATCTGATAAGGTATAATAATAAGAATTGTTGAAGTAGGCCTAGTTCTACCTGCTACTTCATCGACTCTGGCTTTCTACACACCTTGACGCTTATGAAAAATACTTCATCATTGGGCAAATATTGAATCCACAAAGCAGTGAATCTAGGCAACATAATTCTGCCATTATTTCTATATATTTGATGAATAAAAACAGTCAATTGAATTTTTTTCTTTCAAAGGGCTTGTTCGAATTTCATACACAATTGTGATAATGTGTATCATCCATGTGTACACATTGACAGATTTTTTTTTTTTTTAGACATTTTATTTTTCAAATCTTCTTGCTCAGCCTAATCTTATTGCATTTTTAGAATATTTGAGATGATATTTCTCAAAATCGGTCCAACCGTTTCATTCCAAAAACTATACAGTTCTAAATTGGATGAGTTTGCGTGTACAAAAAAGTTTCTTGTCAATCAGTCAAACCTTGCGACCTGTACATTGCCCACAAACAAACAAAAAACAAAAAAACACACAGACAAAGCTGTATAAGAGTGCAATGGAGTCTTCGCTATTGCTCATCTAATCAAATTTCTCCAAATAAAATGAAATTTTCTCTGAATGTGTACACATGAATGATACACAATTCACACTATCACCATTTTGTATGCAATTTGAACTAGCCGTTTTGAAGAAATAAGTTCAATTAACTGTTTTTATTCATCAAATACATAGAAATAATAGCAGAATTATGCTGCCAGATTTGCTGCTTTCTAGATTCAATATTTGCCCTACAATTAAGTATTTTTCATATGCGTCAATGTGTGTAGAATACCAAAGTCGATGAAGTAGCAAAGGTACAACTACCTTCACGACTCTTTATACCTTATTTGGATATCTCGCCCATCTTACAATGCATATGCTGCGTTTGCCTAGTTTACAACCAGTTTCAGTCACTTTCAAAGTATGTGTAGGCCCAGTCATAACATGATTTATCTCTCCATAAACCATTATGAAGGCTTCAATTAATTTAATTCTCTTTTATCAATCAATATTATTTAATATTTTGTGATGGACGATGTGAGATGAATGATCAATGATAATGCAGAGTAAGAGAAACAAGTGATATGAGAATAATGAGGTGGGTACAGGTTGGAGGAAATTCATAAACAGAGTACAAAAAACACAAATGGACTGGACAATGCAAGTACTGGGAGGTAGGTTTCACAAGAATCAATAAACTCAAGTTTCCCACTACCTTTTCCAAGGGAATAACTAGCAAGTGAAAATTACAGAAACGTTAATAATAAACTAAAACTCATGACATGTTTCGATCTTGTTAGATCTCATCAGGCAACTTTATTAGATATGTTTAATACTTCTTCCACTTGAAGAGACAAACTGAAAACTGATTCCTGTACTAGCTTGCCCGGGCCTGCCACCAGAGTGCACTGTCTGCACACAGCACCTTCTGGGCCTAGGCCTACGTGAACCTACTCAGAATTCAATTAGCAGATTATGTTCCCTGAGCTTATGATTTTCACCTGGTGGTTGAACGAGGACGATAAGGAACAGATCAGAGGCAGAAAAGAATGATAGGAACAAAATCTGTAGCCTTCTCATGGAATTGAACCAAGACCCGTGGTACTATGAATCGAAGAAAATGCTCATTCACTATCTATCGGGAACTGTACGGGCAGCAAATAACCATGCTTTATCAAGGACTCAAACCTTGACCCCTAGGAAAGAAAGAACGGATTTTCTCCCCTGTAACTATACAGACCGGGCGGCGGATGAAAAGATGGCCGAAGCTGGTGATAAGAGATGAAAGAGGAAGTGGGCCCAGGGGCAATGGCATTATTGGAAAGTAAGACTTGGTTTGAAGAATATTTTTCTGTGATGGACGATATAAGATGAATGATAGATGATGATGCAGAGTAAGAGAAACAGGTGATATGAGGTGAATGAGGTGGGTACAAGTTGGAGGAAATACATAGACAGAGCAAAAAAAACATGTGTGCTCTGTCTATGTATTTCCTCCAACCCCTATCCACCTCATTACAGTGAAACCTCTATGCATCGTTCCCAGATCCATTGTTTTCCTGCTTGTATCATTCATTTCCTCTCACCCCACTCGCATATAAGCAATGTTAAATTGGCCTGGATTGATGGTTTTCCTGCATGTATGGTTTTACTTTCCTAGTCCTTTGAAAAACGATGTACAGAGGTTTCACTGTACAGTATTCTCATATCACCTGTTTCTCTCACTCTGCATCATCATCTATCATTCATCTCATATTGATTATTTATTGTCCATCACAAAATAAATTAAATTATATTATTTAAATCAAGTCCTATTTTGCAATAATGCAGTTGTTCATAGTCAAGAAATCTCTACACTGTTTTTTAATGTACTGTTATAGCACAGATATGTATTTCTTTGTTTATGTATATTGCATTAGACCATAGGTTCATTAAACAGGCATACTTGATGACGTCTGTGCTGCTTTTGTGTTCAGGTGTGGTATTGGACGAGACCAAGAAACATGTAAGCAGTCGGCTGGGATCTTGCGAGCCGTTCCAAGCTTTAATGAGAGATGTCAAAGATAATCTAGGCTCAGCAGTAGTTGATCAACTGGACCCAAATGTATCCATCTTTAACCCAGTATGTACATTTATTTTAGATCATTTGCCACGTATATACTAGTACCTTGACTACATTTCATGATTTTTTTAATAGAATATTTTGCATACGTTGTGCATAATCATTCACCATGCTAGTCTGTAGCCTGTCATTCAGCACTTATTTTTAAACGAGCTTTAGCGAGGATTCAATTTGACATACTGAAAAAAATTGGTGTTCGTTTTTATGTTTGTTTTTTTTTTCATGTTTTTTTGTCGGTTCTCCACAGGTCAAACGGCTACAGATATCAACTTCAAACTTTTTTTGGTCATGGTTCCTCATCTAACTTTGATCTGTATAGTTTTGTGGCATTATCAGGTGGTAACTTTTTTTTTATGAATTTTAGAAATTTCAAAAATCCTGATTAGAATAACCCGGAGGGAAAAACTTGAAAAATCAAAATTTTTCAAGACCTCTCAAATTTTCGCCGAATATAAAGGAAACTATTAAGCACATTTTGAGAGATTTTTCGCATCAATCGGATGAGAAATAACGAAGAAAACGCATTTATAAAGCATTTTCCCATCAATTTAGGCTATTACGGGAACCAATTAAATCTATAGCAACAAGTGTCACCAATTAATTCAAAACGATTGAAATGAATGAAGAGGAAGGCCGTGACATAACCGATTCTCGTAAGGTTTTTGAACGTTTGGAGTGATCCAAGGTCTGTAGATGTAGATTGGGTTGACAAATTATTTTTCATTCTAGATTTCTATACCCCTAAGCTCGTCTAACAACGCGCATCCCGCGTTTTCCTAGTAACAGAGAAAATTCATAAATTTTCCCTGGTTACCAATATTATTTAATTAGTCAAATGGTTGGATGAGCAAAGTGAAAACTCAATTTCACCCTACTTGATTTTTTTTTTGCGCTCCACATGTCAAACGAAAGTACAAATTGGGTTGAAAATCGGCATACACAAGTGTCGTCATCATCTAGCCTATTTCAATATTGTGTAGTTTTGAGGCACAATCGGTTGCACCAACTCGGAGAAGAAAATTCGGACGGGGGATGGGTGATGAAATGACCACGCTGTTAGTATCACAAAAAAAAGAGAAAATATTTCCTTCAAGTAAATTAAAATTTTCACGAAATTTTTATATAATAATGATACACATTATTCATTCCTAAGTTTCGCATGAATCAGATCAGCCGTTATGATGAAAAAATATATGTTTTTTTTTACATCAATCAGCCATTATCCTAGCCATTAAAATAGCCATTAACCCTTTCACAGTTGGTAAAATTTTGGATAAAAAACCTATCAGGTTAGCTAATAATAGAGTATTTTATTTAAATTCATATTATCTATGGTTTCATATTATAAATTCATATACTTTATTTAAATTAAACTCAGCACACAATAAAGATAAATCAATAATTTCAAAAGATTTGGTCAGAAAAAATTCGAATAACAACATTTTACACAGCAATACTGTCAGCACGTTGTCACAGCAATACGTCATACTGTAGACAGCTACACAGCAATACTGTAAGTTGTTGAGGTTATGCTGTGAACAAAACCCTTAAATTCACTCTCATTATCACTTTCTCCAAAAATGTCACTGTCATTATCCTCATCACTGAACTCAAGATCACTTACCTCATCTAACACATACTCTAATTATCGAAATTGATTGTTATACCGGTATGTCGATTATTGTGACAAGTAGTACTTGCTGGCGCGTACAACTGGACATTGTTACTGACAACTGACACTACATCATTGTTTAGAATCTTGACAACAAATACAGCCTTGTTGAATGTCTTTACTTCAAAGTATTATTCGATGGATTCGAAAATACACCCACTGAAATTATCGGAAATGAACAACTAACGACATCTTCTATCAAAAAAAAAGGTGAACTTTGAAGCATTACTTGATCGGTAAAAATGCCTACATTTAGCTCATTTTGAGAACGTATCTCACCCGTGCATAACCTGTGGCAGGTGACATTGTAGAGTGGCAGGAAACGTGCGAAACCGTGAAAGACTTGAGAGTTTGAGCAACAGGTCTAACCAAT
>OZ023326.1:54694170-54703993 GCA_964007535.1 Brachyptera risi
CAAACCACTCCGCCCTGCCTCCATTTGTTTGCACTGAAGCCTTGCATTCTCGATATAAACTTTTCACACGGTCTATCATCCCCACATGTATGCCCTTTGCGCTGAGACTCTCCCACACCCTTTCTCTGGGAAGATGGTCGTATGCTTTCTCCAAATCTAGAAAAGCCATGTACACTCTTCTTCCCTCCTCCCACCTTGTTTCTACCAGTTGCCTGACAGCAAATATCAAATCTACTGTTGATCGGCCTGTTCTGAACCCATAGTGCTCTTCCCTTAACATGGGTTCCACTAGCACTCGCATCCTTCTTTCAATAATTCGTTCATACAGCTTGGCTGCCTGGCTCATCAGCGTCACTCCTCTGTAATTCTTACTTCTTTTTCTGTCACCTTTCTTGAATATTACTGTTATTACCCCTTTCACCCAATCTTCCGGCACTCTTTTCTGTTGCCATGCTGCCGCCATCACACGAAACATCCACTCCGCCCCCCACTGCCCTGCTGCCTTCATCATCTCTACCACGATCTCATCTGCTCCTGCTGCTTTACCATTCTTCATCTTTTTTATTTCAAAAAATATATATAATAATGAAAAATAAAAAATAGTAGGGGATAGGGATGTTAGCAGATACCGAGGTACCTGTCTCCCATATAACCAAGCTGTTGGTGGGGTCGTTAAGCAAACAAATTAAAAAAAGGTACCCGTGCGGGTCCATTTTCATAGTTCAAACAATCACCTGCCGGATAATCATTTTTTTTCTGGTCTTTATTTTGTTTGTACGATTTTTTGGTCCAGTGTATTAAGTGTGGGCACACACAAATCATGCGCGACCGTCTCTCCTCTTGGCCCTCACCAGCATTACTGAACAACTCATCAGCACAGTGTGTCCTAGACAGCTCAGTTTACATCATAGATAGTGTCTACATGAGTGCCTTGACACACACACACTCACATGTGCTATGCCTCTCACATAGACAGCATTGTCCAGATGTGACGATGTTCAGATGTGCTAGTGCGGCATTACTTTTAATGTAGTTTCGACTTTTGTTTGTTGCCGTGTCTTTGTTAGAAAGGAAACATGATCGAAATCACATTTCAAACAATGAAAAGCAATCATTGTTGCTTTCTCATTGTTGCTTTCTTTAAATACTTTGATTTTGAAGTTACTTTTCGTCGCCTTAACATAATGCGGTCACGCACACGTCTTGCACATCCCCCCTAACCCTCTCCCACCCATTATCAGCTGATACTGATGATGGGACAAAGTGTCAGTGCAACTGCAAGTTGCAACATTCTTGTCAGTGTGGTTCCATACCTTGTGATTAGAGATCCTGTTGCTATTTAGAGTGATGATTGGATTGAAGAAAATGATGCAAATTTTTATGAATATAGGTGGTGTAGGGCCTATATTATGTTCTTGTTTTTTTATTTGTGTGGGGGAAACCCAGGTAAGAGTCAGGTAATAGTGACAGGTGCCCAGGTAGAAAAAAATTCTACCTGCTGACATCCCTAAAATATATAGTCCTCCTCTTGGAGTTATCAATTATTTTCAAACTCTAATAATAATACCTATATTGATGAGGCAGTAAATTGAATTGAATAAATCATTTTCCTGAAGTAAAGGTACGTTCATAGAGCCACGGCAACACGAATTTGCAGTGCCGTCAAAATGAATGAGCCAATCACAGACTTGCCGGGCTTGTCGTTCACTGTGACCTTGAAAGTTGGTTCAAGTTGAACATTTTGCCGGACAACAGACTTGCCGTGATGACGTAGACGATATCACGGCCACTTTTTTACTCAAACTGTTTGTTTTGCTTACGCACTATCGACTCTCGAACTCGATCACTGTCGACGTTGCCATGGTTATCGCATTGATTCGATATATAATTGCCTTGAGTCCGTGATTCAACCGATCGTTTTGCCGTGGTAGTATGAACGGTACAAATAATTTGTCGTACTATGGCATCCGACAAGATTGCCGGCCGGCAAAAATGCCGTGGCTCTATGAGCGTACCTTTACACAGTGTAGGGTCTACCGTGATGCTGTTTTCCCTCTAATTGATTCATCATCAATGGTAACTGAAGATGTTGTCTACAATCAAAGTGAAAATAGTGCTTCTATTGGTGTGATCGATCTTTAGATCCAACAGACTACAGTATAACAGTTTTTCTAACTGTCCAAATCAGGCACTCAAAGTGAAATGTATTTTGATTTCATTTCCACTTCCGAATTTAGTTCATACAAATTCCGATTCTGATTTAGCTCCCACAAAAATATCAATTTATTTCGATTCTGATTTCACTGGTACAATTAGATAACAATTTCATAATGTTGATTATGACCCTGGGGGCTAAGCTGCATTATATTGGTGTACTGAAATTACCTGCATTGTCACTAGAAGTATTTTCATCACAAATTCTTTTTTTTTTTAAAGTCTACACCCATTTCCTCCAAGGTGTGTTTGTGTTTTAGTATCGAGATGTTGTCACCGAGGTGCGCCACATACTAGAGCAACTTCGACCATTAGTGAGGCCGATACAATTCGTGGGCCAGTCGACTGCTACTGGAACCAAGGCTAAAGGGTTGACACAAAAAGACCAGAGAATGGTAAAGTGTATTCTGTCCAAGCTTTATAATAGTAGATTATACCGGCACATACAGCGCAGTAGTTAACGGACTCGCTTCCTGTGATACGGGAGGTGAAGGGGCATATCGGACCTGGTTTGATTCCCGCCACCGTCCATCTTTACAGGGTTTTTTCGTGGTTTCCCTCTGTAGTCTAGAGTAGTCTAATGCTGGGATGGTTCCTCCAAGATGGGCCACGACCGCTTTCTTCCCACTATCCTTCCCAATATCTAACAAACCTTCATCTCATCATCCCATCATCTCATTAAACACTCTTTCGACGCCAGTAGATCTTGGTTATCATTATAGTGCGTTGTTGAACCCAATATGAAAAAGAAAAGTAGATTATGGGTTGAAAACAACTATATTTGTATTAAAATCGGATTCAACTTGATACGTATCATCGGGAACACTGACAAACTGTACTTCCTCACGAAAGGATTGTCCAACTAGCACCAACTGGTTTATTCTGAATATTTCGTAGAAAAGTTTAATAATTCAGCATGCATACAGTCTCGAGGTAGTTTGTGATCTTGATAGATGAATAAGATGATTGATGCCTCACGTTTTCTTGTCGAAAAGTTAAAACTGGGGTTGCTGTTCAATTAAGAATTAGCAAAGGATACAGAAATGCCAGATTGAAAATCAATTTTAAATATCAAAAAAGTTGGAGTTCCATTCGATAACAAATTGAATTCATGATATTGTATATCGATCGAAATTATCAACATTTTCTCAGGTCCAAGTCATGTCTTCATAGTCTTCTGTAATTATTTTCTGACATGCACATACACACACACACACACTTTGAGAGTCAACAAACAATTGACAAATGACCCTGAATTAAAAAGCACATAGAATAGTCTCTGTGATGATTTGTTTGAGAAGTTGACAGTCGGCTGTTTTTTTTTTCGATATCAAAATAATAATAAAAAATATATTGGTGGTAAAATCTCTTCAAAGTCTTGAAACATGCACCCAAGAAGTGCCGCTTCAAAACGATCTTACTCATTCATCCTTGACCTTCAATTGCTAGAAATGAATTATTGTATACTAGGCAAACGCGTTATGTGTTTCCGCGTTGATGGATGAGCTGGAACATATCAACTCATCTTTGGATTGGTTATTATATATATATATACACCTTGAGATCCAAATCATTACATCACTGCCATCTTATTTTCCATTAATAATTTATATACCGGTAATAATAAAGAAGGCTTTGTTTTAATCGTTTACAATCAAGTGGTGACACTTGTTGCTTTGATTTAATAGGTATCTTAATAGCTTTGAATAATTGACACAAATAACATTATATATTTTTTTACATCGAAACGGCTGATCCGATTTGAGTAAAAGTTCGGAATAATGTGTATCATTATCAGATTGAAGTTCTTTGAGAATTTGAATCCTCTCAGATGAAATATTTTTCACGAATGTTTTCCTCTGGCTTATTCTAATGGGATTTTTGAAAACTTTGGAATGAGTTTTCTCAGAAGTTGTTCAACCGATCGTGCCTCAAAACTATACAGCATCAAGTCAGATAGGGGTTCATGTGTGTGCCAAGTTTCAACTGATTTTGAATTTTTGTCTGACCTGTAGAGCGCGAACAAAAAAACAAAAAAAAAAAAAAAAAAAAAAAGGCACTTTTTTTTCGGTATAGTGTAATTGAGTCTTCGCTTCGCTCATCCAATCAAGATTTCGATGTTGAATAAGAAGAAAATTGAAATCAAAAGGATTCATTTCGATATCGATCAAAATTCAAAACCCTGATATTGAACCCCTAATTTATAGACCTAATTTTATGGATTGATTGTTCCAAAATAAACTAGGCAAACGCGTTATGTGTTTCCGCGTTGATGGATGAGCTGGAACATATCAACTTATCTTTGGATTGGTTATTATATATATATACACCTTGAGATCCAAACCATTACATCACTGCCATCTTATTTTCCTCTAATAATTTATGTGATAATAAAGAAGGCTTTGTTTTAATCGTTTATAATCAAGTGGTGACACTTGTTGCTTTGATTTAATAGGTATCTTAATAGCTTTGAATAATTGACACAAATAACATTATATATTCTTTTACATCAAAACGGCTGATCCGATTTGAGTAAAAGTTCGGAATAATGTGTATTATTATGTTGTTCGAGTTCTGTGAAAATTTGAGAAATTTCGGAGAACATTCACTTTGTCATTTTTTCCGCCTGGCTTATTCATATGGGTTTTTTGAAAACTTCAAAATGATTTATCTCAAAAATTGTTTAACCGATTTTGCCTCAAAACTATACAGCATCAAGTCAGATAGGGGTTCATGTGTGTGCCAAGTTTCATCATGATCTGAATTTTTGTTTGACCTGTAGAGCGCGAACAAAAAAACAAAAAAAAAAAAAAAAAAAAAAAAAGAAAAAAAAAAAAAAAAAGAACACCTTCGATTTTTCAAGTACAGTGTAATTGAGTCTTCGCTACGCTCATCCAATTATATTTCTTCTTGTCTTCTCATTGTAACAGATAATTTCAGTATTATGTGCATGTTATGTCTGTGTTATGTGTATGTTATGTTATATCGGTGCTATGTCTCGTTGCAGATCATAAGCATGTTTAGAGAGGGTCGTAGTAACACACTGATATCAACATGTGTCGGTGAGGAGGGACTGGACATCGGGGAAGTTGATCTCATCATTTGTTTTGATTCGCACAACTCACCTATTCGCCTCGTCCAACGAATGGGCAGGACGGGCAGGCAAAGAGATGGTCGTGTAGTCATGCTGCTATCTGAGGTAAGATAGCTTTGCAAGCATTGAAAATTTGATGGGCATTGCTTATTCTTATTTTAAAAGTGATGGCAAAAAAAGATGCTGGAACAGAAAACAATTTGCTATAATGAACCTTTTGAAAATGTGTTTCCTTTTCCATCTCCCCCCCCCCTCCCTCCCATCCCCCCTCAAAATTCCTTTCCAGCAGTTGATTGGAGGTGCTTTATAGTAGAGAAGCACAAAATTGATATTCTTTGCATTCTTTGCCATTCTTTGGGCTACAAGCAGGACACATACCTCATTTTCTTCAGTAGAGTGCGCGCTGAGAAGGAAAATGCCGGTGTCCAAGCTGGAAAATGACCCAGGCTCTTGTGACGGGAGGTCAAAGGTCAAGCGCGCAACCTTTCATTGAATTGCTAATAACTCGTTAGCGATTCGGCCATCCCGATAATGACTGAGGAACGATCCTTTCGAGCTCAACGGGGTCTCATGCTCGTCAAGGCCAGACCACTCTCAGTTGGATGACAAAGCAGCAAGCAGCTCAACGTGCTTCGGCGTACTCCTAGTTTTACGCCTCAACAAAGATCATGGAAATAGGGAAAATAATGATTATTTCAAGTGACCATTTCGAATGATTCAATAGGCAAACAGTGGTAAAGCATTTGAAGGGTTGAAAACTTGAAATATCAGTTGGAATTATGGTTTAACCAGAATTCAATGAACTACATAAATTAACATTGAAATACGTTCAGCCTGCGTTGGATTTCATGCTCGACATATGTCAAATTTCGGATCAACTGAGTTTGGACAAACAAATGGTTACTGTATTAATTCAACATAAAATGGACGTCTAAAATGTGTTATGTGTTATTTGTAGTTCAGTTCTAATTGACTTATGAAAACCTATTATGTACAGTGAAACCTCTATGCATCGTTCCCAGATCCATCGTTTTCCTGCTTGTATCATTCATTTTTTCTCACCCCTCTCCCTTATAATCAATGTTGAATTTTCCTGGCTGGAAAGTTTTTCTGCATGGATGGTTTTTATTTTCCTGGTCCCTTGAAAAACGATGGATAGAGGTTTCACTGTAGTAGGCCAGTGAACTATTAGATTATTGCTGAATTCAAATTCTCTCGAGCCTCTTAATACTTGAAGTATTCTCATTCTCAGTGCCTCTTAGCAACTAATGGCCTAGGTATTGGAAACAGTGGATGTTGAAATTAATTTTTGTTGGAATTTAAGAAATTCTTTCTCAACAGTCCACAAAGTATTGTATGTATTAATTTATAGTATTAGTATTTATTAGTATTAGTATCAGTTTCATAAGTATTAATTTGCAAATTGGCAGATACCTTCAAGTATTTTTAGTTTACAGCTAAATAGTATACATTACAGTATATACATAGTACTACTAGGCAAACGCGTTATGTGTTTCCGCGTTGATGGATGAGCTGGAACATATCAACTTATCTTTGGATTGGTTATTATATATATATATACACCTTGAGATCCAAACCATTACATCACTGCCATCTTATTTTTCATTAATAATTTATATGATAATAAAGAAGGCTTTGTTTTAATCGTTTACAATCAAGTGGTGACACTTGTTGCTTTGATTTAATAGGTATCTTAATAGCTTTGAATAATTGACACAAATAACATTATATATTTTTTTACATCGAAACCGCTGACCCGATTCAAGTGAGAGTTCGGAATAATGTGTATCATTATCAGATTGAAATTCTCTGAGAATTTGAATCCTCTCAGATGAAATATTTTTCACGAATGTTTTCCTCTGGGTTATTGTAATGGGATTTTTGAAAACTTTGGAATGAGTTTTCTCAGAAGTTGTTCAACCGATCGTGCCTCAAAACTATACAGCATCAAGTCAGATAGGGGTTCATGTGTGTGCCAAGTTTCAACTGATTTTGAATTTTTGTCTGACCTGTGGAGCGCGAACAAAAAAACAAAAAAACAAAAAAAAAACAAAAAAAACAAAAAAAAAACAGACACTTTTTTTTCGGTATAGTGTAATTGAGTCTTCGCTTCGCTCATCCAATTACTTAATTGGTGGAAAATCAGGCCACTTTGATAGTTTCTTTTGTTTTAGAATATGTCATGTTTTTAGGGCAAAGAGCATTCCAAGTACCTGAACTCTCAGCTGCTGAGTACGAAAATCAGCAACAAGGTCTTGAGCTCGAAACGGTTGGATGATCACTTGTACAGAAATAATCCAACTATGCTACCAACTGGTATGTTTTTGGTTACTCATTCTTATTGAATTATTTATTTCATGTGAAGTAAACAAGCAAGACAGCATTATGTTACTTATTTTTCCCTAAAGTAGACCTACAGTAAAATGGGTCCTCAAATTTCTTATCATTACAATCCTTCAATTATTAAAATATGAAAGCTGGAGCTTAATTGTCCATTTGAAATCTAAAAGAAAATATTACTTCTTGTATGGTATTTACAATCGCGATTTGATATGGGTTCTCATGTCTTAATCAGGAGTCAGACACATTTTTAATTACTCGTCATCAGTTATCAGTTACAGTATGCCTTTGCAAACGATAACGAAACTTCAATATGGAATATTGTTAGAAATTCTCAATCGATATCGAGAAAATCGAAAAATGCAAAATTGTAAGTCATGAATCTTGATCATGTGCTGTTTTAGTTACAGTTTATTTTCCATCCATTTATAACACATAGTATACAAAATTGAATTGTACCCTTTAGATTGTCAATTCTTTTACAAGTGAGAAAATCACTGACCATATTGACCATATGGTAGTTACCGTATCTCATATACAGTGTTGGGGAAGTTCCTATTCAAAAAGAACTTTACAAAAGTTCAGTTCATTACTGTGAGAATGAACTTTTCAAAAGTTCAAGTTCATTTTCTATATTTTATTCTGAAAAGTTCAAGTTCGTGTGAAAAGTACATAAGTTCACGTGAAAGTTCATTTCGCGTTTTTTTTGTTGCTTTTAACGTCAATTTGGACAACCGACAGTATTATATAGCTAATATTGGTAGGGCTTACTGGTCAGAAAACCGCGTCTATCTCCATCTCTCTCACTCAAGTACAAACGTCATGGAAAAATGTACTACTCGTTTGAAAAAACGTCTCACCGGCGAAATTTCGAACTTTTGAAAAAGTTCGTGACCGAAAAGGAACTTTTACCAAGTTCACGTTCATTATGTGAAAAACGAACGCGTTCATATAAAAGTTCATCAAAATAAGAACGCGTTCCCGTGAACGCGTTCATTTTGCAAGTTCACTCCCCAACACTGCTCATATATAATAATCTCACAGTGCTGTTCGTACACAATACCATTAAGTTTGTAGTGATGCTAAAAGCCAAGTCGAGCTATTTCCTCGGCTTTCACATATACTCAGCATGAGCCATACTAACAGCAATGAGAAACTGTGCACATATTATTTATTTTATTCTTTTTTGGGTTGTTGCCACTCAGTAGAGCCAATTTCATTCATTTCTTATTTTGGAAACCTAGTAGGGCCTACTGCCTAATGCCTATACTATGATTCAATATCAATTATTTTTTCGACATCAAATTAATTGAGTATTGAATATTCCAATTCAATATTGAGTCGATTGAAATATTGAAATCGAACGGCAACCCTATTACTTACTAGCCAATCAGATTACGTGTGTGATGTGACTAACTAGATGTCTGTGTGGTAAATGTAGATTACAAAATGGTCATGTTGTACCATTTCATATCAAAAATGTGTTGCTTGAAGTTACTGTGTAGCTGTTCTAATTATTTTTCTTACTCTGACTACCTAACTGAGAACTCTTGTTTTTAAAGATGTTTGAACACAATATTTCAAGACTTCATCAAAGACCGATTACTTTATTGTAGATTATACTTATATGTAATGTCCACAGACCCTTCATCTACAAAATCACTCACATTGTGCGCAATCGTTGACTCCTTTGTTACTCCGTTTTGCTGTCATTCCAGACGCATACCTTGGGTACTTGCACATATAAAACAAATACCTCCTCGACCCAAACTCACAGTACTGCTTGCAAACTACTTAGAATGCCTAAACTGTGTATATATATATATATATATATATATATATATATATATATATATATATATATATATATATATATATATATATATATATATATATATATATATATATATATATATATATATATATATATATATATATGTTTGTATATGTTTATATATATATATATATATATATATATATATATATATATATATATATATATATATATATATATATATATATATATATATATATATATATATATATATATATATATATATATATATATATAATATATATATATATATATATATATATATATATATATATATATATATATATATATATATATATATATATATATATATATATATA
>OZ023326.1:54709193-54732346 GCA_964007535.1 Brachyptera risi
AAATAGCGACCTGCAACCCGTCCTGGATTTTTCTTGTACATAGAATCTATGATAGAATTTAGAACCCAACCAAAGAGCTTGTTTTTTACAGGATAGAGTCTCATTTATTACAAAGCATAGTGGGTTCAAGGTCTCTTACTTGAGTGCAAATCGTGATACCAACATGAAACGTGGTACACTCAGCTGTTGAAATTTTTATGGCCACAATTTTGATTGTGAAAACTTTCCGAGTTATTGATTTATTGATTAAATTAAATCCCAATTTCAAAATGAAGTCAAATCCACCGTGTGTGGCATCAAAGGAAGAAGTCATTTATAATGGTAGCATTGTTAATGATGAAAAAATATATTCCAATATAGGCCCATCTATAGTAATTATCCATCAATTACAAAAATGTATAAATAGATGGGACTGTCAGAAGTCTTCATGAGTAAGATTTTTTTGTGCAACTGCAAAATGTCATATTACAATGATCACTATATATACACTTATTCGATTAAAAAACACTGAGTGACAATCATAAAATGAAAACATCAAATTGTTGAAAAAGAACCATAATTCAAACTATCAATGAAATCTAGAAGATAATGACATCAAATTGCTTGTTTTAGTGGTAATTACCAGTAAAAACAAGCTCAAAAGAGAGCAATAATTCATATAATAATGAGAATTCAACTAATTAGGATAATTTTCATTGAATAATACTAGAAAAACACGGGATGCGCGTGGTGAGATGAGCTTAGAAATATGGAAATCTAGAATGAAAAATATTCTGACAGCTCAATCCACATTTACGGACCTTGGATTACTTCAAATGTTCAAAAACCTCACCTGCAACTTGTTGATACTTATAGAGCTGCAACCTGTCGCATATATACACTTTGCAAAACCAATTGATCAAAATATTCAATGAAATGTACACCTTTGATGCGTTTTCTTTGTTATTTTTCATCCGATTGTTGCAAAAATCTCTGAAAAGGTGTATAATGGTATTGTTCATATTCGGTGAAAATTTGAGAGCTTTTGAAGAATTCTTGTTTTTCAAGTATTTTTCCTCCGGGTTATTCTTGAATTGAATTGAATATTAGGGTTTTAAGGCGTATCGACAGCGAGGTCATTTAGCGCCTAGGGTTATCTTATGAGGATTTTTCAAACTCTACGATTTTTTCCGTAGAAATCTATCGACCGATTTTTCTGAAAAAAAATCCCAGTCTATTCTGGTATGACAAAAATATGTATAAAAATTTTCAAGTCGATAGGTATTTTTTCCTGACCTGTATGCCGCGTACAAAATTACAAAAAAAAAACGAAGCCCATTTTTTTCAGTATGTGAAATAGAATCTTCGCCACGCTTATCTAACTAGGAAAACGCGGGAAACGCGGGATGTGAGATGAGTTTAGAAGTATGGAAATCTACTGAAATGACTTGTCAGCTCAATTTACATCTACGGACCTTGGATTACTTCAGACGTTCAAAAACCTTACCTGCAACTTGTTGAAATTTATAGTGCTGCAACCTGTCGCATATAGGCCTACACTTTGCAAATCCAATTGATCCAAATATGCAATAAAATGTACACTTTTATTGCGTTTTCTTTGTTATTTCTCATTCAATTGTTGCAAAAATCTCTGAAAGGTGTAGAATAGTATTGTTCATATTCGATAAAAATTTGAGAGCTTTTATGAAAAAATGAGGATAAGTTCGGAGTCGTTAAAGTAGTTTCATCTGTGCTACTATGTCGACTTTGGTATAATTGAAAACTCTACACAGCTCGACTGTTATAAAAACATCGGTGAATATCGAACCTAGAAAGCAGTGAATCACAGCAATGGTTCTGCTATTATTTCTATCTATTTGTTGAATACTAGGCAAACGCGTTATGTGTTGCCGCCTTGATGGATGAGCTGGAACACATCACCTTATCTTTGGATTGGTTATTATATATATACACCTTGAGATCCAAACCATTACATACTGCCATCTTATTTTCCATTATCAATTTCTATGATAATAAAGAAGGCTTTGTTTTAATCGTTTACTTCCAAGAGGTGACACCTGTGGATTGGATTTAATTGGTATCTTAATAGCTTTGAGTGATTTAAAAAAATTACATTATATATTTTTTACATCAAAACGGCTGATCCGATTTGAGTGAAAGTTCGAAATGATGTGTATAATTATTATATTAAAATTCCCTAAGAATTTGAAATGTCTCGGATGAAAATTATTTCACGAATTTTTTTCTCTTGGTTATTCTAGTGGGATTTTTTAAAACTTTAAAATGAGTTTTCTCAGAAGTGGTACAACCGATTGCGCCTCAAAACTATACAGTATCGAATTAGATGACACTTGTGTATGCCAAGTTTCAACTGATTTTGAATTTTTGTTTGACCTGTGGAGCGCGAACAAAAAAAACAAAAAAACAGTCACTTTTTTCGGGTATGGCGAAATTGAGTATTCGCTTCGCTCATCCAAAAAACATTTATGCGATGAAAATGATGTATAGCTCCACCAGTAGACCACGCTTTGCCTCATTTGGCGTTGGACCCTCTAACAGAGCACATCTATGTAACTTTGGGCTCTTGAGAGACAAATTCGAACCATCTTATTGGAGTCCCGCCCCAATTTCATATCAATCAATAATAAGGCTGGAAATTTGTTCCTGGGCATCCCCCCACACTGATACTGCTGGCCGGGCTAGGTGAGTAATGTGAATGAATCATCGTTATAATTCTGTCAAGTAGCTAGACCATAAAATGAAGAAATATACTAATACAGTCACACTGTGACCTGGAAAAGTCAGTAGTTCTACTCTTGCCACTTCATTGACTCTGGTATTCTACACACCTTGACGCATATAAAAAAATACTTCATCGTTGGTCAACTCTTGAATCTAGAAAGCAGTGAATCTTGACAACTTAATTCTGTCACAATTTTTATGATATAATTGATGAATATTATCAGTTTTTTTTTTCTTTCTTCAAAACGGCTGATTGGAATTGCATACAAAATCGTGATGATGTGTGAAATCTATGTATAGGCCCTACACATTTGAAGAAGATTTCATCCCATTTGGAGAGATTTTATTTTTCAACATTTTCCGCCCAGCCAAATCTTATGGGGTTTTTAGAAACTTTGAGATGATTTTTCTCAAAATCGGTCTGACCGATTCATTCCAAACACAATACAGTTCTAAGCTGGATGAGTTTGCGTGTACAAAAAAAGTTTCATGTCGATCAGTCAACCCCTGCGACCTGTGGAGTGCTCACAAAAAAACAAAAAAACACACACACACACAGACAAAGCCCTATAAGAGTGGGATGAGACTTCTCTACGCTCATCCAACTACAGAGTTTCCTTCAAGAAGACAAACGCTCGGACAAACGCTATTATTAGATGAGCGTAGTGAAGTCTCCATCCCACTCTTATGGGGCTTTGTCTGTGTATTTTTTTTTTTTTTTCTGTAAGCACTCCACAGGTCGCAGGGTTTGATTGATCAACATGAAACTTTTTTTTCACACGCAAACTCATCCCCTCTGTATTTTTTGATCCAAGGTTAGGACAGGGCCAATTGGTCGTCTCTTCCATCAATCAATATGGACGATTGGGTGTTTCAACCGTCAATAACGAGCTAAATTTATAATGTGTCTTCGAACTATCTTCATTATCAGTTCGTTACAATCCCAGCTCGACATTTCCGAACGAGAATGTTGATTGATGGGAGAAACGACAGAACAAATTACTTTAACTGGCCATCACTGATCTCTATAACTAATGCTGGCAATACGCAATATATTTCATAAGTCCATTGTTACGTGTAGCCACAAAACAATGTTCCGACCGACAGTTCCTACTATCCACATCACTAACGCGCGGGTGATTCAAGTCTTCATCTTTTGAGAATTTGTGCGAACGTCTTATACTATATATACATACTAGGCAAACGCGTTATGTTGCCGCGTTGATGGATGAGCTGGAACATATCACCTTATCTTTGGATTGGTTATTAATTATTATATATATATATATATATATATATATATATATATATATATATATATATATATATATATATATATATTTGTTTGAAACTTTCACGAATTATAATTGATGAATCCATTATAGTTTTAGGGTATAATCGTGTTAAATTGAGTACAAAGTATAGATGTTAGATACTCAAATACTCTATACTTTGTACTCAATTTAACACGATTATACCCTAAAACTATAATGGATTCATATATATATATATATATATATATATATATATATATATATATATATATATATATATATATATATATATATATATATATATATATATATATATATATATATATATATATATATATATATATATATATATATATATATATATATATATATATATATATATATATATATATATATATATATATATATATATATATATATATATATATATATATATATATATATATATATATATATATATATATATATATATATATATATATATATATATATATATATATATATATATATATATATATATATATATATATATATATATATATATATATATATATATATATATATATATATATATATATATATATATATATATATATATATATATATATATATATATATATATATATATATATATATATATATATATATATATATATATATATATATATATATATATATATATATATATATATATATATATATATATATATATATATATATATATATATATATATATATATATATATATATATATATATATATATATATATATATATATATATATATATATATATATATATATATATATATATATATATATATATATATATATATATATATATATATATATATATATATATATATATATATATATATATATATATATATATATATATATATATATATATATATATATATATATATATATATATATATATATATATATATATATATATATATATATATATATATATATATATATATATATATATATATATATATATATATATATATATATATATATATATATATATATATATATATATATATATATATATATATATATATATATATATATATATATATATATATATATATATATATATATATATATATATATATATATATATATATATATATATATATATATATATATATATATATATATATATATATATATATATATATATATATATATATATATATATATATATATATATATATATATATATATATATATATATATATATATATATATATATATATATATATATATATATATATATATATATATATATATATATATATATATATATTTGTTATATATATATATATATATATATATATATATATATATATATATATATATATATATATATATATATATATATATATATATATATATATATATATATATATATATATATATATATATATATATATATATATATATATATATATATATATATATATATATATATATATATATATATATATATATATATATATATATATATATATAAATACTGGTATGTATATATATATATATATATATATATATATATATATATATATATATATATATATATATATATATACACCTTGAGATCCAAACCATTACATCACTACCATCTTATTTTCCATTATTAATTTTTATGATAATAAAGAAGGCTTCGTTTTAATCATTTACAATTAAGTAGTGACACCTGTAGCTTGAATTTAATAGGTCTTTGAATGATTCACAAGAATTACATTATATATTTTTTTACATCAAAACGGCTGATCCGATTTGAGTGAAAGTTTGGTACAATGTGTATCATTATCAGATTGGAATTTCCTGAGAATTTGAATTCTCTCGGATGAAATATTTTTCATGAATTTCTTTCTCTGGGTTATTCTTATGGGATTTTTGAAAACTTTGAAATGAGTTTTCTCAGAAGTGATAGAACCGATCACGCCTGAAAACTATACAGTATCGAATTGGATAAGGATACTTGTATGTGCCAAGTTTCAACTGATTTTGAATTTTCATCTGACCTGTGGAGCGTGAACAAAAAAAAAGTACTTTTTTTTCGGGTATGTTGGAATTGAGTCTTCGCTTCGCTCATCCAATTATACATACTTATACTATACATTTACATCACTTTGATGTTCGTCAAATCTTCCTTAAATAGTAGAATCTTCATTCAGCTCCACTAAAATCACTCGGCTACCCTCTTGGGTTGACTAACATCACCTATACCTACTTTATCTCTTTCTTTTCAGTTGACAATTCCCACATATGGGTTTTTTCAATTACCAGTTTTGAGTAAGATACTTTCTACTCAGTTGGTCGTTGAGTCGACTCTCTTAAATAGTAGGAATGTCTACCCTTTAGGCCTATATGTTAGGCGCATCTACCATTTAGGGTCGATTTTCAACACACACAGTTGTTATATTGTGTCCTTTTCTGGTCGATTTTTATATCAGTATAATCTGATACTTGTCGACAAATTGTTACCATATTCTACCTTTTAGGGTCGACTTCTCTCACCGTGAGGTTCTATAGTTTGTAGGTGTGTATAAAGAATATTCTACCGTTGTGTTTCCAGATAGATGCTTTTTAAAGTCGATATGTATATACTGATAAGAAATCAGGGTATAGTGATCTTCCCTATTTTTGCTAATATACCTAAAGGATATATTCATCTCCCATTCTGAAAAATGTCTGCCTCATTCTACCCTCAATCACCCTAATATACCCTCGTCTACCCTCATCTACCATTTGGCCTACCCATTCCTACCTTTACAGTTTACAGTCTATCTCACACTACTATAGCGGGCGGGTGACCTTTGACGTATAGATAACGCTATAACTCTTAAGCGTAATTACGCTTAAGAGTTATAGCGTTGATCGTTTCATTCAAATATGTACAGCTTTCAGCATTGAGAATCACATTGATACTATCAAAATATATCAATAAGCGATAAAATTTTGTCAATTTAGATATTTAACCGGTTCTTTCTCCATTACATCACAGACTTATCGGCACATGGATGATATTGTTGTATATTTGTTATTGTTCATTGCATATTCTGTCGCCGCATGGTGTTTCGGTGCTTCCGAGTCGGAACACATCTACAGCTCAAACGACCATCTCTCTCATCAATTATCATCAACGTTCGAGTGTTGTGCTGATAACAAAACTAGCTGATGCCAAGTACGGGTAGTTTCCGAGAAGTTTAAGAGAACTTCTGACCGACACAGAAGTTCAACTAGTCAAACGCGAAATATGCGTTGTAAGATGAGCGAGATATCCGAATAAGGTATAAAAGTCGTAGAAGTAGTTCTACCCTTGCTACTTTATCGACTCTGGTATTCTACACACCTTGACATCTGAATAAGGTACATAAGTCGTTAAAGTAGTTATACCCTTGGCACTTCATTGACTGGTATTCTACACACCTTGATGCATATATAAATACTTCATTGTTGGGCAAATATTGAATCTAGAAGGCAGTGAATCTCGGCAACCTAATTCTGTCATCATTTTTATGATATATTTGATGAAAAAAAACAGTTGTTTTAATATTTTACTTCAAAATGACTGATTAGAATTGCATACAAAATTGTGATAATGTGTAAAATCTATGTGTTCACATTCAGAGAAAATATCATCTCGTTTGGAGAGATTTTATTTTTCAACATTTTCCGCCCAGCCAAATCTTATGGGATTTTTAGAAACTTTGAGATGATTTTTCTCAAAATCAGTCAGACCGATTCATTCCAAATTGGATGAGTTTGCGTAAAAAAAAAGTTTCATGTTGATCAGTCAACCCATGCGACCTGTGGAGTGCTTACAAAAAAAAAAAAAAAAAAAACACACAGACAAACCCGTATTAGAGTGGGATGGAGACTTCGCTACGCTCATCCAACTAGTCAAACGCGAAATATGCGTTGTAAGATGAGCGAGATATCTGAATAAGGTATAATAAGAGTCCTTGAAGTAGTTCTACCCTTGCTACTTTATCGACTCTGGTATTCTACACACCTTGATATCTGAATAAGCTGTAAAAGTCGTTAAAGTAGTTCTACTCTTGCCACTTCATTGACTCTAGTATTCTACACACCTTGACGCATATAAAAAAATACTTCATTGTTGGTCAACTCTTGAATCTAGAAAGCAGTGAATCTCGACAACTTAATTCTGTCACAATTTTTATGATATATTTGATGAATATTATCAGTTATTTTTTTTTTCTTCAAAACGGCTGATTGGAATTGCATACAAAATCGTGATACTGTGTGAAATCTATGTATAGGCCCTACACATTTGAAGAAAATTTCATCCCATTTAGAGAGATTTTATTTTTCAACATTTTCCGCCCAGCCAAATCATATGGGATTTTAGAAACTTTGAGATGATTTTTCGAGATTAATTATAATAATAATAGCCCATTTACATGGGCGTTGAAAATAATATGGATATTCTTGTTCTCTCATCAATAAAGTGATAACGCCAGTGATTTTCATATAAATATTCGTTAGTTTACTATAAATAATTCATGATTGTAAATATAGTACCGAACCGAGACGTGTGACCGAGTGGTAACACACTGAACCGTCATTCGGGAGACCGGGGTTCGATTCCCGCCATGGTCGACCATCCTGACAGGGTTTTTACGTGATTTTCCTCTGTCGTTCAGGTTGATACTGGGATAGTTCCTTAACAACAGGCCACGGCCGACTCCTTCCCACCATCCAAAACACCTAATATAATAAGCTTTCATCTCATCATCCCATCATCTCATTCATCATCCACCGACGCCAATAGATCGTAGCCATCAGTATAGTGCGTCGTTAAAAAGCCAATACAAATATATGTATATAGTACCGATTTTCTTCTCGCCATACCACTAGGCCAGAACATACCTACTAGGCGAGAGGATATTTTCACGTCAATTTCCGAGAAATGGAAATGTAATAGGCCTATATCAAAATATATTACCATACTTTCATTGATTGTGCTACAAAATCATGTAGGTTTCTTTTAGAATGATTTTTTTCAGGCTCATAATTATGTTTCACCGTTCCACCTATCTAATCAATAGACCCACATAATGGTTGAAAAATCATATCATAAATTATAAATTGAAAATTATATAATTATTATAAATCATATAAATTATGAATTATATTATATTTCATTAAATAATTAAACACAAGCTATAGATGTAGGTGGATAAAACAACTACAGAGTGAAATTGAAAGAGTAAATAATGAATTAATAATTCATTCATTTGCTTACTTCAATATGCTTCCGTTAGTTCGACGACGTCGACATCAGTTTCCCTGGCACGCACAATAGACATTTCGCCGTAAAATTGCCTCCACAACATTTTTTTCATCGAAGAAAAAAAAGGTTTCAAAGTGTTGCCAAGGTAAAAGATTACTACCCGTATCCGCCATGATAAGACAATACTTTGATAGTAAAATTAACTAGCACTAAAGCCAATATGACACGCAGTTACGCGCTGATCACCGAGGACTGACGCTGTTAGACAATGACCTCCTCTCGAGATCAAACACTGAAGTGAAATAACTATTTTGTGTTCACACAACTCTCCCATGTGCGTTTTGAAAATTATCTGGATCTTATTGGCTATTGATGATGTCATCGGGTAGAGGGAGGTTTTCTCGGAATGTCTTCATTCGCAGAAGAAGCAGTTGCATGTTAACGAAGGACCGTTTTCACCAACCACTCACACTTACGCTAGGTTGGTTTGAGCCATCAACTCCGTGACTCAAGAACGGGTGATAACACCAGTATAACGGAAAGATCGTTGGATGAGATAAGTGCACAGCTAATGAATAGGGAAATATGTCAAAGATGGGGAATGCAAACTTGGAATAATGAGTGGTCACTGGCGGAAGTGATTAGGAAGATGTGTGAGTATGTTTCATTCAAAAATATGGGACGAGACAAACATTCTACCTGCTATCATACATAATTAGACGATCTTCTCTTCTTTGTTATATGTGTACACAGTTCGTTCCAAATGAACTTTGAAAGTAACGGTAACGTGAATTTCGTTCCTCGTCACCACTGAAAAGGAACTGCGTTACGTTAAAGTTCCTGCTTTATAAAAGGAACGCGTTCCCCATTGAAGTTCCCGAAAAAGGAACGGAACTTTCGTTAAGTTCCTACCCAACACTGCTGTCTATATGATCTGCATTTGGTTTGGCATTCCATGTGGTATTGGATGAGGTTGATACAGGTGGTACAATTGACATACTGTCATTAGACATCAGTAAGGCGTTCGACAAAGTGAGTCACATAATGATTGTGAGGGCACTGCAGTCAATGCCATTAGACAGTAGAGTCGTTGATTGGATAAAGGAGTTCCTCAGAGAGCGATTTAAAAGGGTAAGAGTCGGGGATGCGGTCTCAGCAGTAACAACCATTACATCAGGTGTACCACAAGGTAGTGTTATAGGCCCATTACTGTTCCTTATACTAGTGAACAGTCTTCCGGGGGGTATGAAATCCACTGTCCGAGTATTTGCGGATGATGCAATAATATACAGGAGTATAAAACATAGAGAAGACCGTCAGGAGCTCCAAAACGACATTTCAGCATATGTAGGGAGGCTGGCATTAATTGGTCTGACAGTGAACAGCAAAAAAAGTGTATCACTATTGGTGGGGAAGGAAAGACCAGAGGCAGGAAAATTTGAGTATAGGATTGATGGAGAGGTGGTGGAGAGAAGGAGTGAGGTAAAATATCTGGGGGTGATAATTGACTCTGAGTTGAAATGGTTAAAGCAGGCAAAGGCAGTAACAAGAAAAGCATACAAACGACTGCACTATGTGATGAGAATACTAAAAAATAGTAGCAAAAAAGCCAAGGAGAAAGCTTACTTAATTAACATTGGTGAGACCAGTACTAGAATATGCTACAGCTACCTGGGATACCCAAAATAAGGACATGGTACAGAAAATAGAAAAGGTTCAGAGAAAAGCTGCCAAATTTGTGAGAGGAGGAAAATGGATGACGAAGGTTACTACCCGGAGACTTATAAAAGATATGAAACAAGCAGAGTTGAAAGAGGAACTAAGTAAGCGGAAAGGAAAAACAAGTGGGGGAAAGGCTCAGTTAGCTGAACGCCTACAGCAGATGAATATGAGTAAGGGGGAGGAGGAAGGGTGGGCAACAGTTACCAGCTATAAATATAAGAGTGGTACAGACATGGTAAGGAAACTCAAGTGGGAAACGCTTGTTGTGAGAAGGAAGGCGGCTAGACTGGTAGCAATATATAAGGCATACAATGGAGAAAAGGCATGGAAAGATATCAGACAGGTTTGAAGCACCTAGATTTGTTAGCAGGCTAGATCATAGATACAAAATTGAGAGAAAGAGACAAACAAAAAAAAAGCTGAATTCAATGGTAGCTCAAGGAGTCATAGACTGGAACATGTTACCTCAAAAGGTATTTGAAGACTGGCCATCAGCTAAAACCTTCAGAAGAAGAGTATTAGAATCAGAACTAGGTTAAGGCTATAATTAAGATACTGGGACATTTACCACCAAATACTCATGTACTATCTTTATTGTATGTATTCCAAGTGAATAAAGTTTATTCAATAAAAAAATAAAAAATGAACTAAATATTACCCTTCAAGGCAATGATACCTATCAAGGATGTATGGATATGAATAAATCATGTTATAAATATTGAATTATTCAGTTTTAATAAATTACTAATAATTAAATAAATGAGCAATAATATGCACATGGGTACCAAGATTAAAATGAA
Source organism: Brachyptera risi (assembly GCA_964007535.1). Taxonomy (NCBI): domain Eukaryota; kingdom Metazoa; phylum Arthropoda; class Insecta; order Plecoptera; family Taeniopterygidae; genus Brachyptera; species Brachyptera risi. The sequence continues at coordinate 54,721,008 of OZ023326.1, forward strand.
TAAACGAGCAAATATAATATGATGCCTTGATGTTAATATTCTTTTTTCCAATATAATTTGTCCAGCAGATAGGTCTACTTCTAATTTGAAATGTCGTAATTTCATTTAGGCCCAGTATTACCAAGTCCAGTTAGTATTTATCTGAGAGTTGGTGAAAACAAATACCACAGGTAACCATGGTGATAACAAGTTTGAACTACCAGATAAAGGCTAACTAGACTTGGTAATACCGGGCCTTAGGCCTATGTATCAACTATATGGGTCAATTTGTTGAACAATTTGGTATTAATATATCTCGAGTTAATTTGCGTTAATTTTGACTCATGCTATAAAATGTGTGCATTTATTTTTTGTGGCATGTCATGAGTACGTATGTTTTTATTTTCATATTGAATTTGGAAAATTTCAAGAAATAAAATCTCCAAAATAATCAAAATTTTTGCTCAATGCAAATTCAAATATCATACACATTATTACAAATTTTCACTGGGATTGCACCGGTCATTTTGAAGAGTATAGTTATTTGATGAATTAATTTTCATTAAATGGCTACAAATACAAGGTTATATTCTTTATTTAGTATCTTTCGTAAGGTGATTCATAGATTTGAAGATTTGACAGTTTTCACCTTCATGTGTAGAGTTCTTGAGTATAATTCCTATAAGTCAAGGTGCGTCGAGTTTTCGTCTGGACTTCATACAAATATCTCACTCATCTTACAATGCACATGCTGCATTTGCCCAGTAGCTTTAATTGATGTAGAAAAAGAATTTAGACACATTAATTTTCATTTTTAAAACGGCCAATCCGATTGATGTGAAACTCTGGAAAATAATGTGTACGGTATCATTTGTGTGCTTAAATTCTGTATAAATTCGAATGTTTTGGAGGAAAAATTTTCCCCTCTGGGTTATTCTCATGGGGGATTCAAGATGTTGAAATTATCTTTCTCAAAAGTGGTTTGACCAATTGCACCTAAACTATACAGCACCGGTATCAAGTTGGATCGTGAATATATGTAGGATGCCAAGTTTATGATTTTTTGGTTTGACCAGTGAATTTTTTTTCAAGTACGCTAAAATTGAGTCTTCACTTTGTTCATTTGATAATGTAGGCCTACAGTAGGATGTATAAATATATAATATGATTGGGCAAAGAATGATTCAAGAAAATAACTTATGCAATACTTCCAAACAGAACTTGTTATTCAAACCATTCTTTCAAATACACACATTTCTTGGGATTTACTGAACCAATGTCACTGCAATGCCTAATCACCTGAAATCAAATATTCAAGGTTAGTTTTCATTTTTATAAAACACCCATTATATAGAACATGTGAATAAATGAAGTAAAACATATGTATTATATAAATATCAATATATTCAGCAATATTTTCACAAAACATGTAGTGAGAGAATGCGTGTTATCTGAAGGCCTAGACATTGAGTTTATAGTGATTCATAGGTTAACACAAGATACTCAATGGCCTAGATCTACTGACATATGACTGATTTACTAGATCATTTCTAATACAATAAAGGCCAAGATATATCTAGGTTAGAGGTTCTTTGGTTAGGGATGAGGTGATGATGTAAGGTCAAATCCTAATCTTTTCAGTCACTAAATAATTTCGTTGATATTTTGATAAAATACGGTACCAAGACAATTTTCATGACTGCCATATTTGACTGGAAATACAGGGCCTGATTCCTGTACAATATGTACAGGTGATCACTTAAATCAGCTGTCTTATCTTCATTTTTCTATTTATGAATACATAGGAGGACAGTGAAAGTAACAATGTGGTATCTAGTATTATTTTATTAATGATAAAATACTGAAAAATAAATTGTACTCTCCTACCAGTATCCATATGGTATTCATAGAACTTTGGTAATCATCAAAAATAGGCCTTCAACAGTAAATGTACATAAGTGATGGCAGGGGCAATGTACAGGACAAGTATTTTTCATTTTGTGAAGAGAAATGTTTGGGTAATTTTGATTGTGAAAATATTTTTCTATTTCAACTACAGCCGTATTGATCTTTTTATGAGTACTGGTACCTGTCTTCTAAGCCTGTGACGGCATTGGGAGTACAGTGAAGCAACTGCTATCAAACATACAGTAACGAAGCGGGCCAGCTAGGTAAACCAAACCCAATAGCATGCGTGCGCAGTGAGATGTCAAAAACAAAGGGAAAATCATATGCATTGTTCATGTACCATCCCAAACATCAAATCTAGATTTTCCAGAACGGTGCTACAAACTATTTTCTGAAATGCATATATTTGTAACTGTATTTCTCTAAGAGTACGCAAAATAGTTTCATGGGAGAGAAATTAAATAGGCCTACACGAGAACATCATTTTTAATTTCATCAGAATTCTCATAAAATCTCATTACCGTATTCACATCAAATAAACGGTAGGCCTATAAAATTTTCCAGGTTGTTCTTACCGGGCAAACACCGCACGGAATGTGTACAAGGCCTGTAGTTGGTAACAGCGTCTCTACTGCTCGGTAAAGAGAGCTCCCGCTGATCGTCACAGAGCGCTCCACCTTACTGTCGTACACCAAAGTGTTCAAGATAGTTTCTATGTCATCCACTGAGAGTGTTACCTGCACAAGAGTCAACATGTGATGAATATAGAAATGCACAAAATAAAATTTAGGCCTAGCTGATTGAGAATATAATGCAGATAAAAGGTATTTGCCTTCTGAATAAATAGTGAATTTCTAGACAGTTAGAACGGTGATTCTCAACTTTTTTGGTTCCTTTGTACCATCAGTACTGTATTTGCAATGCTTAAATCATTTATTTACAACCATAGGTTAAATAATAACAAAATAACTAGGAAATGCAGCATATGTGTTGTAAGATAAGCGAGATATTTGTATACAATGTACGATTTATAGTGATGTTAAAAAAATATCCGAGTGATTCCAAACGGGTCCAAAAAAAAGAAACAATCCAAGTGACAAAAAATACTATAACATTTGTGTACATTCTATTTCCATGGTACGCATACAGTAATATTGAAAAATTACTTTTTTTATTCAAAAGTTCTTATGACCAAATATCTGTCGTCTGTCATCCATATGCAAGTGTACTATTACAACATCGTAAACTAGCGCTATCAGTGCGAGTGAGGCTAGTGACTTGTTTTCTCACATGATTTTTTTGGTGGACCAATGCGTATGTGATCTTTAGTCACCTCATGGGGTCATGAACCTAGCACAAAACTTTATATAATTCTATGTAACATGCACACATATGTAACAAGGGTCCAATGACAATAAATATAATAAGACTTGAAATAATTCAATGTACCTTCATTTAATATTAAGTAGCTTTACCTTACTCAATCCCAGTGCACTTATATACTTGGCTACGTCGCTGGAAGATGCAAAGGTGTGTTTACAAGTAGCCAATGGACCGCCTGCATAACTCTTGTTCTCTTCAATCTTCTGCAACAGGTACCGATAACACTGTTGATTGAGTACGTCTACGAACTCTGACTCGAAATCTTGATCGCAATACCACGCTCCACCCGTGATTGAACTGTCAGCTTCCAGATTGTACAGCATATATACTTTTTTTTTGCTGGCCTAGGGAAGTTGACACAACACGTTATTTTTATTTTCATTATTTACTTATTAGCATCAATTGTCATCATTCTCAATAACTCAATAAGGTAATCGATAATCGAACTGGGCTAATTTTTGTACAGAACTCAACTAATCGATCTAATAAAATTTAATACCGGTAGATTATTAATAAATACAGAACAACAAATGTGTAAGCAATGGATGATTGAGCATACATTTTTCAACATGTAGGTACATTGCTACCTAGGTGTACTGGTACGAGTATTGTGAAAAATGGTTACAATGCCTCTATGTGGCTGCCTTGCATTATCCCCATTTTGTATAAATATCTTGCTCATCTCACAATGCATATATGTTATAATAACAATAATAAAGTAATTTAGTTTCACACCAACATTACATTAATAATTATTAGATAGGCCTATGTATTACATTGTAAAAGAATGATAAGGTTGAATATACCTGCAGTCCTATATTTGTCTGTTACAAATAATTTTATGCACTGTAGGCCCCCCTACTTAATGTACAAGATACTTTAATTATTAGGCCTATAACTACAAAGTCTAACTAAGCTAGGTTCTCATGACGTTCTTTTTCCATCGTTGGTGTATGTTCCCATACTGATTTTTTTCATGGTAGGCCTACTTGATGAATATAATCCATTGGAAGAAACTTGGTCTAGAACCTTAAAAGTAATTTCATCATTGAATAATAATTCTGATCAAATGCAATAATATAACAAGTAAGCTCCAGTCATTAAAAAAAAAGGAATAATTATTTTTCATAGAACAATACGCCTAATCTAATAAAAATACTTCAGATGGTGAAAATGATTGATCATTAAACTGATATTGAAATAAAACAGAAATGCATTGATCGAACCACATTTGAATGATGGTATTCTGACATAACTTCTGAAAAACATCCCATCTCATCTGATGCTGGCCGTCAAAAGTTAAAAATGGCCCTACTTGGACGCTGAAAAAACGTTCCCTCCCATGATGTTTTCTCTTTTGCGTGATTGGTTGACAGTTGCCGTCGGTTGATGTTTTGACAGACGGAACGTGAAAAAATCGTTTTGGGAACATGGCTTTATACAAATTTACAGAACTGATTTTCTTCAATAGGACTAATATAATTAGGCCTGGAAAAAAACTGTTACGTGTTGGGTGATCATAACAACCTATCTCTGCTTATCCTAATTAATACTATCTAAATTGAATCGTCTAGACAAGTTATTGAATGAATAGTCTCGACAAGTTAACGCATAAAAATACATAAAAACATAAAAATGGACTTGGGCCTACTTACATTAACAGATTTAACAGCTTTAATGAGTTTTTTATTCTCAAGAATCTTGAGTATTTTGTTGAGATGTGTTGGAATCAGATTGGACTTATATCGGATATCACGAATCCATATTCCTTTATTACCGGCCTCTTCAATGATTCCATAGACTATCTTCTCTTCGTTATCACCAGTTATCACAGCTTTGCTTCGAGTTTGATCTTTCAGTTTATATAGCAGCTTATTGCCTTGATTGAATAAGTCGAACAAACCCTAGAAAATAAGAAAGAAAGATCACTAAAATATGTACCAGTAGCAAATATCAGTTGTTATCACTGATATTCATTTTCAAACAAGATACACAATGTGACCGAACAGTGCGAAGTATAAACAACAATGATGAACGTATGTGCCATGTGGGCATCGATGCATCTGGTCGATTTCGATGCCTCATGAGTACGTATTTACTATTGGTTGATCAAAATGTATACTATCTCGTGATTGGTTTTTGATGATGTCATTTCTTTTGCTTGCCGCGTTTGGGCTACTATGACGTCAAACCTTAGGAATGCTAATTAAAGGGACGAGTCGGTGACTCAGTGCCTACCTGGCGGGGTTGGGTTGATGGATAGTTGGGGTATTTTCCATTCGGTGGTGTCTATTTGGGTCGGGACACCCGAGCGTTGTGAGGTGGTGAGGTGTGAGCAAGGTGGTGATCTCTAGGAGTTAACATTTAAAATATAAGTTTTAAACAAATATCTGAAGCTATGATAATGTTAAACAAACATAAATCAATCATTGAACCAAATAGAAAGTTTTTTCTTTAAATATACCGGTATTTGATATGTGAGATGAAGAGATGAAAGGTTATTTTATTAGGTTTTTTGGGGTAGTGGGATAGTCGGTCATGGCCTGCATTTTACCACCTGCACTGAACGAGAGAGGGAAATCACGAAAAACCCGTCAGGATGGTCAACCATGGCGGGAACCAAACTCCATTCTCATGAATGATGGTTCAGTGAGTTGGCCATTCGACCACTCGTCTCAGGCAGATCGAAAATAAGTAATCGAGATTGAATAATCGATTATAGGCCTTTGGTAGTTTTTACCTGAGCAAGAAGTTTATTGATAACAGCAGCCCGCTCGGCTGGGAGCAAATCAGGTATTTCACTCTGGATCTCTTTATCAGATAAACCTTTCGGATATTCCTGAGCAAGAGCTAGTATTCTGTAAGGAAACAAAACCATACTCAGAATATTACGTAGTACATTAATACCAGTAGCCCTACACACTCACTAATTTTCTAACCACACTGGTGTGGTGTTATGAGGGGTGACTGGTGTTTCGGGTGGTGGCGGAGGCCTTAAGGTGCGTTCATAGAGCCACGGCATTTTTGCCGGCCGGCAATCTTGCCGGGTGCCGTAGGGCGTCAAATGATTTGTACCGTTCATACTACCATGGCAAACGATCGATTATATCGCGGACTCAAGGCGAATCGAATCGATGCGATAACCATGGCAACGTCGACAGTGATCGAACTCGACAGTCGATAGTCCGTAAGAAAAACAAGCAGTTTGAGTATAAACGTGGCCGTGATATCGTCTACGTCATCGTGGCAAGTCTGTCAGCCAGCAAAATGTTCAACTTCAACCAACTTACAAGGACACAGTGAACGACAAGCCCAACAAGTCTGTGATTGGCTCATTCATTTTGACAGCACGGCAAATTCGTGCTGCCGTAGCTTTATGAACATACCTTTACCAAGAATTGTCACATAAGCTTAATAATGGCTTCATTTAGTACGAAATCAGATGGTAAAAATGATAACAATGAAGCGTTTATTCAGCGACAGAATACATAATCATAGTACATAAATCAGACTTGTCACAATACTACATAAACTTAGACTACCGGTACCAGTACATGGTAAAATGGCAATATAATTAGAACGGTATCAGCCATGATGCTTTGCGCCCAGGTATCCTCAGTTAGCTCAACAGCAGTTAGTGATCATAGTCTGAACGGGGTATTGAAATGGACGAGGCTGTAATTTTATGGTTCAAACCTAGACTAACAAGCAACACTACAAACTCGGTAAACAAACCCTAGTGATTTCACAGTTCAAACCTAATAATATCACTACATTAGTGTACCGGTATTTAAAATATATTAAAATATATGTAGGCCTATTTACATCTCAGGATTACAAAATCGGCCTAAAATAGTATTTATAGGCCTACAATGATAATTTTCCAGTGGTTGCAAGAATTTGCTCTTCTAAGTTGATATGAGATATGTGTGGGTTAGTTCTAATTTATTTGTCATTGGGTTTGCTTAGTTTTGTGGCAGCTGCTCATTCACTCAATTCTTCATTCACTTTACAGTCATAATAGGCGTACCGGTAGGCCTATAGAGAGAACCAGTAGCGTCACTCCTAAACCAACTCAATGGAACGACTTGCTACGAATGTAAATCAAGTTTCAACTATGTAAGGACTTTCTCTGTGCTTTGGCAACAGTAACGTAAGCCCACCTGATTACGCAGTCGACACTCATATTGAAACAACCACCAATTTGCGACTATCCAAGGACTCTGTCTGTGCTTTGACAACGATGACGTAAGCCAACAAGATTACGCAGTCGAGAGTAATATTGAAATGATCGCTAATTTTCAGCCATTTAAAAATTGTTTACATCTATCATGCATATCATGTTATCTATCATGCTTATCATGCAGTTGCTAGGGGCAACACCAGATGTGCAGGGCCCAATTATGTGTGTTTCGATGCACGAACACTAGGAACGACTTGACATGCGCAATCATATTTTTGCTGCAAGCTCGGCTATCTAAGTGACCCTACTGAGGCATATCGTAGGTATGCTAAATATACTGTGTTAGGGGACGTCTATAAATTATGTCACACTTTTTTAGGCCACATTGAACCCCCCCTCCCTCCCATGTCACAGTTGGTCACAAAACCTATCACTCTCCTCCCTTTGAATAATCACAAATTTTCATACCCCCCTGTAACAAAAAATTTTAATCACCAGGTGGCAAAGGTACAATAAAGTAATACTGTAAAATTAAAATATTCATTTTTTCATGTTTGTTTTTTGAGTAGTCAAACTTGATAATTATTTGATATGCATCTGCTGTTTCTAGGGTGGGTATAAATATGAGAATCTATAAGAATGGCGCCAAATACAAAGAACAAAAAAATGGTATGTCACACAGTTGCCTCCCCCCCCCCTCTCCCCTTGTAACAACTTGTCACAAATCTTAACAACCCCCTACCCCGTAAGATGTGACGTAATTTAAGGACGTCCCCTTAGTGATGGCGTCGAGTTTGCAGCCTGGTGTTGGCCTTTAACCTCAAAAAAGTTATTGGAATGGACAAGGTTTGAATAACTTTGGGCTTGGCTCAGGGTAAATTTATGGCTAGGCTAGGACTAGGCCTAGGCCTACTCATTGTGGCACCAGGCCATTGAGTTTATACTACAAACTCAAGACTATGCCATTGAGTAGGCCTAGGGCCATTGATTTTGTAACACTACAAATTCAATGGTACCGTAGGCCTAGGGCATTGAGTTTATAGTATAACACTATAAACTCAATGCCTGGGGCCATTGAATTTGTAGTGTTTACAAAATCAATGGTAGGGCCTATATATAGTGTTGTAGACTACGCTAGGCGTATAGGCCCAGGATCTAGTTCTGTTTGCCAACAGAAATATTTTCTACAATGCAACAGCAAAACCCCCCCTACCATCAAGTAGGCCTATAGAAGTTTTAAAACCTCTCTAGGCCTAGGCCTACTTAATGGCCCTACCATTAAGTATAGAGGTTTCTCTATACTTAATGGCCCTACCATATTACTGCATCTAGGAAGTGCCATACGATTTAATTCTAACCTTTGTTCATACTCAGTGGTCGATCCACTACCAGGCCCGTTAGGATTTTCTTCTTGTTTAGCCATTAAACTATGTTGTAAGGGTTGAAGCTATTCCGTCAGAAGGTTAGGGAGGCGATAGGATAGGATTGATAGGGAACTTGCCACCGCGCATTTATGTGCAACTGCAAGAGTTAATAATAATAAAAAATGTTACAAGTGATAATTTACATGAATGTATAGAGAATTCACTACCGGTGCAGAGAACTTCACTGATCAGTGACATTGAGTTTGTAGCCAACGTAGTTATTATAAAGTCAATGTCAGTGGTAGGCCCTAGTCAAAATCAGAGATTTTGGTGGTAAACAGGTAATCTGAATCTAAATCACAGCCTTCTGAGTTCTGGATTCGCTAAGACAGGCTGTGATGATTGAGTACGCTTTGGAGGACCAAGGCCTTCTATATATAATAATATAAAAGGCCTTGGGACGACGCCTAACCAAAATTCGGTTTCTTTTTTTCGTAATTCTATGCGCGGCATACAAGCATTCATAGGATGGATAGATGGATATTTATAATTTAGCATTATCGCTATTTTCTTTGGTCCACATGGTTTCATAACATACAACATACAATTACATAACACTCACTATAAATTGATCATGGTAAATTACAGTGCATCGTTGAACCCAATATAGAAATAAAAAATATAAAGAATAATTATACAATAGTATTATTGACATTTAATACTCATTAACATGAATTATTTCATTAAATTTATCTAAGACCCATATTACTAAAATCTTCGTTCAACAGCTTGGTCCCAGTATTTAATGATTTAATTATCTCGTATGCTTCAGGGACTAGTTTACCTTCTTTAACAATTTTGCAACAGTCTCGTCTAAAACCAGTGAAACTACTTTACTCAATGATACAATTAAGTCAGGCAAAGAGACCAATCAACTTGAAACTTCTTCTGCATATTGGTGTCACAATGGAATGGGTTGAGATTGTTTTTTCAAAAAAATGGTATACGTAACAGTTTTCCCGGAAAAAAATTAGGAAAGTTTGGAAAATCCCTTAGAGCGGTGGATACACCTGCAAGTCTTTGCAAGTGTATCCACCGCTTGTTAAGAAAACCAGACAGAAAGTACTAAGAAAATGAAAATTCTTCGAGAGCTTCAAACTTTTCACTGAATAAGTAAAAACCTGTCGTACACATTTTCAGTTACTCGTTCGGATGGAAATAACGAAGAAAACACATTTAAATTTTTTTTTAAACGTTTGTAGTAATCCAAGATCGGTAGATGTGGGTTAAGTTCCTCACTCTACTTTTCCATTTACTTCAAGCTCATCTCACCTAGAGAGCCTAGATGTTATCATAATATGATATTATATAATATTATATTTATGTATTAGGCCTATAGATATTATCTCACCATAAGGCTATGATCGCACCATGGATTAATACTGTTTATGTTTCTATGGTTTGATCTCCCTCTTTGAACGGGTCAATCTTGCTAGTGGACGTATGGAATCAATTGGATTCCACTTGGAAACCACTTTGGATTACCACTTTGAAGCTGGTGGGTTAAGACATTATACAGTATATAAATATATATATATATATATATATATATATATATATATATATATATATATATATATATATATATATATATATATATATATATATTTAATATATATATATATATATATATATATATATATATATATATATATATATATATATATATATATATATATATATATATGGTAAATATGTCTTTACAGTAAATTTGCCACGGTTAAAATGCATTTTGGGTTCTTAAAAGAACCTGTTTTTGCCACGTTTCGCCGGAATTTCACCCGGCATCTTCAAGCGATGGTGGTATTCGACTGCTTACCACCATCGCTTGAAGATGCCGGGTGAAATTCCGGCAAAACGTCGCAAAAACAGGTTCTTTTTAGAACCCAAAATGCATTTTAAACGTGGCAAATTCACCGTGAAGACATATTTACCATCTAATATTGGTCACGAAAATCTCCGTGCTCACATATATATATATATATACATATATATATATATATATATATATATATATATATATATATATATATATATATATATATATATATATATATATATATATATATTTATATATATATATATATATATATATATATATATATATATATATATATATTATATATATATATATATATATATATATATATATTTATAAATATATATATATATATATATATATATATATATATATATATATATATATATGTATATATATATATATATATATATATATATATATATATATATATATATATATATATATATATATATATATATATATATATATATATATATATATATATATATAAATATATATATATATATATATATATATATATATATATATATATATATATATATATATATATATATATATATATATATATATATATTATATATATATATATATATATATATATATATATATATATATATATATATATATATATATATATAAT
>OZ023326.1:54732546-54772546 GCA_964007535.1 Brachyptera risi
GTTCTTTTCAGAACCGCCAACTGTTTCACGTAAGGCAATCTGCAAAATGACACCATTGTTACATATATATATATATATATATATATATATTTATATATATATATATATATATATATATATATATATTTACATATATATATATATATATATATATATATATATATATATATATATATATATATATCTATATATATATATATATATATATATATATATATATATAAATATATATATATATATATATATATATATATATATATATATATATATATATATATATATATATATATATATATATATATATATATATATATGTATGTATATATATATATATATATATATATATATATATATATATATATATATATATATATATATATATATATATATATATATATATATAAATATATATATATATATATATATATATATATATATATATATATATATATATATATATATATATATATACATTGGCATCGGAACCGTGGGGGGGGGGGGGGGGCAGGGGGGACAAGAAAAAGGTCTTGCATGACTCAATTTGAGTCTAATATATAAAATATATAATGTTGACCTACGAATGAACACACAATAAAATATTATCACTTATTAATATGAATATTGTATCAGTATACACTCTACTACTTCACACTCCCTCCTTTTTTTTCGATAATGATCTAATTATTGGATTCCAAAAGTGCTCACAAATCGCAAAAATCACTTGAAAAATGACCATATTTTAAAAAAATCACTACTGGGAAATTTGCTAGGAGAAATCGCGAAAATAACTTCGAAAATGTCCATAATGATCGTACTATCGAAAATAACTTTGGTAATGTCCATGGTGATTTAATCATTGGACTGCAAAACTGCTTGTCGTATCAAAAATCACTTGAAAAATGACATGGGTCTATTTAAAAAAATTCCCTGCAAATTCCCTTTGCTGGGAGAAATTGCAAAAGTATAACTTCATAAATGTCCATGATGATTCAATTATATCAATACTCCAAAACCACTTGTGAATCGCAAAAATCACTTGAAAAATGCCCATATTTTCAAAAATTTCCTGCGGGGGTCTGCTGGGGAATTTCTGCCCCCCAGACCCCCTCTTTGCGGGCGGTAGGTGTCCAGCTGGGTGGTCATTTTATTCATGTAACCTGTGCGCCCCCCAATACACAAATCCTAACGACGTCCCTGCTCAAAACTATACAATATCAAATTAGATTATTTGCCAAATTTCATCAACATTTTTGCTTCTGTTTGACGTGTGGGGTGCGACCAGAAAAACATTTTCGTTTCAACAAGTAGGGTAGAAATACTAGCTTGTTCGATTGTGTTAATTCGATTATTTTTTCTGAAACCACGAATTTATTCATAAAAAAACATTTTTCACAGAGATTTAATTTTTTTCGTGAAATCAGCTTCAACGAAAAAGGAAATGTTTCTAGAGAATGCTTTGACAACTCATACTGAAAATATTTCTGGCGCTTTTAAGAGTTCCCCCTCCCCCCCCCCCCCCCCACCAGGAATTAGTCTTCCCCCCCTCATCTTTCAAAACGTTCTGACGCACCGGCATATATACACCACTGATATATGATGCACTGATACGCCTCTCGTGATCGGGTTGTATTTTTGATTGTGAGAGAAGAAGAGTTTTGATCAAAAATATCAACAGAGTCAATAAGCATACCTTCTGTAGCCATGCTACTTTATCGACTCTGATATTAGCAAATTGCACGGGTAATAATAATAATAATAACGTTTATTGTCATATTTTTGAGAATCCTTAATACAGTGTGTATGGATATACACAGCGGCGTGCGGTGATTATTTTGCTGGGTACGCTACTCTTAAGAAGAACGATTAGCACATACAGGGTAGTATGTGCGAAGCCGGTGACCCGCGGGGGGTTTGGGGGGCAAGGCCCCCCATTTTAGCCCCGCAGGGAATTTTTTTCAAACCATAATTTCAGGTGTATTTTGTTGACTTTTGATGGAACGTGTATGAATGGATTCAGATGGAAAAACAAAGGGAAAAAAAAATACATTTTTATGGTAGACTTTTGCTCAGAGTATTTTAATTTTTTTAAATGCAATATCACTGACAACAGACCGATTTGCCCTGGAAGTAGGTAAAAAAAAGTACATATTTCTCCACTTTTCCTGAAATAATCGACATTCATTATTGCATGGTTGCTTTGCGCTTTGACATAATGTTAATTTCGCTACGAAACACATCTTTATTCAATTGCCGTCACAACACATGATAAAATTAAGAGTGACCAAGGGACTCACTCACTCACTCACTGTGAATGTGATTTTGTGCTTCTATTTCCAATCTCACCGGTAGCGTATAGTGGTAGGCCTAGCGAGCTAGCCTTTCGCGCGTGTTCGGTCTCACATGTGTTACTGTTTTTGATACCCTGTTTTGTTTTGATTTACACGTCATAACGTTGATTATTATTTTCATCAATGTAGTAGTGGCTAGCTAGAGATTAGCCATAGTAACTGGGGTCACCTCTATGTAGTTGGCGGTTACTTCCATACTAATAGGAGAATTGAAAAACACTGAATTTAATGATGATTAATTTATTACAATCTGTTCAGTGTTCAATATGAACTTAGCTCACTTGTTCATGAATCACCAAACTTCATACGTTTACATATATGATTACTCTAATTTATAACCTACAAATACAATACCTAAACACTTGCTCAAGTTCACACGTGACTAGGCCTGGCCTAAGACTGCTGTACGTGATGTGTCCTAGAGAAAAATCCACGGCATGCGATCATTTCATCGCATACCAAGCCTACCTTTTCGCGATGTCTCCCCCGCTTGAGGGTCTAGGCTAGAAGGGTAAATCTGCGCGTGTAATCCACTCCTTCGCTACCCTGGCGATGCGATGTTTTCACGGCATACCCAACACGAGTTACTCTTATTCTTGCGCTTGCAGGTAGCAAAACTATACTCTTAACCGAAAATATTGACCCGCAATTTTGAAAACAATTCACTAGATAATCTCAGAGAACACAATTCAATTAGATGTGTAATGTGTAATTATGATGGAGTATGCGCTGCATACCCCGCATACCTGGAATGCACGGCCCTGGAAATACATGATGCTGGATTGTGCAGACATTTTTATTTTCAGTTGATTATTGTATCTACTGAAAATATATAAAAAGTATAAATAATAATTACATTGTGAAGTAATGTTTTCTAGGACTAGGATAAGATGAACTCAATGATGTAAGTAAGGAACATAGATAATTATGTAGTGAGGTTTACTCATACTACTAGTATATATAAATACAATAATATACTAATACAATAATACTAAATACTGAATGGAGGCATTGAGAACAATACTCTTTATTACTCACACATGTGAGCCTTACATGGCATTTGAGTTTATCCCATGTTTTATGGATGGTGGAGTTTCAATTACATACTAATTTTTGTTGTGTTTCTAAATTGGTCTCTAAATTTAAATTTTGGTAATTAGCTGATTCTGAGAGTTGTTTGGGTTATAACGCATGATAACGTCCTCTAAGAATTCCTCTACTGAATAGTATGCTTTATTAATTAGAAATGCTTTTAGTAGAATATTCTGAATTTTGTGATGGAAGTTATATTTTTTAATGTATCTGGTAATTTGTTATACAGTTTTATTTTGATGAAATCAGAGTTATTGTGGGTACGTTGGGTATTGCATCTATTGATATGTATGTGTTCTTTATTTCTGGTATCATGAGAGTGAATCTCATCGTTCCTTTGCATGGTTGGCAAGTTATTTTTTACGTACAATAATGCTTGGAATATATATATATATATATATATATATATATATATATATATATATATATATATATATATATATATATATATATATATATATATATATACTATGAGATGTTAGAATGTGTAATTTTTTAAATAGAGGCTTGCAGTGCGTTGTGGGTTTGACCATCATTATTATTCGGATGGCTCGTTTTTGAATAGTAAATATAATATTTCTGTTTGAAGAATACCCCCAGAATTCTATTTCATATCCAAGATGGGATTCGAAATTTGAAAAATATACTAGTCTGCATGTTGAAATATCTGAAATGAGTCTTATTTATCTGATTGCAAAGCATCCCAAATTGAGTTTTTTAGTTAGGGTCTTAATTTCAGATTTTCATCCATTGTGATGCCTAAAAATTTAGTTGACGTTACTATATTTATATCCAAGTTATTCATTCTATTCTTTACATTTTGAATATTTTCAATTGATTTTTTCATTTTTTCCGAGTGGAAGTGGATAAAATTTGTTTTACTGTTGTTGAGTATTAATTTATTATTGTCAAACCATTTGGTAGACTGTTCTAACTTTAGTTCTGCTGCCTCTGTCAGCGTTGATTCATGAGTTGCCTGCGCTATGATATTTGTATCACCGGCAAATAGCTCAGAATCTGGTACATTTGATGGAAGGTCTTTTATAAATATAATGATCACTGATGGACCCAGTATAGAGCCTTGTGGTACCCCCACCATTATCTTTACGGCGTTCGACATGAATTTACTTTCTGTTCCATCTGACTCGATGTGATTTATTTATACCTGTTGTGATCTGTTGTCGAGGTAAGATTTTAGGAGGTTATGAGCTATTCCTCTAATTCCGTAGTACATACATTTTTCGAGGAGTATGTTATGATCCGTACAGTCAAAAGCTTTCGACAGATCACAGAAACTTCCTATTACAGGTTCTCGATTGTCTAAACTATTCACAATATTTCTTAGGAAGCGCTCCATTGTGTTATTAGTTGATTTTCCTTTTCCAAATCCATTTTGGTTTTCCGAGAGTATATCATTATTACTTAAAAATTCCATAAGGTGTGTACTGATGATTGATTCTAATATTTTTGAAAATGATGGTAAAAGAGACATTGGACGGTAGTTCTCCGTTTGTAGTATGTTTCCTTTCTTGAAAAGGGGTTTGATTTTTGCGGGCTTAAGTTTTTCTGGGAACATTCCTTCGTTTAGGCTGTTATTAAAAATAAAACATAAGGTGTAACTATATGTGTTATACACTTTTTAATCAGAGATATTGGTATTTCATCTATTCCACTAGAATTTTTATTCTTCAATCTTCTTACTATTTCTAAAATTTCAGTTTTGATTGATGGTTTCAGAAATATTGAATTATTAGATGATTTATTTGTTTTATGTAAGAATAATGTATGACTGTTGTTGGTGGGTTTTAAGTGCATTGTCGAGTTCTGAGCTATGTTTAAATAGTATTGGTTGAAAAGTTAAAGTTCTGCTATTTTTTGGGGTCCTCTGTTATGTTATTTTCATTTTGAATTTTCATATTTGAAATTATGTTAGTTTTTGCTGAGATCATATTCTTAATTGCTTTGTTGGTTTATAATTTTCCACACCGTTTTAGATTTGCAATCGGAATGCTCTACTTTGGTTTTTACATCATTCCTTTTGGCTTCTCTGATTATTTTCCCAAGTATTTGTTTATATTCTACGTATTTATCTTTGATGAATTGACAGTCTTTAAAATGTTGTGACATCATATATAAACATCTTTTGTTAATAGTTGCTACTTGTATACCCCTTGTTATCCATTTTTGTGTTTTAAAGTCATTTCGAATTTTCATATTTTTCAATGGGAAATTTTGGTTAAATTGTATATAGAAAATATCTAAAAATTTGTTATATTAGTTATTTGACTTTTCCTGTTGAAATACTGAAATCCAATTTGTGTTTTCAAGTGCAATCTTAAATTGAATTGTATTTTTGTAATTTATCATTCTCTTTTTTATAATTTTTGGAAGTGGTTTTTTGTTGTTATAGTTCAATTTCAATATTTGGGCACAGTGGTCGGATAAATTGTTATCAATTACTTCGGCGTTTTCAATTATTTGTAAGTTAGTTATTCTACTATCAATTAATGCCGCTGTATTATTAGATACATCCTTTCTGGTAGGAGTTTGTACTGTATAAATTAAATTGAATGATTTTAGTAGATTTTTTAACTGTTCACTATCTCGGTTTTCTTTCAAAAGATCAATATTAAAATCTCCGGTTAGAACTAGATTTTTTTCTCTTGTGATTTTTGTAAGAATTCTTTCTAGCTTATTGAAAAAAATATCAATTAAGCCTGTGGGAGATCTATAAATGCATATTATTACTGTTGTGAAACTTGTTTCTAATATTTGATGGGAAAGTTCTAACTGCACATTCAAAATATTTATCCAAGCTTTCTTTTTTGAAATCATGTCTCTCTTTTGTTTGACTTGGCCATATGTTATTTGTGAAAATTGTAGCTCCTCCCATTTTATATGATACTCTATTATATATTGATGAATTTGTGAAGTTATTTATAATTATGAAATTTATTTCATCCACTTTAAGATGCTCACTGATGCATAGAAAGTCTATTGGATTACCTGATGTTTGGAGAGAATCTATAAATATTTCTATCTCTAAAGTTTTGCTTCTGATGCCTCATAAATTTTTGATGTAAGATGTCGAGTGTTTGTTTTTTATCACCAGTACGGTAAGTCATAGATTGAATTTTGCTATTGGTTTTTTTCTCGTCTTGATCTGATGTTACTTCATATCTATGGAATGGTAATCTGTTTATCTGTCGTCCGTGTTAGTTTTGCGACTTTGATCTGTTGTTGTGATGCCGAGTTCTCTTTTAATGTTGTGTTTAGCCTACCGGTGGTTACTGTTGCTGATCAAAGTTTTCTGTCACAGTTGTCTTGGTGGTTTCACTTAGTACATTTTTGGCATTCTGTAAGTTTTCATCATCTTCATTAATCATGTTATCCACGATCAGCGTTTTGACGTTTGTTTCCTGAGGATCGGTGAGGTCTAAGGTCTTCTATATAACTTCTTTTGTAATTTTGGGCGTACGTCCTTGATGAATTTATTGCTTCCCTTATTTTATCACTTAATTCCTGATTTCCTCCCATATTGAGATGGAGCCCATGTCTTGTAAATTTTTCTCTGTCAATTTCCTGCAGGTCTATGAATTTAATTCTAGGAGCCTTTCGAGTACCAGTACTTATTTTCATCTGGATCATTTTGTTCAGATCTCTTATTTTTTGGTTCATATGTACACCTTCTGCGTCATGCCGGATGGGGATCGATGAGATGATTTTGAGCAGAGTCGACAAAGCAGTTCTACCACAGATAATCGAGCAAATCTGTGTTCTTCCCGGTTCTACCTTACAGAGCTCGATTATCTGTGCTTACAGCTCAAGATGCATTGAGGGTTGCGTTGGTTTGCCGCCGGGAAAACGGGCAAACGCAACCCTCAATGCATCTTGGAACAGCTGATGATGACGTTTCTGTATCACAACGATAGATAGCGCCAGATAATGGGGCGTGCGCACAACTATCTTCCCGAATTTTCGTCCTCCGTGCTCTGCTCTCAGCTCTTCTCTTCGGCCATATTTGTGAAAATAATCTGCTAGAAAAGTTACAAGGTAAAATATGTTTTCTAATTGTCATGGTTTTGTGTTCATGACTAGAATTGTATACTTTTGAAAAGCTACCGCTTACTTTGCAGCTTGTTGCATGTAAGGAATCACTCCCAAATCGTGAAGGCCTACCTAACCTGCTCATTTCTGTTTCGGCCATTCAGTTCGGCCTTCTAGCCTCAGCTGCTGTTAAGCTAACCGCGGTTAAGCTCTAACTCACTAACTGCGTTCACAGAACGAAATTAAGGGCTTGATGTCGGTTAGTTCTAACTGCGTTCCGTTCACATTACGTTGTTAACATCAGTTAGTCGCTTAACAGCAGTTAGTGATCATAGAATAGTGTGAATGGGGTATGCCTATTAGGGGTAGGCACCCAATGGCATAAACCCTAGGCCTATCTCTCTCAAGTCTGTAGAAATGAACTTGAGTTTGAACTTTATTTTAACCCACATTATTTAAAGGAAGGGTTTACACAAGATTAAGCAGGACTATAGTAATATTTGGAGCTATGCCTGCATTTTTACTAGGCCTAGGTCTACGAAGAGTCGATTCCCACAACCCACGATCATAATAGGCCTATTCAAACGAACTGTCATTCAGGTAGTGGGAATGGCAGTGCCACGTGGACACTTTCCCACAAACCGTCATTCAGGTTGCAAGGCAATAGCAGATCTGCTTGGCCACTTCTGTTCAAACGAACCATCGTTCAGGTTGTGGCAATGGGCTAGAAGAGCCGCACGGCGACTTCTTTTGCCTCGAACGAGCTCATAAACCACACTCTCAAGTTGCACGGCATTCATTTAATTGCCTAGAGATGCCCATATAATCTAGTTGATCTTACAATATTCACTTTCCTCCTTGACAGTGCATTACCGGTACCATATAGGCTCCCGCTTCTTACTCCTCTACATTGAGGTGGCCTCACAATGAAAACTAAGACTAACAATTAAGATTATGACCAAGGCTAAGATTAACAGTAACAAATGATGTACTCACAATAGCGGTTGATCTTAGCTACTATTACAGGATACACCTTTGGTCTATGGATGTCACATGTCAAATGACGCCAACTAATTGGTCGAGCCAAGAGTTCTTGGCCAAGAATTAAGAGTTGAAAGTTAGTCAACTTTTCAAGGTTATGCACTGCACTGTGAGAGCTAGCATTGGTTTCCTATCTGCCAACTCTTAATCTTGGCTCTTAGCGTTAGTCTTAGTTCTCATTGTGAGGCCACCTTTACAGTAAGTACGAACTTATTTTGACTTGGTCAAAATCAAAATGAACTACCGGTACGCACAAACAGGGAGTATTCGTCAGCCCGTTCAGGGGAATATTTTCATGGAACATTTGCTTTAAATGGTGTATCTACCCATACTGAAATTGGATGGCAAATTGTGTTCTTATACGGTAATACTGTGACCTCCATACTACTATTAATGTTACTGATATTGTATCGTTGAAATGTCTGTAAAAATACCTCTGATCATCTCTGCATTATCTGGATGAAATTACAAAATACCGTTGATTGAGGACCAAAAGTACCCTTGTTGTACCTCTCCATACTCCATTTAGTATTTATTTTCGTCCCTTGGACCAGTAGGCCTACATTGTACAAAGTATGGGTAGGCCTATCGTATAATAATAGTAGGTCTAAATAAAACCGAGACGCGTGGCCGAGTGGTAACACACTGAACCGTCATTCGGGAGACCGGGATTCGATTCCCGCCATGATCGACCATCTTGACAGGGGTTTTTCGTGGTTTCCCTCTGTCGTTCATGTGGATACTGGGATGGTTCCTTAACAACAGGCCACAACCGACTCCTTCCCACCATCCAAAACTCCTAATAGAATAACCTTTCATCCCATCATCTCATTCATCATCCACCGACGTCAATAGATCGTAGCCATCAGTATAGTGCGTCGTTAAAAACCCAATATAAAAAAAAAATAATAATAAGGTCTAAATAATTATAACTTTAATAGTTATGATATTAGTAATACTAGTTGAAGTAATGATTGGGTAAAATAAAATAAGCATATGAGTAGAACGTTAAGGATTATTTACAGTTTTGAGGAGAGTAAGTTGAGGGGGAGAGATTAGTGTGGAGGGAAATCATGGTTGAGGTATTCTGAGAGGCTGTGAAAAGGATGTTGGGTTAGGAAGGATTTGAGGTTATTATCAAAGGAGGGGTGGGTGGTTGAACTTGTGATGAAGAAAGAGAGGAAGTTTGTTGTAGATCAAGTTACACTATACAGAGGTATTATTGAGAACTGCAGCATGTACAAGAGACTGTGTTATTGTTGGGACAGTTGGACTGAGATACAGTTTTTTCTAGAGATACTTAACGTTAAGAGTCACTGGGTTTTGAGGCTGTTGAAGCTGTCCTGTTATCTTGCAGTTTGGACTCTTGATATCTGTATAATACTTCAAACATACCGGCACCGTATGTCTGTGAACTGAACATTACAATTTGATTTTTCAGATGGCCGACCGCGTGGCTCGAACAATGAAATTCCCTTACACTTTCTCAGCAAAGATTGCCCAATTTCCTATGAAATTCCACATCAACAACCAGTGGATCTGGCGATACTATTTCATTTCATTAGCTGTGTGCACACCTGTATTCTACTCCATCAGCAAATTGGGTAAGAAGTTAACAAAAAATTTCATTTTATTAACATCTACCATACCGATACTACTGTAGAACAGATAATAGTTTCAGTATATTGAAAGTTGATGTTCATGATGAATTTTTTCTTTCTAGCCAACTCGCCAGCAAATAAAGCCAAATGGGCAGAAAGTCAGGCCAAGGAAGCAGCAGAGCATCACTAAATTCCTCAAAATGGTTAGATTGATAATTGAAATTCAAATGAGAAACTCAATAATTTTGTAGATATCAGAAATTAAAAATAACATTTTAAATTCAAATGAGTTGATATTTTATTAAAATAGTACAGCTATGTATGTAAATGCTCAGTCTTCATATAACTTCATACGGTACCCCTATTTAGCCCTTGTTTTCTTTTAAACCAAACTTTGAAACGTTTGTTTTGTGAGTGGCATTGTCGTCATACCATAAAACTAACTTTTATTCAGCAAAATCATTTTCAGGCTCCTGAATTGAAGGCAGAGTGAATATTAAATTGAGTTGAATAAAATCACAACAAACTCTTACTTCCTTCTATAACATGTAAACACACTTGCCAAAAAACTAACTGAAGCAGAATAAGGAAATCTAATGCTAAGCATAATGGCAACTGCACTGCAAGTCAATGAACACCACTAGGTGTGCCAAGTAGTGCATAAAATACTGCATTCCTTCCGAGCTATTACCTATCCGGGATAGGTAATACACTATTTCGCAGAGATAGGCTTTCCCTGCGAAATGGTTGTTCAAATTCAACATCCCGCTCATGTAAAATGTTTATTTCCCACTTTCGATCAACTGTCGACTTTATTCCCTATCCTGCTATTGAAAAGTGATACCTTTCCCTTTATGCTATTTGTAAGAGTTGAATTAAATGTGTGTAGACTCAGTGGATTCAGTGCTCAATGTGGTCAAATATGTCCTAGTTGTCATGACTTATTAGATAGATCTAATGATTTCAAGAATCAAGATCGAAGACATAACCAAGATTGATGCAGTTCAATAGATTTTTGATATCATATTTTTGGGTATATAAAGTAGGGTTGCCGTTCGATCAAAAAATCGTGATCGAAATCGAAGTGTACAATGTCGAAATTCGATCGAATTGTCAAATCGAATCGAAAAAAAAACGTGTCGGGTAGCAAAAGACCATGTTTATATACCCCGCACTCGCTACATATGAGTTCAATGTTACCCAGGGGCGAGGCATCTGGGGAGACAGGGTAGACACCGTCTACCCTAAAAACTCACATAACCAGCACTAAAAAAAAGAATCTAGACTTCAACATATTTTTGGTACTTTTTCTTTTTTTTCAAATTGTATTTTATATTTTTTCACAAAAATGTGCTTGGTACGTCGAAAAAGTTTTGTTCTTTTCGAACGAATTTCATTTTTGCTTGGCAGCGCAGTCAGCCTCCTTGTATACACTAGGAAATAGTACAGGGTAGACAGATTTAAAAATGTCTCCCTTCGAGGTTCCTAGCGCGCTCACTAACACGCTGAACAGCCAATCAGAATTCAGAATTATCTTATCTATATACAGAACTCCAGATAGTGACATAAATTTATTCGTCAGCAAACTAGAGACAGTACTAAACTCAATAAATAACCTAAGCAATAAAAATAAGAAAGATATTTATGTCGTTGGAGATTAATATAGACTTCTCTTAACAATGTCCAAACAAAGATAAACTGTTATTACTTCTAGATACACACAACTTAAAATGCACGATGAATCTACCGACTAGAATTGACACATTCTACAATAAAGCGTCTACAATAGACAACATTATAACCAACACAGACAATGAATACACTACTAAAAGTCTAAAATCCTGAATGGAGATATCTCGGATCATTTCGGTCAAAGCATAACAATTACATATGACAAAATAAAGATTCCAACAAGAACAATACTAAAACGTAACTTCAATGAACAGAATGTAAGAAACTTCAATGAAAACCTGATTCACGTACATTGGAACACAATAATAATAAACTCAAACTGTATGAACAAAAACTATACAAACTTCTTAAATCAATTCACTTCTCAATTCAAGACTTCTTTTCCAATAAAAAAAATAAAAATGAAGCATAACTCAAAAAAACAAAACTGGATATCATCAGGTATAAAAACTTCAAGTAAAAATCTAAAATGCTTATATGGCTTAAAAATCACTTCAAAAACTCAAATTTCATTAAAAACTACTACAACATTTATAAAAAAATATATAGAAGGATTCTCTATTCTGCAAAAAACAAAGAAACAGTAAATGAAATAGAAAGCAGTGAGGATAGAAATCGAACAATATGGAAAATAATAAACAATAACCTAAATAGAAATAAGTTGAAAAACACTGGAAATATAACATTGGAAACAGAAATCGGTCCAACACAGGATGCAAAAAATATATCAGAAATATTTAACAATTTTTTTATAGATATAGTAAAATCCAGTACTCAAAATTTGAACTACACAGAAAATAAATTCTTTGAATTTCTGGAAAAATCTAATAAAAGTCCTAGAAACTCCATTTATTTATCACCAACGACTGAAAATGAAGTACAAGAAATAGTAAATAACATGAAAAACAAATATTCCAGCGGGTGTGACGAAATACCGATGTCACTCATTAAAAAATCGATACCAATAATAGTAGAACCACTGACATTAATAATTAATCAAGCGGTGCAAACTGGGATCTTTCCAGACTTGATGAAGAAATCTAAGATCATTCCATTACATAAAAAGGGTAACACGAAATTAGCAGACAACTATAGACCTATATCACGTTTATCATCCTTCTCAAAAATTCTTGAAAAAATAATCTCAGAATAACTAGCTTCCTTGAAAAACATGAAATCTTTGCTATAAATCAAAATGGTTTCAGGAAAAGCAAATCCACAAGCACCTCAATTAAAAGATTTTTAGACAGAATAACAGAAGCAATAGAGCAAAAAGAAAATGTGTTAGGGATATTTTGTGATCTATAAAAAGCATTCGACTGCGTGGATCACAATATTCTTCTATCAGAACTAAATTTCTATGGCATAAGGGGGACCGCACTAAATTTAATTAGATTATACTTAGAAAATAGAAAACAATGTGTCGAAATCACTATGTATGATACAAATGGAAAACAGAACAAAGTAATATCTGAATTTAAACAAATTTCATGTGGAGTACCCCAAGGGTCCGGGTCGGTCTTAGGACCTTTATTATTTATAATATTTATTAATGATCTTCCCTTTTCAGTCGAGGATACAGAATTATTTGCGGATGACACATCTATAATAGCTCATTCAAAAAATCAACAAACAGCCATAAGTGAAGCTGAAAATAAAATAAACATAGCAACACAATGGTTTTCAAACAATAAACTCAAACTAAATTCCTCAAAAACCAACTTCATCCAATTTCATACTGCAAAAAGCTAGAACTCTCCAAAAAATAGATATAATTGATGAGCGTAGCGAAGTCTCCATCCCACTCTTATAGGGCTTTGTCTGTGTGTTTTTTTTTTTTTTTTTTTTTTTTTTTGTTTTTTGTTTGTAAGCACTCCACAGGTCGCAAGGGTTGACTGATCAACATGAAACTTTTTTTGTACACGCAAACTCATCCAACTTAGAACTGTATAGTTTTTGGGATGAATCGGTCGGACCGATTTTGAGAATCATCATCTCAAAGTTTCTAAAAACCCCATAAGATTTGGCTGGGCAGAAAATGTTGAAAAATAAAATCTCTCCAAATGGAATGAAATTCTCTCTAAATGTGTATACATGGATTTTACACATTATTACGATCTTTTAAGCAATTCTGATCAGTCGTTTTGAAGAAAAAAAATAAAATGTCTGATAATATTCATAAAATATATCATAAAAATTGTGACAGAATTAAGTTGTCGAGATTCACTGCTTTCTAGATTCAAGAGTTGACCAACAATGAAGTATTTTTTATATGCGTCAAGGTGTGTAGAACACCAGAGTCAATGAAGTGGCAAGAGTAAAACTACTTTAACGACTTTAATAGCTTATTCAGATATCAAGGTGTGTAGAATACCAGAGTCGATAAAGTAGCAAGGGTAGAACTACTTTAAGGACTTTTATACCTTATTGAGATATCTCGCTCATCTTACAACGCATATTTCGCGTTTGACTAGTTCATAACCATCAAGACAATACTCAGCTGAAGAGATTAGAATATACTAAATTTCTAGGTCTAAATATAGATGAAAATTTGAAGTATCCAAAAAGATTAGCTCGGCATGCTTCGCGCTCAGAAGAATAAGAGCCATCAGCAATGTAAAAATAGCAAAATTAGTATACAATGCTCGACTGGAAAGTCATATGAGATATGGTATTCAATTTTGGGGATGCTCAAATCAAGCTCATAAAATATTTACGATCCAAAAACGAGCTATAAGAATTATATACCAAGTCCACCCCGAAACACATTGTAAACCTCTATTCAAAAAAGCTGGGATCTTGACACTTGCATGCATATATATATACTAGAATCAGTACTGTACATGAAAAGGAATGAAAGCTCCTTGAAAAAAAAACAAGATATTCACGAACATTCAACTAGAAACGCATTAGAATTCCATACAAAACAATATACTATCAAGTTATGTCAAGAAAATTCAAACTAGATAAATATTAAACTCTTTAATAAAATTCCTAAATCCATTAAAAATATAATAGAAATAACATCATTTCAAAAACACTTGAAAGATTTCTTGACTAAAAAAGCATATTATACAGTAGAAGAATATCTTGACGATTACGGTATTCAGAATGATTGAATGATAGGCTACAGGAAGTGAACTGTATCTTTCTGAATTGTATCCTACAAAATTGTAAAAAATGGCTAATCCTACAAATCATTATTATGGCTATTATAAATATTAAATAGCGTGATGTTGGCATTAGTTTGTATTATTATCATTATTAACTTTGATTATATAAATTTTATCAGCATGTATTTATCAATATTAATATTTCACTAAAACAGTATTGAAATATTCCAATATGTTTATCTAGTATATGCACAACATCACAAGGTGCATAATATACATGTCAGTATATTATACCAACTTGTTATGATTATTATAATTTATCTTGTATTATATTATTAACTTATTTTTAAATGAGTTATATATGGTAAAAAACATTTCCATACACCCTTAATGGTATATGTCCTAAAGGGTTTGTGTTCATACCTTGTCATTTGTGCTCACACTGTGTCATATGTAATGTACAATTTATGGAAATAAAACTTGACTAAACACGTATAGATGGTATAGAAAGCAAAAAAATATCGACCAAAAGAGGACCTTCGTCTTTTCACTGAAATTGCTATGCTGCTGGAAGCGTAGGTTTGTTGAATGGTTTGCACGGTAGCAAACCTAGACCCGATCATGCACGATCAGTGAGTGACAGCAGAGCGTTGTCACATGCCTGCTGTCACGTGTGAGAAGCAGACCTTATATTTTGCCCAATCTTTATTATCAGTCTTTCTCAAAAATCTACAAATATGTGGCCAATTGGCATGAAT
This sequence comes from Brachyptera risi, assembly GCA_964007535.1. NCBI lineage: Eukaryota > Metazoa > Arthropoda > Insecta > Plecoptera > Taeniopterygidae > Brachyptera > Brachyptera risi. The sequence goes on from OZ023326.1 coordinate 54,748,239, forward strand.
AGCAGAAATATGCATACAAAATTCCGTTTTTGATACGTCACCGAGTTCTCACATCGCTAATTAGAAAAATCAAATCTGTCTACCCTGATTAAAACTGCACCCTTTGCCACTGATGTTACCATACACACAACTACGTTCTCTCCTCAGAGTAATTGAATCGACTAACTAATAATGACGTAAATCATCACGTCCGGGGTAGAATTCAGTCAATTCCGTATTGCGATTCAATTGGCGCTCGGCCGTCCCGAGTGTTTTCTCACGCTGAAACCTCGTCTTGTCTCATTGCTCGTCAAGGTCAGACAATGACGGACCACACACAGCAGAAGATTGTTGCGCAGTAGGAATTAGGCCTACGCGTCAAATAAAAATGATCGAATTTGGGAAAATCATGCTTCTACATGATGAAACATTTATTAAACGTGTTTTTAGTGGAATAACTCGCAGTTTTAAGTTGAGTTCGTTGTCATGAGCGTGCGGGTCCAGTATGCTCAGTAAAAATGAGCAGAACACGTATTTTTCACCGATTATAGGCCAAGATTCCCATATAAGCCTAGTGTGAATTTTAGGCTTGAAATTTCGAGAAAAAACCTCGGCTTATATCCCGGACAATTTTCAATATTTTAGTTTTCTTTTTTCTCTTGGATTTCTCCTAGACTGGAAACACTATTTGCATCTAAGATTACGTTTTTATCATCTACGATGCGCATAGTTTGTAGACTTTTTCCAAACCAAACTCCTCTGCCTCGCATGTATAATGTCATCTCATGTGTCATAATTTAGATATTTTAGAAAAAGCAATAATACACTTCGGGAGTCAATTAATCACTTCACACTTGTCGAAAGTCAGAACCACACTTCACGTCAAAATGACTAGATAAGGACTAGACGCATGTGGAGCGGGACAAGAATCAACTCGAGACAACCAACCGTTCGAAAATCTCGAAACGATGGGCGTCAATGGAAGCGAGCGCGTTACTCGTGACGCCTTGCGCTACTCTTTCACTGTTGTTTTACCGTTGTACGCTTTCGATCTTTGAAAACTTTTCGATATCAAAAAGTATAAATCGAATCGAAAATCAATCGAAATCGAACGGCAACCCTAATATAAAGTAACATGCTCCCAATGGAACAAAACAGGAACTCACGATTTTTTTAACATCTCTATACAGTGGTTCGAGGGACAATATGGATGAGATGAAAAAATAAGTCACGAAGGTAGTGAATGTACTACAGGGAAATTTTCTGAAGAGTTTCTACCCTGAAAAAATGTCCAAGCTGGAAATGTTGCAAATAATAAATATATATTGGGTTTTATTAGCACGTCAACAGCGTAGGTTATTTGTAACAAGAAGGATAATCAACATTGGTGTTATCTAAAAAAATATATTAGTTCTTGGAATTAAGTTCTCTGTCTGAATATCTAAACAGAATGTCATAGTTATGTATCATTATTTCAGAAATCCCTCTTGAAATTCTATCTGAATTTTTTTTAATACCTGTAATTCAATTTCAATTCTCCGGAACGCCTAGGGCGACCCTAATGAAACTTTCCGATGATTTTGAGACCATGACCATAGACTAAAGAACACAAAGATATTTCTTCTTTATGGAGAAGAAAATATCAGATTTCTTTCACCACAAGCCAAAGTTCTTGATCTTATCACTACTCATTCTATGAGCCCTACTAGCACTCAAAATAGAGAATTTGTCAAGAGACCAGAAAGCCATCATTCAGTGGCGGACTGTTGAAGAGTGCACTTCTATGTCAATTTTGGTGCTGAGCGACAACTTTGATTTCTTGTCATTCAGCCCCTCTGACTCCATGTCGACCAATAATGAAGCTGGAAACCTCTTCATACAAGTACGTACAGCTACATGCATGCCAGAATTTCCATAACCCAGTTGGTTCTTATACGTTTGTATATTTCGAGCTCAGAGTAGGATGCAACCGTTTGACTGTCATCAATTGATATGAACGATTGTATGTCAACCGTCAATACACAGTAAAATACATGTCATTAAAAACTCAACCGACCCAGCCATCGCGGACCAAGCGGCAAACATCAAGAGAACATAGATGCTCTCATTTGGAGAATTGTAACGATAATTTGCAATTGGCAAATTTAACCATCACCGAGACGCGTGGCCGAGTGGTAACACACTGAACCATCATTCGGGAGACCGGGGTTCGATTCCTGCTATGGTGGACCATTCTGACAGGGGTTTTTCGTGGTTTCTGTCGTTCAGGTTGATACTGGGATGGTTCCTTAACAACAGGCCACGACCGACTCCTCCCACCATCCAAAAGCACGTAATACAAAAAATAACCTTCCTTCACATCATCTCATTCATCATCCACCGACGCCAATCGGCTAATAGAATTTCATATTTTGGGCATACCCTCTACACCTAAAACTTGAAGAACTTATGCACAAAATGTGTGGTAGAAGTGCTTGAGAAACCACGCACTCATTTTCAAGGTCGTTTTCATGGCCTGGAACTTACAGTTTCTCTAGGCCTATGCCGTCGTGGAAAAGTAATGAAATCTACACAATTATCATTGATATTGAAAGGCCTACAAATATGTATTCTTTGATGAAGTTAGATCATTTACCGTATGAATAGTCTGTTAAGTTTACATTTTAGCATATTTGAGGGTTTGAAATACAATTTTGTAAAAAAAAAAGGGGGAGGTGAAAGGTGGCAGTATAGTTATGATTGTTCTAGGCCTATTCGATTCGACTTACATTTTTAATCAAGTGTCAAGGACCGTAATTACTTTGAATTACCGGTAGTGTGATATCAAGTTGTTGTTTAAAATGATAGTTGGGTCCAGTAGAACTCTATTCATCGTGTTTTGAGACAAGAAAAATTGGCACACAGTGTGTGGTAGCAGCATTCAGCCTTTCTATTTGCTGATAAATTGAATGAAGCCATCCCACACAACAATCTTTGGGTGTGTGGTATCAGTTATCACATTATCTGTGTACTGCTACCACACATGTGTGGTAGCAGTAAAAATTCTCTAGTGAAATTCTCTAGAGAATTTTCTCTATGTGAGCTTGTTATCTTTATTGAAAAAATTGTTGAAAATAAATAAAAAATTGTAAAGTGTGCAAGATGAGATTAAATGATTTTAGAATGAATGAATGAATGAATGTCACTTATGATCTAATTGCAATTGAAAAAAACATTAAATAATCATTAATTTGTTTCAATGGTGTGCTAGGTGAATATATTTGTTTGTGCAATATTTCTTATATATTTTTATATTTCGTGTATATATTTCTTTTTAATTTTCGATAAAATAATAATTGTTATCAAACTAAGATAATTGCGGTATTTATGCTTTTTCATTGTTGTATTTGGTGTTTTCTGTCAAGCAGCTAGTTGTATCAACTAATAAGTGAATTCAGCAATAATGAGTGAACTAGGGTATTTGGTCACCACCCTTGTTATTTTCTTACCATAAATATTGATAAACCAATTGATATCTATTATCAGTTGGTACAACCGGAAATTATAGTTTGTATAAAGATTTAAAATAAAAGTTCTGCAGATAACACTCGGCATACACATTATTCAGGCATCAGCCAAGATGATTTGATGATGTATATGCCAAGTATTTCCAATAAAAAGTATATTGCTTGGATTTTCATTTTTAATTCGTATCTACGCCTTAATAAACCTTATTATATATACTTCTGTGCTTTCTTATGCTGTGTTTAACAGTAGTGTTTGACTGTAATTATTATCATTATGTCTGTTGCAGGCAGTGTTGAATTCAGGTATGATTTAGGTAGGATGCCATTTGCCCCCCCCCCCCCCCCCCCCGGGATAAAAACATTAAGCACTGGATACATAGTGTATTCTTTCAGAAACTTGTATTTCGGTTTTCCCTTGCCCCCCCGGGAAACACAAAAGCCGGCCCGCAACAAAATCTCTGAATTCAACACTGGTTGCAGGCCTATTGTTTAATCTGTTCTGTTCTGTATTGTATATTGTTAATTATTATCATCCTCTGAGTGTATTAAAATAATGTAATTGTATGTAAAAAAAAAAAAAAAAAAAATAGCATATCCTGCTAATACAGTAATAAAGAATCTATCTATCTTCAGAATATAAAGATCTAAATTCTTGGACAATGATTTTAATTTATTTCTTTAATGGTCATTAAACTTCAATTGTGTCCTTGAACCACCACAGGGAAAACCACTGAGTATTGTGTATAGGCTCATTGTCACATAACATGAAAAAGCTACATAAAGGAATACTCGAGGTCAGAGAGAGAGATAATAACTTGTGTGTATAGGAAAATAGTCCGAGGCAGAATATATGAATTGGGTGAAAGGGAAATGAAGAACAGCAGCTCACCGAGATTTATGAGTAGTAAAACACCTACTCATAGTGGAGAGCCCATAGATAGAACATAGAGATGAAAAGTACACACGAGATTCTGACGTTTCGGCTATTGCCTTGGTCTCAATAGAGTGGAGAGCCTCTGTACTCTACTGTGACCAAGGCAATAGCCGAAACATCAGAATCTCGTGTGCACTTTTCATCTCTGTGTTCTATTTACGGGCTTTCCACTATGAGTTGGCCTTTCTCTACTCGGTAATCTGCTGTTTTTTCTTTCCCTTTCACCCAATTCATATATAGAGAGATAAAATGTTATTCATTATAACCGACCAACATCTCCCTATAGGGGCAGGCCTCAAGTTTTTTCAGCCTTCCTTTCACACTCCTACAAAATTTTAGCCAAATGAAAAATCATGATTCATGATTTCAATTACTTCAAATTTGATTCAGCCCATGATTTTATTCATTGTTTTGTACATTGAATTGGTTATGTGGGAGTGACGTGGGGAAAATGAAAGAGAAAGACGGTTCCAGGAACAGTGCGTCATCGTTTCACTGTGATTATGTCTTGAAAGAGTTGAAGGCTCAATTGATGTCCATCATTAGTTGACCTTAGAGCAGAAAATCGCCTTTCATTGCATAATTCCTTTGAAAAACACAGCACAATCCCTCACTTTCCCCATCTCTACTTGGTAATTGTATAAATGGGCATAGTTATCACTTTGCAAAATGTACATTGAGAAATAATGAATTGGGTAAGAAGGGTAAGAAAGAACAGCCACCGGGACAGTAGCTGAGTGGTTAGCTCACTTGCTTCGTGTGATCCGGGAGGTGAAGGGACATATCAGACCCGGTTCGATCCCCGCCACCGTCCATCTTTACAGGGGTTTTTCGTGGTTTCCCTCTGTAGTCTAGGCTAATGCCGGGATGGTTCCCACAATATAGGCCACGACCGCTTCCTTCGCACTATCCTTCCCACTACCCATAAAAACCTTCATCTCATCATCCCATCATCTCATTAATCATTCATCCGACGCCAATAGATCTTGGTAATCATTACAGTGCATCGTTAAAACCCAATATGAAAAAAAAGAACAGCCTATTCTTACCAAGGTTTATTAGACGAGCTTTAGCGAGGATTCAATCTGACAAACTGAAATTTTTTTTTCAAATGTTTTTTTGTCGGTTCTCCACATATCAAACGGCTACAGCTATCAACTTCAAACTTCTTTTCATTATGGTTCCTTATCTAACTTAGATCTGTGTAGTTTTGTGGCATTATCAGGTGGTAACTTCTATTTTTTATGAATTTTAGAAATTTCAGAAATACCCATTAGAATAACACAGCAGAAAAAAAGGAAATATTTTTATTTTCTAAAAAAATGAAATTTTGCATGAAGTTGAATCAACATTTTGATACACATTTCTGGAAATTTTCAGCTTGATCAAGTCAGCCATTTTGAATAAAAAACATAGAATGTGCTAAATTGGTACCACTCTTAAGCAGTTTTTAATGTTTTACCCATTTATAACTTAAATGTCACCCAATTAAGAATGTAGCAAAAGTTTGGCAATCAACATATCCGCTCGTCTAACAACGCATATATGGCGTTTTCCTAGTAATTAGAAATACTCGTAGAAGAGAGCCCGTTGATAGAACACAGATGATGTACATACACACGGGATTATGATGTTTTGGCTAGTGTATTGGTCACTGTGGATTGGGGGATCAAGTAAATATGAGGAGACATTTTGTAAACAATTAAAATATTTTTATTTGTTCTTTAAAGCAATAATATTATGATCACATTCAAATATTCTGTATGATACATGTAAATAATCAACGATACAAGCTATTTACACCAGTCAGCTTGTCACTCAAAACAGTCACACATCTAAACTTGTAACAAGACAAACACGTCAATATTTCATTAAGTGGTGTTGTCTCTACTAAATATACGCAACAAACATGCTCTTCCATCCGTGATATATATGTATACTATATATAGTCAATATATATTATGTCCAAGTGCTGGAAAAATGGTTTCAAAATTATAGCAAATTCAGGTATTAGTTCCTGAATCAAGGTTTCCATTTCCACGGAGAAGCACATTTTCCTTTTTACAGTTTAGTCATAAATTGATAGCATACCAAACTAAACATGATAGGGCCTACTATCATGACTGGGTCTTATGAAGCTTCCAATCTTTCTGCCCGACACATTTAGAAGTACATAATTTTATAAAAACTGGGTATGAACATTTTTCGAAAATAATGTTTCCTCAAAGACATCAAGTGATGTTAAGCATCTTAATAACTTACAATACGTAGAATAGGCGCAACAACGTTATTGACTTTTATATTAATTTTAGTACAGTATGCACTTCTTCATTTTGTTTGCCAAATATACCGTGAAATACCGTGAATGTGGGAGGCTGGTACTGGATTTCCATTTGAAGACAACATATTGAATTCTAAATAACAAAAATTCTCAATGAGCACTAGAAAAAGAAAAAAATTAAGAAAATATTAAACTGAAACTTTTCTTTAATTTATATAGAATGTGGTGTGTACACTATTCAAGTGTTGAAATGCTTGGCAGACATGCAACATGAACATACCGGTATTTCTTCTTCTTTCTAGTTTTTGTTTCTACTAAACAATATTTCATAATGGGCCCAACTATAAGGTTAAATAATATTGCTGATCAACTGATAATTCTTGGCTTAAAATACTCGAAAGAATTATAAACTGAAACATAATAATAATTATTGTTTTTCACTAACTACCGTAATTAAACATAAATGGGATACTTGATGAAAACAGAAATAAATGATGATATACCTGTATAGAACTCTACAGTACATTGAAATGTCTATGGCAATGAACATGATGCATGAGTCCTGTAAAATGCATTACGGTTACAAAGAAAAATGAAAAATGATTACATATGTATATCAAAAACTCAGAGAAAAGTGTATTATAGGCCAATATCATATTTTTACAATCAATCATTTATAAATAATTAAGTATTAATTATAGCCATAAATAAATACAGACAATACAAAAAATAATGTTTTCATTATAGTAAAGTTTGACTTGTAGAAAACAAAGATAACATCACAGTGTAGGCCAATATTTTTAATTTCATCATACTAGTGTATTAGGGATCAACAACCATCATTTTTGTGTAAGGTAATATAATATATCCAGAAGATTTGCCAGTCTCAAGTCACTGTTATACATTTTAGCCAGTTAAAAAGAAATCAACAAAAAACCAACTGCTTTGTTACCGGGTCTTGGAAAAAAATATACATTTCAATCTTTATACAAAATGACGACAGTTCAATACCCTATCATGGTAATTCGACCATTCATAAACATTCTTCCAAGACGCAATTCCACGAATAGGACGTAATTACAATGACAGTGGGCTCCCAACAAATAGCATCAAAGCAGCTAGCACGTAAAGCAATGTTCATTTAATTTAATGTTCCCGGCAATGTACTTTCTATCAACGGGCTCTCCACTATGAGTAGGCCTTTCTCTACTCATAAATTTTGGTAAGCTGCTGTTCTCTCTCCCTTTCACCCAATTAATTTATTTATATATAGCATAGTATAATGTACTATGGATATATAATAAAAAATTACACGCATGCCCAAATTGTACTTATTCAGTTCGGGCATCGGCCGCGCGACGAGAAGTTCTATGTCAACGAAGATGAAAACGAATCTCAACCATCATTAAAATGACTTGAACAGTTTACAACTTTAAAAATAAGAATTTAGAAGTTAGAACTAGGTTTAGAACTTCAGATCAATAGAAGACACTTTCATTTCACTAGTCACTACTCTTGAAACATGAAAATTAAATGTATGCAGGCCTAATATTGAATACATTATAAATTTTATGAGTTAGTTCAATTTTGAAATATAAAATGGGATTGGATTTAGTAGAAGGCCTAGATAATGGATCAACTCTTTGAATGATATTTTTTGCCAAATGTTGCCATATTGATGACCAAATTCAAGCAGCTGCAACTAAAAAAAAAAGATATTATAGGCCCCTACTACAGTAGACCTATTAAGATAGTTTTGCATTTTGAAAATATCAATAATACATGTGTAGAAAACTTCAACTTTGCTCCCACTTGGATGAGATTTTATAAGGAGAAAGAAACCATCAACTGCAGAAATACATATAATCGTTGTTTTATATTCAAGTCTGCGAAAAGTTTTCCAAGACAAGCTCGACAAAATACTCTGCATCAAAGTCCACACTCTGCGAAACAAAGCCATAAAACGTCTAACAAATCATTCAGTGAATTATAATAAATTATAAAAGCAAATGTTAAAATAATTCTCAACAGTAACTTTATCTCTCAAAGGATTATAAAAACAATTTCATATTGTTGTTGGTTCCTACAGATCTGGAGTCTATTACAGGCAAGATGTTTTTACTTCGTGATCAACCGAGCATCAATCGAGATATTATTACTCGTAATTGCAGTACCATGATGGCTGGAATTCCATCACTTTTTTTTGTCAACTTCGAAGTCAAAAATATATTAGTAGAACTGATTTTTGTTACCAAATCTTGAACATTCACTCGCACACTTTGGATACCATTTTTTCCATCTCCATGTCTATATCAGCGTCGTGGTCAATCGCATCTTGAGTAGGTGTCGCCGTTGTGAAAGTGTCTCCAAGGAGGGACGTGAAACCATCCAAAGTCTGACTAGTGGGCGTATCGGGCGTATTGGCAGTTGATGGAACATTGGGAGAAACATCGAACGTTGGGTCAACCAGGTCGGACAAACCTTCGGGAGTCTTTAGTTTAGCCAGCTCTTCACGCAGTTGCCGGAAATGGCGCTGAAATAAGATTTATAATTGTAGAACAGAACTAAAAAGTACACTTCACATAATGGTTCCAGGTGGTAGTTGCGGTCAAATGATGGACATTTGATGGGAAATGATGGATACACAAAAATCCACGTCCAAGCTTAGAACTTGGTCAGCTCAGCCATAATGCATGGATACCACATTACAGTCAGAGACACATAACAAATATTAAATACAGTAAAACCTCTATCTATCGTTTTTCAAGGGACCAGGCAGATAAAACCATCCATGCAGGAAAATGATCCATCCAGGAAAATTCAACATTGGTTATATAGGAGTGGGGTGAGAAAAAGTGTATGATACAAGCAAAAAAACGATGGATCCGGGAACGATGCATAGATGTTTCACTGTATAGTTATTTATTAAATATTAAATACGTAACAAATATTTAAATACGGCTTCTCAATCACAGCTGGTGAATGTCCATGCTAAGGCAACAGAAAGCCTGGGTGAGTTTCAAATGCCTTCCTAGATAGTTTCATGTAATATTATCATTTTACTTGAAATTAGGCCGTATTATCACGTACAAGATGCATTGAGGGTTGTGTTGGTTTGCCGGTTGGGGATGGTGTCCTCACTTCCTATCCCTCCCATGTTGAAAATATGTTCCAATTTACGGGCCACATTTTAAGATCTATCGATTGTGTTATCGAAGGAACTAACTTTACGATTACGTCAGCTCAGCTAATAACAGCTGTCAGCAAGTTCGTCAGCCCATCAGCTGTTTCTACAAAACAACACTAGATAGAGCAGCGATCAATAGTTCTCAGAAAAGTACTCAAGAAATGGAACGTGTTTTCGAATTAGAGAAGTCACCATCTCCAACAGACAAACCAATGAGACCCTCAATGCATCTTGATCTCGTGCAAGAGACTAAGCTGGGTCAACTCTTGAAAAACCTTTTTTATTTTCAATAATACCAGTATATTTCACTGGGTTAAAAAATTGAAATATGGTACTTGTATAGAAACAAGCAAAAGGTTATAGAGGCTCAGTTATAAACACTTATAAATTCTTGGTAAAAAAAATGTACGCATATCTTGTTCTATAATAAAGGCCCTATTTGTGACTTGCAGTTCAAGAAAAGTCAAATCAAGAAATGACTTGATTAAGGTAGGCACTTTTTTTTTCACTAAGCATCACAAATAATTCAGCATTATTTGTGTGATGAAATGATTGTGTGGTCAGTAACTATCAGAAATTAGCATTGCTAGCTAGTACCTACTCACATCATGTGTAGAAACAAAATATAAAGTAATAATGGTGAATCAAACTGAAAAAACACTCGTTAATTGAGTCCAGCTATAATGGACATATAATAACTACCAGCTTACCTTGAGTGCCATGGAGTTGAGCGAAATGGCACGCCCTGTTCTCCTGTCTCCGCATTGGCCCTCCATGTCGGCAATCCAGCCTTCTACTTGAGCAACAATCTCCTTGCGTTTCATCCAGAAGTGAGTGTGAATCATCTTGTAACACAAAAAATATGTAAAGGATCATTTCATACTTCAGTATCAGTCATCGAGCATGGGTGCTTTTACAATCAGACAGTCAATAGATATTACTCAGGACACTCCACTCTCACGGAAGAACAGCACTAAATTCTCCCTACACAAAACCAGTACCCTCGTCTATGTTTGAAATTAGTACCGGTTCCAACCACTGTAGCTGCTGGTTGCGGGATTACCGGTAGTATCACAATCCAGTATGGTAGTACAGTGAAATCTCGATCTATTGTTCCCGCATCTATTGTTTGTTTTGTGTGGTTCCAACCAAACCACCATATGAACAATGTTAAATTTTCCAATCATCGTTTTCCCGCTTCTATCGCTTGTTATTTTCGGTCCCTCGCCACTTGAAACCTTGAACGATTGTTTTGAAACGGAGAAAAGATAACAAGATACAAGACTTATCACCATAGCACACTTCCAGGCGAGCATTCTTGTTATTCAGTGTAACATGAGACTTTAAAATCCACTCTGAACTCCTGTGCATTAACACTGATGGCCGGCAGTCTTGAATAGCAATCAGTGACCCTGCCTTAAAAACAGCAGCCACGTGGCTTACACAGGGAGAGAGACGGAGAGAGGAAAGGTTGTACCGAAAGCGCAACCAAATCGCGCAGCAGCGCATTGACGACTGTCCGGTTATCAAATCTGACGACGGTTGGGAGTTTGCCGTATGCTTCAACATTGGACGACCGGCAGGGTTTCACGGGAAATGATTTTATTGCAAAATGTGACGTTTTTTCTCACTTACCTTTATAAGACTCTTGTCACTTTTTGATGACTTGAAAATGGGGTATGCATGTAAATACGGTACAGTAGAACGTCGTTTATACGACTTTCAGGGGACTGAGGGAAAAAATCGTATAAATGGATAAACGTATAAATGATTTATTAATGAATCTGGGTTCAAACATTTACCCACTGCCTAATCAATGTTTTTTTTTTGGTCTTTATTTTCTTGTGTATGATGTTTTTGGTCTGGTCTGTAAGTAAAGACGCGTCACAGCTCTCCCCTCCGCCCCCTCACCAACCCTTGCACCACTACAGCATGCCATTATATTATGTCCTTGACAGCTCTCAGATGACATGTGCTTCGTGAGAGACAGATGCAGACATTTACCAATGCTCGTGGCAACCAATTAACACTGTCCAGACGACTCCTAGTATGGCATTTACTTCAAATGTTTGACATGACATTGACAGAATTACATTTTTTTTGTTTTTCTGTCCTTGTTAGAAAGGGAATATTATTGAAATGACATTTGACTTCAAACAATGGAAAGGGATCATCATTGCCTATTTAAAATACTTCGATTTTGAAATCACTTTTTGTTGACATGAAAGAAATGCACTCCTGCACACGCCTTGCATAGCCCCTCCCCCCCCCTCTCCCCCTAACCACCTCCCACACATTATCAGCTGTCACTGGCTGGGCAAATGTGCCAGTGTGATTGCAACATTCTTGGCAGTGTGCTTCCAAACCTTGAGGTTGGAGGTCCTGTTGCTCTAAAGAGTGATGATTGGTTTAGGAAAATGATGCGTCTCTTCATGAATATTAAGTGATTTAGGACTAGACAATATCTATGAATATTTTTTGGGGTGGGAAAAACCTGGGTAGGAGTGAAGAAATCATGATGAGGTGGTATTTTTACTAGGAAAAACAGGTGTGCTTACGCATGTGTTGTTTACGTTTTGGGGTTTTTACGACTTTATGATGAACACCTGACTGGAATTATTGAAAATGTTGGAAGGAGACAAGAAATTCAGTTGTATATACGAAAAGTCGTGAATAAATGAGTTGTATGATAGAAGAAATATAACATGTAGTCTTATGGAGAATAGTTGGGACCACCTGGAAAAGTCGTATAAATGTAAAAATCGTATAAATGAGAATCGTATAACTGACGTTCTACTGTATTCATATGGTGTTTTCTTATTTTATATTCAGCAGTGATCAGGGGTTATTCCCTCGTTCATCAGTCAGGACATTGAGTAAATAAAGAGTAAATCATAAATAAAGGTAGGAAAGAAAGTTGACACTTCAGCATTTTTAATGACTTGAAGACAAAATTATAAGTGATTGAAGTATTGATTACTAGGGGTGTGCGAGGTTGAAAATTTTAATTCGAGTTGAGTTCGAGTTTGAGAGAAAATCGCGAGTTTCGAGTTCTAGAAAAAAAAACGCCATCATTCACAGACGCCAATAGATCATAGTCATCAGTACGGAGCGTTGTTAAACCCAATACAAATAAATAAATAACTAGATTCATTCTACCTATGACAAATGAATTTTATTAGGCTATACACATTTTAAATTCCACTCCACATTGACATGTGATCATTTATTAATTATTGGGCTACTACTCATCAATCTGTCGCAATCTCATTACCAACAATATATCAATCGAGTTTGTATGTAATAACTAGGGATGTCGGCGGGTACCCGGGCGGGTCCAATTTCAAGTGAAACCCGGGTTCAAACAATTACCCGATGGGTGGTCAATGTTTTTTTCTGGTCTTTATTTTCCTGTGTATGATGTTTTTGGTTCGGTCTGTATGTGTATGCGGCGCATATGACTCATGCGCATTCATCTCTCCCCCCAACGACCCACCCAGCCATAATTACAGCAGCCATGTGTCCTTGACAGCTAGCTCAGTTGAAAAGAGTTCTCTGTAAGACACACACCTCACACAATGCTCATAGCAACCAAATGATACTATCCAGGTAACTGGCTGGTGTGACCACCATAGAGACATTCTCCATGGTGTGACATTACTTTAAATGTTTTTTGACATTTGTTTGTTTCCCTGTCATTGTTAGAAAGGGAACATTATTAAAATGACATTTGACTCCAAACAATGAAAAGCAATCATCATTGCCTTTTTAAAATACTCTGATTTTGGAATTACTTTTCGCTGGCCATAAAAGAAATGCACTCTTGTACGTCTTGCGTACCCCCCCCCCTCCTCTTCCGCCCATTATTAGCTGATACTGGAGGACCAATGAGCCACTGTAATACTGTGATTGCACCATTCTTGACAGTCTTCAGTGTGCTTCCAAGCTTTGAGGTTAGAGGTCCTGTTGCTCTAGAGAGTGATGATTGGATTAAGGAAAATGACGCGTCTTACTATGAATATAGGCCTAGGTGATTTAGGGTCTACGCGATTCATTTTCTCTTTTCGGGAGAAAAACCTGGACAGGAGTCGGGGAATGAATATGGGTATGCGGGTAGGAAAATTCCTAACCGCCGACATCCCTAGTAATAACTGTCAACAAAACGAGCTATTTCATTGCTCAAGTATAGGCAGATAAGCACGACAAATTTTCAACACTTCCCAAGTTAGTATGTTCTGCCAAATAAAAAAAATAAAAAACGTGTTTTTGACCAAGGTTAGGCAGTTATTTTCATATCAGTACCGGTAGCGACTTCTGAACCCCAAAATTAGGAAAAAAATTACGTTAAAAAAAAACTCGAAATTTTCGAGTTCAGCTGAATTTGAACTCAAAAATTCGAGTGCTCGCACACCCCTATTATTTACAATAAGAAGAATAATGTTGAAATTAATTTTTTTTCAGTGTTTCTTAATGTTTTTAATGATTTCCCGCTTTGATCGTTTTCCCGCATTCATCGTTTCTTCCCCCCGGTCTCTTCAAAAACGATAGATCGAGGTTTCACTGTACTTTGCTTGTATTTTCAACTGCGTTTTTTTTTCAGATTTCTTGCCAAGACTGTACGCGTTCATGGTGGAGGTATTTCCCTTCCAGCAATATGCATTTTACACTATAGGTGTACTATGTACTATAATACACTATTCTTAACAAGAATATCGTACCAAGGTGAAAACTGATGCAGTAGAAAAGTGATACAATAATCTCTTGTTAATCCAAACTCGGTTAGTCAGAAATGTAATATATTTCGAACTTCAAGTCGGTCCCCGGCTGAAGGTATAGGCATTCCAATGTTAATTAATAATTTGATATGGTTAATTTTAATTCCAGCTAAACCGTAATTCAAACTAATATTTTGACCCTTCAACTGTTTCCACATTGTTTTTGGATTGGATAATTTGAAATAGTCTGAGTGAATTCCTTGAATTAATCATTATTTTACCAATTTCCATCCTTTCTATCTGACGTGTGAGAATTGCTTTTCGCTGCTTTGTGTGTGTCATCCGAGTGTGCTTTGATCTTGACTAGCACGAGACTGGGCTCGGAATACTCGTTTGTCAGACTAGGGACAGCAGAGCGCCAATGGAAGTGGATCATACGACGACTGTGCGTTGTCGAAACTAGCTGAGTACACTCAATCAGCGAGGCACCTCACAACAATTTCTCACACGTAGTTTTGGTCGGTGGCATAGCTTTCTCTAGTGCGCAATACAAAATTGCTTCAATTCTAACTGGGAAGTGCGATAATTTTTGTGGAAAAGGAGTTTTTTGGTTAATCCGAATATTTATAAGCCAAAATCCTTTTTTTGGGTCTCTTGCATTTTGGATCAACGAGGGTTTACAGTCCAGTCAAAAACTGAGGTCAGGACAGGTTGATCAGGATGGGTTGGTTTGGTTGGGGGTTTGTTTGGTTGGGGAGAGTAACAACCACGTCTGTGTTAGACTGCATCAGTTTTCACTTTGATACAATATTTTCGTTATGAATAGTACAACGTATATCACTGGAGGGGAATTATCCCCAACATACACGTTATCAGTGTTAGCAGCAAATCTGAAAAGATACATTTGAAAACTGACGCAGTTGACTGTTAACTTGTCCATGACCCTGAAAAATTTGCAATAAAGTTTCAACTTCGGAAATACAATATCTTTCAAAATATTCGAGAAGAAATTGAGAAATAATTAATCAATAGTTTAATTTAGTTTAATAGTTTAGGGTACTAGTTTAGTTCAATCACTTTGCTTGTGTTATTTCAGTATTGTATACCAAAATATATAACCCAAGGTGTAAGAAAGTGAAGTTTGCATATATACTTGTCAAAATCTATAACCCACCCAATGTCTCTTGGCAAGAAATTATGTACCGCAACAAATATGGTACAATAATAATTGTCAATAAATATTAAATGCATAACAAGAGCACAACAAGAAATCATCCAAATGTCCACTCGACACTGATACAGTGAACTCTCGTTAATTCAAGCCAAGATAATTCAAATTTTGCTATGATTTGAACAATAGTTCTGGTATCAACAGAGTTTTGACCTGTAAACTCGATGTTATATTTCGAGAATTCAAAATGGGTATTTTGACTTTTTAGGCACATGAAAAATTTGAATTGAAAAGGATTCAATGTGCCATTTACTGAATGCCTCACCTCTTTGAAGCACGGACAGGGATTGCGAACCTGTTCTAGCATTCCCCACTTGACGGTTGCCTGACAGATGTTAGAGTTGTACTCCCGTGAGCTTTGATTGCCCGAGGGCGTACCGCGTGACCGTTCGTAGCCGGGCTCGTTGAAGTACGGCTCCGGCACCAGGATGAGCGACTGAATGGAGACAAGAACCTGCCAAACACGAATTACAGTGTTTTGAAAGAACAATCTTCCAGTGTAATAGTAACACTTATTTTTCGTTAAATACGATAGATCATTGTACTCATTATGTACTGTACCACATATAACTACTCTTATACCAACTAATATCTCTATTATCTCAAACTGTGGTCACAAGTGGCAACAATTTTTACGGCAGTATGCGTTTTAATGAACTTGACTCACTAAATCTAGCGTGATTAGATAACGATGAGAACCTCGATATCATTCATCACGCCACTGTATCTTCATTTTCCAGAAGTCTTATATCTCCAACAGTAGGCCTACTATTCCTTTAGGCAATAATAAATTAATAATAATCTATTTTATTTCATGAGAAGCATTTACAGTGAAACCTTTATCCATCGTTTTTCAAGGGACCAGGAAAATAAAACCATCCATGCTGGAAAACAATCCATCCAGGAAAATTCAACATTGATTATATGGGAGTGGGGCTGGGAAAAATGAATGGTGCAAGCAGGAAAACGATAGATCTGGGAACGATGCATAGAGGTTTCACTGTATATACAATTTCACTTGTACATAAACATAGTAGTTGAGAGTCCACGGGAGTTGATTTATCGAAATATCAGTTTCTTGGTGATAACTTTTGAACGGTATGAGAAATCAAAATTCTAATATGGGAGAGACACAGATAATTTTTTTTTTATATTGGGTTTTAACGACGACGCACTGTAATGATGACCAAGATCTTTTGGCGTCGGATGAATGATTAATGAGATGATGGGATGGTGAGATGAAGGTTTTATGGGTAATGGGAAGGATAGTGGGAAGGAAGCGGTCGTGGCCTATATAGTGGGAACCATCCCGGCATTAGCCTAGACTACAGAGGGAAACCACGAAAAACCCCTGTAAAGATGGACGGTAGCGGGGATCGAACCGGGTCCGACATGCCCACTACCTCCCGGGTCACATGGAGCAAGTGCGCTAACCACTCAGCTACCTGGGCCGGTCACAGATAATTATAATAGCTTCATGATGATATAAGTTATGACTATTTAAGACACGTTGCATAACTGTGAAGCGTCGACAGCTAGAAAAAAAACACATTTTTTATCTGTCGACGCATGACAGTTATGCGACATTGCTTACCTAATCAAATTAATCTAGCGTTACAGTAAATTACAGCCCGACCCTACCATAATTCACCTGAGTACACTTTTTGACTGATTCCATATTTGATATTTCACTTCTTTGTTAACTGTTACTGTTACAAGTCTTTTGAGTGGTACAAACCTGTAGGAAGCTTGAAGTCTGGGCATTCCACTTCTCCTCAGGTCTGCCGTGCCACGTGTTAAGTACGCTTAGGCACACCTTGCCATCGTTGTAAAGATTAGGGTTGAATCGTATTGTGTGGTGGCCTGTCGTTTCGAGATTGATCATCATCGGTGCATTGGGGTATTCGGGTGGGAAGTAGACGTCAAACTCAAAACAGCCATTGGCATACGGCGTTTCGGCTGGACCCGTTATCAACACCTGGAGAACGAAGCAGACTTGGGTCAACAAAATGCAAAATCAACGTGGAGAGAGCGTATGCACTAGCAAAGTTACAAAAATTGTGCATCACATTTGAAACTTCAGTAGGCCTGTAGAAGTAAAAAAGTGAAAATACATTTCTATAGATTTATTATCATCTAAATTGGTTGTTTCGCACAGAACGGCAACAGTAGTAAAAAAAAGGTAGGCCTACACATCAAAAATCACAACAATATTTGCAAGATCAAAGCAACAAAAGTGTTTACACAGCTCAAAACAACACGGACTAAATTCGTACCAAAATGTTGCAACACATATTCTGAGACACTTTGCAAGTTGCTGTGATTGCAATACAAACTGCCAGCTCATTCTGCCCTGAAGCAGGCTTACCTAGAATACGGCCTGTCAATGTAAAGGTTATTGTGTACAAATACCCACACTGTAGGAAATATGATCACAAATGGATGTGGGTACCAGTACCCACTCAAGTGATATCACAGATGAAAGATATACTATCAAGGCACTTTATGCTTATGGTGAAACCCAACTTGAATTCCTCTGCACATCTCCTATGCAATCTTTTTTTTGTGCAGAAAGTCCTCATAGATAATATAGAATTAACCTTGTGTAGAAAAACACGCACTCAAGATCCAATTCGTTTTCACTTACCTTCATAATGTCTAATCTGTCCGTATCGCAACGCACAAACACCGAACTGCTATATGACAATGGTAACGAGGTTGACAAAGTCACAGTTTCTTGAGCTAATCGTTTCACCCTCGAAGGGTGACACCGTTCTCCAGCAGCCCGCATGTTGGACTCGAAGTGGTAGGACACGACAAACTGGTAGCCACCTTCGCTTGACTCGGTGATCATCTCAAATGAGTCAAACTGAAGCTGTTTCATTACCTCAAGGTAACGCTCCTCAAGCGAACGTCGCAGAGGAAACTCGATAGTCTGGTCAACAGTGTCACCATCTGCTTCATCTTCCAGCACAAGTCGGTCGGTGGCGAGCTAAGTAGATATGACAAAAATGAAATAGTGATCGAAGATTGAGATTGAGTATTTTTTCAAGATTTATAATCTTATCTCAAGAGAGTTTTTTTGGGCAAGACTAATTAAAAATGAAAATTGGGTATCATCTCTTCCTTTTTTTTTCATAATAACATATGAACGTATGAACAATAAAATTGGATAGAAAAGCAACTTTGTTGAAAAAAAATCAGCACTCCAAGTCATCAATTCAAAAGATGTGATTGGGAGAATAGAGGAAGCATGCTCAAAGATGAGTTTTTAGGTCACCCATAACTTCTTTTCAATGTTCTTTTTTTTACAACTCAACAATGAATGAATGGAATGGATTAAAGGCTTAAAGGCGACAGCGAGGTCATTTTGCGCTTATACATTTTATAATTGTGCATCTATTGTATCAATCTATTTCTGATGAACGAGTACTTAATCACAGTTAAAATATGTGGCAGGTGTAAATGGCCATGTACACATGAGTGAAATTCAAAGTACACACGAAACACTGGTTCAAAATGATTGGCCATGTTCAATAGTTTGGGAGGTCTAGATGTTTGTATAAAAAACGACATCTAGTCCTAATGTGCACGAGATTTAAAATATATAATTGCCAACAGAGAAACTACTACTCATTTACTAATTAGTAATTATCAACCAAGATATATGAGAATAATATAAGAGGTCTAACACATATTAGATGATACTAAGACAACCTAACTAAGTGATATCACAGAATATTCTCATCTTAATTTCTACTATCTAAGCTTAGTACAGTGAAACCTCTATCCATTGTTTTTCAAGGGACCAGGAAAATAAAACCATCCATTCAGGAAAACAATCCATCCAGGAAAATTTAACATTGATTATATGGAAGTGAGGCTGGAAAAAATGAATGGTACAAGCAGGAAAACGATGGATCCGGGAACGATGCATAGAGGTTTCACTGTACGTACTATGCATATATAAGTATGGTGTAAACTGTAAAGAGCCATACATACCTATATAACGCAAAATACAGGACAGCACAAAATAAATGACATGCCGACAAAATTGAAATGAATCCAATCCAACGACTAGATTGGTAGGCTATATTGCGCCGAATTAGAATTTAAAACCAATTTGAGACAAGATGTTTTCATTAAGAATGACATAGGTCTAATACTCCTTCTATTTTCAATCAAATCAATAATTGGACACATTAAAATAACAACATGTACAAATAAATAACATCCAAGTAACATATTGGACAGGAAGTACCCAATATATTGAGACAATGTTTTCATGAAAAAACGTCGTAATTCTCTTACTTGAGAGCCACAGGGTAAAAAATGAAAATGCTCATATTTAACAATGAACAATACAAATCCGTAATCTAGATTATTTGACTAAGACTAAAAATGGACGACTAGATCAGGTTGGACAGGTTGAACAGATAGGATTCCTTTAGAAATACCACCAGGCGATCAGCAGCCGCCTGGTCGTCACCAAGGATCAGTGACAGGTCCGCTGGTATACGCAGGCGCCGGCGCAGATACCGGAACCTGTCACAGTCGATCAGGAGGTGGCTCTACTCACAACTCACACTCAGGCAGCTCTACACGCCTGAGGAGGAATTCGTGAGTCAGAATTGAGTGTCCAATGCAAACACGTGACAGAACAACTTCTTCTTTTCTATTGTGTCTTGGAGAAGTGTCCGCACTGATATACGTAATTAATCTTCTTGTAAAATAGGCGGAAGTGATATTGTCATACACGACTTTGTATCAAACTCATTAGAGCTGTGCGAGCAGGCCTTTTATTAGTTCGAGCGAGCATAGAGGTTTTTGCTTGAATTTCGAGCAAATTTCGAGCGAGCACACACTTTAAAAATAGATGATCGAGCAGTTTTCTTCGAGCGAGCAAGTAAATTTGCTATAATTTTAAGTTAAAAATTCAAGAGATAAAATACGTTATTTTAGCTCACAAAACTTTTATCAAGAATAGTTCTGGACTAATTTTTTTAATTGAATGTTTTGCAAGCCATGTAGGACTATATATGTGTAGGCTAGGGATGACATCGATTAATCGAGAATTGATTAAGAATCGATTCTGATGTAAAACAATTCTCAAATAAAAAAATCGATTTTTCAAATTTTTTTTTTCTTGGTTCAGTGCTGTTCTTTTCTTTACGTCGCAATAAGTGCTCATTTCGCTGTCCATATTATTCTGTATTGTTGAGATATTACTATCTGGACAAAAGCTAGTCCCTTCGGTTACGTCTGTCAGCCGAACGTAGATGGAAATACCCAAATGGTACAGTACAGCAAAGACCTTAATATCTAACTTCGTTAGAAGACGTAAAACTGATCTTGTTTACCATGTAACGTTTGGCGACATTGCTCACTAGTGCTACCTGTCTCCGTGGAGTGAATTAGAAGAGAGATATCTGCTTTACCACCAATATGTTCAATGCGTATAACACCGAGCTGACGTGATTATCGTGTTGTGAATCATTCATAGAGCTATTCCTAATAAATTAAAAATAGTATGGATATGTACGAATGAACGGATATTACAATTGGTCAAGCCTACTCACATTCCCGTTTCTCCCCGAATCTGAAGAATTACCTCACTTTTGCCTTGATCACATAATTAAAACACTCGGTGATATAACAGATAGCGTTGTCTCGACCACTCATGATGGAACTATAGGCCTAGGCATATTGATGAATCATAGAATATACTAGTTCTGAAAGAAACATTAGTTGGCTAATTATGTGGATCCAAGAAGGTGTGAGAAAAAATCATTCTGGTAATCATTCCAACTGGCCCGCCTAGAGAATAATTCACTCTACTACGATACGTGCGCTAGCATCGCTCTGTCGCCGCTTAGAAGGCTTAGTTTTACGTCTTCTAACGAAGTTAGATACTAAGGTCTTTGAGTACAGTTCAAAGGAGTCTCTAGCAGCTATTTTTCACATGAACGCCTTGGGAAGGTTGAAAAAAAAAGTTTCAAATTACACTACTATTTTTTCTTTTTTTCA
Source organism: Brachyptera risi (assembly GCA_964007535.1). Classification (NCBI taxonomy): domain Eukaryota; kingdom Metazoa; phylum Arthropoda; class Insecta; order Plecoptera; family Taeniopterygidae; genus Brachyptera; species Brachyptera risi. The sequence continues at coordinate 54,770,099 of OZ023326.1, forward strand.
AAATCGATTTTTAATCGATTCCCGATTTTGAGAATCGATGTCATCCGTAGTATAGGCCTAAGTAAGTTAAGGAAGAAAGTAAGGTACGTACCACATCAGCATGATAAACAGAAGGCCTTACATCCTCTCCCATAAATGTCACCTTCTTTATCACTATCCATTCTTACAAAAAAATCCTAACTTGTAAGTGTATCTCAAAAAGCACAATAAAAAAAATAACCGAAACTGAGCAAAAATGAGTGTTTCAACACGAAAAGATGTTCTTCTGAAAAATCAAAAGTTCCCGGCGATTGGCGGAGTAGAAATAGGATCAGAAATTCATAATTTATTACGGCCAATACACTCGCTCACTAGCAATCAGAGCGCAAAATAATGTAAGGGATTTTTTTCTTAGGTTGGTAGCATACAATATCATACCTCTAGGCGGGATAAACATCACAACCCAACCTAAAAAGTTGAAACATAGCGATTTGTGAAGTTTAGTGATTTTATTCTCGAAAAACATTCAAGACTCAAAATTTCAAGCAAATCTCTCAGCCTACTCGAGTCGAGTTCGAGCACAATCTCTGCTCGAACTCGACTCGAAATTTCGAGTCTCAAACACTCCTAAAATTAAAACCTAAGTCCTAAAACTCATACAACTAATGAAATTTATCAGCGAGCTCAAATGCAGTAAAAACCAGATGTAAACTGAATCAAGTCCTGGACTAGCTAAGTTGTCAAGCGTTGTGGACGTTTGCGTATGCAGAGGAAGCCGGCCAGAGAACGTAGAGTAAGTGAAGGTGAGAGACAAGAAGACGAAAGAGGAAAGAAGCGAGAAGAAAATATAATGCACAGTGCTCTCTCTACATACTCTAGTCACCAGGTTAATGGCATCCACTCGACCGACGGTCTGAACTTGGTCTGGACCCTCACTCCAGACCTTATAGCCAGGGGTGAACCTGCTGAGAATAAATGAAATGAATTGCTCCCGACAATAGCTCCGGAGCCACGTCACGTCAAGGTGTCTGGATCCTTTGTGGGGGCAACGCAACAACTGTTGATTATATATATATATATATATATATATATATATATATATATATATATATATATATATATATATATATAGATAGATAGATAGATAGATAGATAGATAGATAGATAGATATATATATATATATATATATATATATATATATATATATTATTTTGTAATGGATGATATGAGATGAATGATTGATGATGATGCAGGTTAAGAGAAACTAGTATTATATATATATATACACATATATATGAAAACTGAAATAATTATGAACGAAGCCCTCAGTTTAAAAACATATATTTCCTCTCTTTAAAGATTCTTTCAAGTTTAAATTGGCAGAATCCGTGGAATAAGAAATTAACAAGGCACGTTTGGGAGCTTACCTGGACCAGATTTGCTGTCTCTTGAATATCGAATATAAATAAAGCCAATCCTTCGTCAGATTCCACTTCCTCCTGGAACTTATTCTGCTGTATTCGGGATTTTCCGCTGCCCTTGCTCTTGTTGAGCTTAAGTCGGGATGCATACGTGTCAACGCAGCTCTTCATCTTGGTTAACAAGCAAACGACAGACAGCTCGTCAGCCCTCGACGCTCGTTTCGTGCGAGAGTCGGGCGGTAGGAGGATAGCTCTGTGGAACGAGCAAACAAGTGGTTCAAGTTGTTCATTTATTTAAATTAGGTTCAATGATGCACTGTAATGATAATTAAGATCTATTGGTATCAAAATGAATGATTAATGAGATGGTGGGATGGTGAGATCAAGGTTCTTAGATAATGGGAAGGACAGTGAGAAGGAAGTGGCCGTGGCCTATATTGTAGGAATAGGAATCACCTTGGCATTTAGCCTAGGGTATAGAGGAAACCCTCCCCAAAAAACTGTATAGATGGACGGTGGCAGTATTTTGCCTGGACTGATCTACCCTCACCTCCTGGGTCACATGAAGCAAGAGCATTAGCACTGAGCTAGTTTAGTTTGTATATAGTAGAAAGCACGTAGGCCTATCAGACGTATAACAGAATAAAGACGATTTTATTCAAGATCAATAAATTAACATTCCAAGTTGAAAAACGCACCTTAATAATTGCAAGACTGCACGATAAAGTGGAATATGACGAGCCATGTCTAGTACAGAGTCATTGCGAAGATACGAAGAGACGGCCGGTAGAAGGCACGACTGTTCGACAAGGTCGTGAAACACAGCTGGCAGCACATTGTCTTCGCAGCTGTCGTCGCAGCTGTCACTGTCGTCTTCGGCAAAAAAGTTCGGCGGGGCACAGTTGCCCGGATTGACAAAGCAGGAGAGCACCTATGAAATTAAGAAATGACAATATTAAACCAAATAAAAGCAGAGAATAAATACAAAACACATAAAGTTTTTCAATAAAAAGCTGATATGGGCCCTAATCAAGGATCAATATTTGG